>VFIW01000097.1:0-158050 GCA_006386115.1 Globisporangium splendens
AAACGTACCAATGGTGTGTCGCTCCGATGGGATTAGCGGGTATGCCGGGAGTATGGTCTCGCCTTATGCGAGTACTCTTTGGCAAATTCAAGTTTGTTGTCGTGTATCTCGATGATATCTGTATCTTCTCCCGCTCGATGAAAGATCATGCGCAACATCTGGCGATGGTCTGTGAAGTCCTCCGTCATGAGAAGTTGTACGCTCGCCTGTCTAAGTGCGAGTTTGGCAAGTCCAGTGTCCAGTTCCTGGGTCATACAGTCACGGCTGAAGGGATCCAAGTCGACGCAAACAAGACAACCGCGATCGAGAAGTATCCGACTCCGACGACGCAAAAGACGTTGTTGAGTTTTCTCGGTCTCGCCGGATACTATCGTCGGTTTATTTGCGACTTTGCGCGGATTGCGTTGCCATTGCATCGGCTGATTAAGAAGGATGCAAAGTGGATATGGTCATCCGAACATGATCACGCCTTTCGTGCCTTGAAGTTGGCACTGCAACAGGCTCCGACGTTGCGTTTACCTGACTTTGACCGTCGGTTCACGGTCACAACGGATGCCTCGGGTTACTGCATGGGTGGTGTCTTGTCTCAAAAGATCGACGGGTTTGACGCTCCCATTGCGTTCTATTCGAAGAAGTTCGGGCACTATGAGGAAGAGTGGCCTGCTCATGAGAAAGAGCTGCTCGCAATCAAGTTTGCGTTGTCAAAGTGGCGACACTACCTTCATGGTCGTCAGTTCGACGTGTTTACGGACAATTCGGCTTGCCGGTGGATGCTTCATCATCCGAAGGCGACTCCCAAGCTTGCGCGGATGCTAACGTTCTTCTCCCAGTTTGGTTTTGTCCTGCACCACGTGAAAGGCAGTACCAATGTGGTGGCTGATGCCTTGTCTCGACCAGGACTGGAAGAAGACAAGCCATCTGATGAATCCATCATGGTCTCGACTCCCGAAGTGCACGCTTGCGATGATGCGTGTCATATTCGGTCGCAGTCTATTTCTCGTCTTGTGGTATCTGCGGCATTTCTACGCCACTTGCCTGATTCAGATTGCTCCGTCTTCCTCTCCGCTGTGGACTTTCGGGGGAGAGACGCGCCGTGGCAGTACGGCAAGAGCAAGTCCACACCGTCGACACACAGTGGGCAAGTGTTCACTTGTCCGAAGCGACGAAGAAATCCTTTCATGCTGGCTATGCCCGCGACCCAAGTTTTGCCAAGGTGTGGCAGAGTCGCGAAGGGAACGATAAGTTCGAGAAGCGCAATGGTCTTCTGTTTTTGCGAACGAAGCACCCGGTATTGCGATTGTGTGTCCCAAACTCGGACGAGTTGATCACTGATGTTATTCAAGAGTTCCATGATGCTCCAGTGGCTGCTCATCCAGGGGTTCGTCGAACACAGTTAAAGGCAGCTCAATGGTACTACTGGCCCACTATGGAAAAGGACATTCATGAGTATGTTGGCAGTTGTCAGACGTGTGCTCGATGGAAATCGAACAATCGGAAGAAGATCGGCTTGATGGTGCCAATTCCGACACCTCAAGAGTGCTGGGATGTTGTGTCGATGGATTTCATCACAGGGCTTCCAGTGTCCGAAGGTTTTGATGCCATCTTTGTCACGGTGGACAAGTTGTCGAAACGTCCGAAGTATCATCCAACACACTCGACAGCTGATGCCGAAGCTACTGCCAAAGTGTTCTTCGAGGCAGTTGTTCGTCACCACGGTTTGCCGAAAGTCATCATCAGTGACCGCGATCCAAAGTTCACATCGGACTTTTGGAAGTCGCTAACCAAGCTCATGGGTATCAAGCTGAGCATGACTACATCGCATCGCGCACAAGCAGACGGACAAACTGAACGTCAGAACCTCGTGTTGGAAGATGCGCTGCGATGCATGGTGTCATACCATGGAGACGATTGGGTGAGACACCTTGGCACGATCGAGTTTGCTCATGCAACTCTCGATAATGAGTCGACCAAGTTCACACCGTTTGAGGTCGACACAGGAAGAAAAGTGCGCAATCTAATTGCCCAAGAGTTTGGCGTCGAAGACGGAACCATCCAACAAGTAGATGTCGCTGAGTTTGCCAAAAACTTTGCGGAGAAGCGCCAACAAGTCATCAAGCTTGCCCAAGAGAATCTCAAGCAAGCTCAAGAGCGCCAGAAGAGGTACTACGACAGGAAGCGTCGCGAGGTAGAATTTGAAGCTGGCGATCTCGTTATGTTGGATACGAAGAATCTACCTTTGACGACAGTCGCTCGAAGCACTTCACTCCAAAAGGCAAAGTTGGCAGCGAAGAAGGTTGGACCATTCAAGATCGAAACCATGGTGAACAAGAATGTGGCCCGTTTGGTATTGCCTCCAAACATGAAGCGTTTGCATCCAGCGTTCAATGTGGAGTTGCTGAGCCACTACGTGGAGAATCCAACCAAGTTTTACACAAGGCCAATTCCTAAAGCAGCACCCGTCATCCTCGACGACGAGACTGGAGAAGCTCTGCATGTTGTGGAAGCCTTACTTCGCCGAAAAACCCACAACCGTCAGAGTATGTGGTTGGTCAAGTGGCTCGGGTATCCTGCGCACGAGAGTACGTGGGAATACGAGAAGAACATCCGACATGTTTCGCATTGGCATCGACTCCTTCAAGAGTTCAAGGACTCCCAACGCGAAGTCAAGTCTGGGGGGATGTCACGTGTGCCTGACCTCGCACGCCAGGCACGCGCGTAGGATCGGCATGTGCCTGACTTCGCACGTGCCTAGCGTGCGGAGCGTCAAGGCATGTGTAACGTGTGCCTGACCTTGAACTCGAGGTCAGGCTCTCATGCATATGTAACACTAATATATACAGTTATATGGAACTAGTCAGAAAAAAATACAGGTGCAGGCAGGACACCTGGATAGGAAGAAAAGTCGAATCAGTTGAAGAAAAGGATAGGCATGCATGCAGGGAGGCTTAGACGTAGCGCTAGCGAACTAGGCCCTCCATTCAATTCACTTTCCAATTTGCCATCAAGTTGCCACCTCCTCCTCCGAGTCCAAGCCATCGTCCCCGACTTTCAGCCAATCAAGTTCCGACTTTCCGACTTTCGACCAATCAGATCTCAAGAAGACCCCAAACCGTTACATCTGGTAGCACTTTGCGTCCGGGGGGGGAGTGTGGCCGTTCCCAAGCGTTCAAGTCGCCGTCGTCGTCCAAGCCAGGCACCTCCGAGGTTGTTATTCGAGCCGCTTTCTGAACGGGTGTTGCTTTTAGTGACATAAATCCCGGAATCATTGTCGGTGCGTTGACCCTTTGGTGTTCTGTGGCAGTAACTCCTGTAGTGTTGAGCCAGTCGTGCTTTTGTGCGTAATTCTGTGTTCTGGTCTACCTCGGTTTCTCTAACAGTGACACGGTGTCTCGGGTCCGCCCTAACTGTCTGTGTTCTTTAGGGTGTTATTCCGTGGTTTCATCGTCAGGCGTGCCTAGGTGAAGCCCTCATTAGAGGATCAAGACTGTGATTGTGAACTCCCAGAGTTGGTAACCTCCCCAACTCGATGCCCAAGAAGCCGCGCGTCAAGCAGGTCCCGATTCAAGGCAGCCATACGTACTTAGACGTGCCGAAACCTGCAGAAGCTGATAAAGCCCGTCAAGGCCTCGTGAACTGTCTGACGAAGGCTTTCCGGATCTGTGAAGTGCTAGAGAAGCACGTGGACAAGTGTCCAGACAAGCTGAAGAAGAAACGTGCAAAGAAGGCTCTAATCCGGATCGCTCAAGGAATCATCGACGCATCCGACGGTATTGGCGAGTGTTTTCGCCGCGCGCTACGAGACCCGCCGGCATCGAGTACAGCTACTAGGAAGGCCAAGCTGCGTCCAGGTCAAGTTCCTCCGCCTAAGTTCGACTAAAAATACACAATTAAAAAGAAACAAAAATAAATAAAAAATAAAAGTATAGCTTCGTATTATACTGGTTTTTAAGATCCCATAAGATAGAATCTCGACTCCTGTCCCTGCCTGCCAAGTCAAGTGAAACCGGTTACGTAAAATAACGAGTGTGAAGTCAAGTCAAGAAAAGTACAAAGATGAACGAACCAACGAATGCCCAGTTGTTGCAGAGTATGCTGGCAGTGCTAAACCAGCAAGCAGAGATGATCAAAGAATTCCAGCAAGTAAAACGGGAGTCAGAGATAAAATTAGAGGGATATAAATTACCGGTGTATAGTGGAGCATTACAAGAGTCGTTTCAGTTATATAAAGAGCAAGTCGGAGACTATTTAAAGGCGAGGAACATTGACAGACAGGATGATAGCCTACAGCCACGCCTTTTGGCGATGTTGGGAGGAACCCTGCGGCAGGGAGCTGCCCAGTGGTTCATTGTGAAGAAGACAGAGATTGAGACGGTTGACCAATTCTTCCTAGAACTAGGAAACGAATTTATTCCCGCCGATCTACAAGAGCGTTTGCGTGACCAGTTGGGTGAGCTATCCCAGGGTCAGAGTCGAGGCCTTGACGGCTACGTCAGTCGTTTTAGGCATGTTATCACACAAGTACAAGAGATGAGTGAGCTCGACAAGATCATGTACTTTGTGCGAGGATTAGCTCCAGCGATCCGAACGGAGGTGCGTTATCGCCGATGTTCAACGCTGTCGGAAGCCATCACTCTAGCGTTGGACTATGACCGTTCGCATCGTCGCTCTGCGGATGGAGGTCGGTCCCACTCAGAACCTAGGTACAGGCGTTTCGACAATCGCCAATACCGACTGAATGGTGCAAGTCCGATGGAAGTGGACAATGTCCGAGTCTTGGGTCGTGAAGAGTGTTTGCGTCAGCGCCTTTGTTTCAATTGCAATCGACCTGGACATCGAGCGTCAGAGTGTCGTGCACCGCGCCAGCAGCGACATGCGAATACGCCACAGACGACGCGCAATTCAAGATATCAGCGTCCGACACAGCGAGCTCGTCGATCAAGTCCGATGGTTGAGCACAACCTGGCGACAGTGGATGAAGTGGGTTATCCCATTGTGTTTGACAATGCGGAGCTAAACGCAGTTGGCATTGCGCGTAAGAGCAACCTGTTCGTGGTGAACGGCCGTGTTGATGGTAATGATGTGCGCATTTTAATTGACAGCGGCGCCTCGACCAACCTGATACGGCGTGGGTTGGTGAAGAAAGTGCTGAATGCAGCAGTGATCGAAGCACAAGGATTCGACGGCAGAAGGACCAAGAAACAAGTGAACGAGGTGGAAGCATCGTGCCAAGTACAAGACAAGAAGTTTGAGGCAATGCAGTTCACGGAATGGGATCTACCCAACAGCCACGATGTCATCTTCGGTCAGCCATGGTTCGTCAAGCACAACCCGATCATTGATTGGAGAAAGCAGACGTTTGCATTGCCGGAAAACACCTCTGTGCACGAGCGCAGCGGTAGTGAAATCTGCTCCAAGATCAAGAATGCAGAGTATGAAGAGTTGTTCGTCGTAAAGGTGTCCGCAGTTAACGACATTTCTCCAGTCGTCCCACCAGAGTTGAAACCTGTCATTGATCGGTTCGCGGACTGTTTCCCGGAGTTACTTCCGGATGGCTTACCGCCAGAGCGTGCTGTGAACTTTGAGCTCCAGCCGAAGCCAGACGCAGTGCCAAGCTCGCGTCCGCCGTTTCGTCTGTCCAAGACAGAGCAAGACACGTTGGAAGAGTTCGTTCGCGACAATGTGAAGAAGGGATGGATTGAAGTATCGAACTCCCCATGGATCTCCAATATCTTCGGTGTTCCGAAAAAGGATCCTGCGACGGGTATGGCTGTGAAGCGCGCTGAATGGCTGCGCAGTGGCAACACAAAGGTGCCGATACGTTGGGCCATCGACTATCGGTATGTCAACAGCAAGACGAAGATCCCCAAGATTCCTCTACCACACATAGAGGAACTCTTTGATCAGATGCTCGGTGCGACGGTATTCACGGTGATCGACCTCGCGCAAGGTTACCATCAGATGCGTGTAAATCCTGACAGTCGTCATTACACGGCTTTTAGGTCGCAAAAGGAAACGTACCAATGGTGTGTCGCTCCGATGGGATTGGCTGGAATACCAGGAGTTTGGTCTCGCCTTATGCGAGTACTCTTTGGCAAATTCAAGTTTGTTGTCGTGTATCTCGATGATATCTGTATCTTCTCCCGCTCGATGAAAGACCACGCGCAACATCTGGCGATGGTCTGTGAAGTCCTCCGTCATGAGAAGTTGTACGCTCGCCTGTCCAAGTGCGAGTTTGGCAAGTCCAGTGTCCAGTTCCTGGGTCATACAGTCACGGCTGAAGGGATCCAAGTCGACGCAAACAAGACAACCGCGATCGAGAAGTATCCGACTCCGACGACGCAAAAGACGTTGTTGAGTTTTCTCGGTCTCGCCGGATACTATCGTCGGTTTATTTGCGACTTTGCGCGGATTGCGTTACCGCTGCATAGGCTGATCAAGAAGGATGCAAAGTGGACATGGTCATCCGAACACGACCACGCCTTTCGTGCATTGAAGTTGGCTTTGCAACAGGCTCCGACGTTGCGTTTACCTGACTTTGACTGTCGGTTCACGGTCACAACGGATGCCTCGGGTTACTGCATGGGTGGTGTCTTGTCTCAAAAGATCGACGGGTTTGACGCTCCCATTACGTTCTATTCGAAGAAGTTCGGGCACTATGAGGAAAAATGGCCTGCTCATGAGAAGGAGCTACTTGCAATCAAGATCGCGTTGTCCAAGTGGCGACACTACCTTCATGGTCGCCAGTTCGATGTGTTTACGGACAATTCAGCATGTCGGTGGATGCTTCATCAACCGAAGGTGACTCCCAAGCTTGCGCGGATGCTGACATTCTTTTCTCAGTTTGATTTTGTCCTGCACCATGTGAAAGGCAGTACCAATGTGGTTGCTGATGCCTTGTCTCGACCAGGACTGGAAGAAGACAAGCCATCTGATGAATCCATCATGGTCTCGACTCCCGAAGTGCACGCTTGCGATGATGCGTGTCATATTCGGTCGCAGTCTATTTCTCGTCTTGTGGTATCTGCGGCATTTCTACGCCACTTGCCTGATTCAGATTGCTCCGTCTTCCTCTCCGCTGTGGACTTTCGGGGGAGAGACGCGCCGTGGCAGTACGGCAAGAGCAAGTCCACACCGTCGACACACAGTGGGCAAGTGTTCACTTGTCCGAAGCGACGAAGAAATCCTTTCATGCTGGCTATGCCCGCGACCCAAGTTTTGCCAAGGTGTGGCAGAGTCGCGAAGGGAACGATAAGTTCGAGAAGCGCAATGGTCTTCTGTTTTTGCGAACGAAGCACCCGGTATTGCGATTGTGTGTCCCAAACTCGGACAAGTTGATCACTGATGTTATTCAAGAGTTCCATGATGCTCCAGTGGCTGCTCATCCAGGGGTTCGTCGAACACAGTTAAAGGCAGCTCAATGGTACTACTGGCCCACTATGGAAAAGGACATTCATGAGTATGTTGGCAGTTGTCAGACGTGTGCTCGATGGAAATCGAACAATCGGAAGAAGATCGGCTTGATGATGCCAATTCCGACACCTCAAGAGTGCTGGGATGTTGTGTCGGTGGATTTCATCACAGGGCTTCCAGTGTCCGAAGGTTTTGATGCCATCTTTGTCACGGTGGACAAGTTGTCGAAACGTCCGAAGTATCATCCAACACACTCGACAGCTGATGCCGAAGCTACTGCCAAAGTGTTCTTCGAGGCAGTTGTTCGTCACCACGGTTTGCCGAAAGTCATCATCAGTGACCGCGATCCAAAGTTCACATCGGACTTTTGGAAGTCGCTAACCAAGCTCATGGGTATCAAGCTGAGCATGACTACATCGCATCGCGCACAAGCAGACGGACAAACTGAACGTCAGAACCTCGTGTTGGAAGATGCGCTGCGATGCATGGTGTCATACCATGGAGACGATTGGGTGAGCCACCTTGGCGCGATCGAGTTTGCTCATGCAACTCTCGTTAATGAGTCGACCAAGTTCACACCGTTTGAGGTCGACACAGGAAGAAAAGTGCGCAATCTAATTGCCCAAGAGTTTGGCGTCGAAGACGGAACCATCCAACAAGTAGATGTCGCTGAGTTTGCCAAAAACTTTGCGGAGAAGCGCCAACAAGTCATCAAGCTTGCCCAAGAGAATCTCAAGCAAGCTCAAGAGCGCCAGAAGAGGTACTACGACAGGAAGCGTCGCGAGGTAGAATTTGAAGCTGGCGATCTCGTTATGTTGGATACGAGGAATCTACCTTTGAAGACAGTCGCTCGAAGCACTTCACTCCAAAAGGCAAAGTTGGCAGCGAAGAAGGTGGGACCATTCAAGATCGAAACCATGGTGAACAAGAATGTGGCTCGATTGGTTTTGCCTCCAAACATGAAGCGTTTGCATCCAGCGTTCAATGTGGAGTTGCTTAGCCACTACGTTGAGAATCCAACCAAGTTTTACACAAGACCAATACCTAAAGCAGCCCCCGTCATCCTCGACGACGAGACTGGAGAAGCTCTGCACGTAGTGGAAGCCTTACTTCGCCGAAAAACCCACAACCGTCAGAGCATGTGGTTGGTCAAGTGGCTCGGGTATCCTGCGCACGAGAGTACGTGGGAATACGAGAAGAACGTCCGACATGTTTCGCATTGGCATCGAATCCTTCAAGAGTTCGAAGACTCCCAACGCGAAGTCAAGTCTGGGGGGATGTCACGTGTGCCTGACCTCGCACGCCAGGCACGCGCGCAGGACCGGCATGTGCCTACGGCGCACGTGCCTAGCGTGCGGAGCGTCAAGGCATGTGTAACGTGTGCCTGACCTTGAACTCGAGGTCAGGCTCTCACGCATATGTAACACTAATATATACAGTTATATGGAACTAGTCAGATAAAAATACAGGTGCAGGCAGGACACCTGGATAGGAAGAAAAATCGTAATCAGTTGAAGAAAAGGATAGGCATGTATGCAGGGAGGCTTAGACGTAGCGCTAGCGAACTAAGTCCTCCATTCAATTCACTTTCCATTTTGCCATCAAGTCGCCACCTCCTCCTCCGATCCACTCCACCGTTCTCCGGCTTTCGACCAATCAAGTTCCGACTTTCCGACTTTCGACCAATCAGCGTTCAGAAGACCTCCGACTCGTTACAGCACTGCACATCTCGTATCAGCATATCTCGCATCAAAACCTAAGCTGTCGACCGCAGCTTTGCAGCTTCTTCCATGGCAAATGGTTCCTTCCTGCGTGGCAGTGGCGAGCATGCGTACCAGCATCTACAGATGCACCCTTCACGCAGAGTCAAATTCGCAGTGGGCAACATTTTGCATCGAGATAAAAAACCAATTTCCAATAGTCCTATATGATTGGCTGAAAATTCTGTTTTTATACCATATGATTGGACAAAATGAAGGGTTTCGGATGGCACGACCGCACCGACTCGCACCATTTTCTTGGTCTCCGACGTGCGCAACAAAAGCGAATCAGTGCACACACGATGGACGTGATCCTCTCGCGGCTCGACCCGCGCCAGCTGCGCGTGTACTGCAGCGACGCGCTGCAGCAGGAGCTCAAGAAGACGTCGGAGCTGCTGGAGCAGGCGATCGCGGCCGCCAAGCGCGCTGAGGAAGTGCAGCTGGCGTCTCACAAGCTCGCTATCCAGGAGTTCCAGCGCGACGCGAGATTGTTGGAGCAACTGGAGCAGATCGACTCGCTGCGGCTGCAGTTTTCCATCTCGATCGACCACATCATGCGAGGTGCGAGGGGGGAGTTGCAGCATACGGCCATGCAGCAGCAGCCGTTCTTTCCAGGCGTCAAGGACGAAGGCAGCGTGCCGATCGAGCTGGAGTCGGGGTCGCCACCATACGCGGTGGTCAATCCCTTCGTGGATACCAACAATATTATTGACCTCAGTGCGGCACAAGAGAGCGCAGCGCACAGTGCTGCTTCATCTTCTAAGAAACGCAAGCTCTCTGTTACATCTTCCGCCGAGCAGCAGCCAGCAGTATCGCCAGCGCCGTCCTCGATCTCGACGTCGGCAGCCAAGAAGTTTGTCCTCGAGCTCAAGCAAATCGCGTCCCAGGGGCGTCTGGGGAAATCCATCCATGCCGCCATCGACTACGCGAACGATATCATGAAGCGCAAGACGTGCGATCGCATCCAGAGCTTTCCGACGCTCTCGAATCGAGTGACCGTTGTTGTGAAGAACATTGAGGACGCAGAGTATGCCGAAGTCGGCGAAGCCATGGAGCCGCTCAACCACTTGATCTCGGTCGCTGTCACTGTGCTCGTCAAGGCAAAACCAAATGTCAAGCGCCACGTGGCAACCAAGATGCTGAAAATGATCCAAGAAGTGCAGATCAAGTTCCCAGGCTTTGCCAATCTCTTCGAAAAGTAAGTGTGCGTGTGGTTAGTCTAAATGGATGCAGTATCTGTTGAATCTCATTTGATTTTTCCTTTATGATGAACAGGAGCTACGCAAGTCTGTCCAAGTATATTGACATGACGTTCCCACTGACAGTACGAGAAACCGACGAGCTCCGACGTCGGCTGCGCGCGACGTTGAAAGAGATCAACGCATGGGAGGTCGGTAGTTACTCGGTGCCAGACTTCAACGACAAGATGAAGATCGTGAAGCATGCGCTCGATTGCAACTGCGAGGGCTGGAATGCGCACACTGATGCCACTGTGCTCGAGCTTCTCGATATGCTCATCCTCAGCTTGAACGGATTTAAAGACAGCCAGGCGCAAGAAAAGCGGAAAGAGACGCTGCAAGCGTGGCGCGCGGAAATGAAAGTGACAAACCCAATAAAGTCCAAGCCGTCGTCCGACTCAAAGAAATCGTCGGACCGATCTCAATCAAAGCAGTCGCCGTCTAATACCAAGCAACCCGAGGCAAAAAAGCAGAAGGCGGAAGCATCATCAGGTGCTGCCAAACCAGCGAGTAAATCAGCATCGAGCAAGCAATTGGATCCCAAAGCAGCAGCGTCTTCGAAGCCATCAGGTGCTAACAATCCGACGCAGAACACGGAACCAAAGAAATCCACAGCAGACGCAGGACAGAAAGGACCATCAAGTGCTACATCTAAGAGGTCATTGGGGATCTAACGTTCTTTCGAGAAATGAGCCACAATGTACTATGTGATGTATAGCCCAAGAAGTCCAAGTCCAATGAACTTCTGTACCACCAGCATGGATAGAATAGATATATCTTTTTGTTACGTTATATTCTCCCCATGATGAAGGCTCTTGCCCACAAGAAGCAACTACAACCGCGGGAAATTGGTTAAATGCACAGGAAGCCCATGCTTCCTTGCCTTTTTGTTTTTCCGTCGCTTTGCGTTTCGCAGCGCGTTCACTTCTCGCTTTGCAGCCAGGCGCTTTTGCATGCTCGCACTGACGCCCTCTTTCGAAGATCTTGGCGCCTGTGTTGGTCGTTGATTTGTGTGTTGCGAGGTATGGTGGTGACGCCGCCGATCCTCTTGTGTCGAATTGCTGCTGCCGGCGTTGGACGATGCATCTGGTGCTTTGTTAGGAGCGTCAGCGGTCTCCGATGTTGTTGAGGCATTTAATAACTCGTTTTCCTCGAGCTTGGGTGCGCGTGGGATCTTCGTAGGCTCGGGCTGTCGATCCACGAGCATGCTCAGGGGGATAAGGTCGTCAATGTCCTCGTCGCTCTCGGTGGCACTGCCGCTGTCACTATCACTGATCTCAATCTCGCTTCGTCTCGGAATTGGCGAAGCTTCCTTTGCTGTGGGTGACGACACTTCTTTTTGTGTTTCCGGTTTGTGAGAAGGCGACGATGGTAGCGATACGCAGTCAATCACCACAGCTCCAGACGGCTCAATCTTCATTTGTGCTTGTGCGCGAACTGCATCTTTCTATTCACTCAAACAGCGCATATAAGAACAGAAGAAGCCGGAAATCGCACACGGCGTACCAAACACATACCCTTCGCGTGCGGATCTCGGTTGTGAGCAGGTCGAGGCGCGTGGCGACGTCCTCGCGGAGCGCGTGGATGCGCGCCAAGTGCTCGAGCGTCGCGCTGTCGTCGCAGTCGATGTGGAACTTGGCCGCCGTGTCGCGTACCGAGCTGATGCGCTGCAGCACCTGGATGGTGCTCCGGAAGAGCGTCTCGACGTTCTGCAGCTCGGCGTGCAGCGCGTCCACCGAGTGCGCCTGCAGCTGCGACTGCGTCAACTGGCTCAGGATCACATCCATTCTCCTGTTGCTGTGTTTTTGAGAGACTGCAAGTCTCACATTAGAGATGCTGCTGGAAGAGTCCACCATCCAATTTCAGCCAATGAGCGACTTTCTTCATTTCAGCCAATCAGAAGCGGCTGTTGAAGGTACCCGAAACGACGCCACGAATGACACGATCAAGTCCAGAGTGATGTTCCAAAGGGCAATTGAGACTTTAGTGCTGACCTTTTACGAGTGGTAGTCTTCGAAATCGTCCTCGTGCCACTCGTGCTGCTCCAGCGGATCGACGCCCTTGCCGTCCGTGGACACGCGGCGGCGGAATTGTTGCTTTGATCGAGACAGAGTCGCGTTGTTGAGCTCAATGTGCTTATTGCTGGGCGAATGGCGCTGCGGGATCCGCGGCTCGTCCATTTCAATGATCTCTTGGATATCGCCACTGTCCCCATCGCCAGTGTTGTTGTCTGCGTTCTTTGACAGCAGCGCTCGGCTACCGATTGATACTCCCACGACTCGCCGATCTTTTCCTTTCATGGGGCTCGCAATAGATTCATCCAGGTGTTTGAAGTCGAAAGGGCATGGACCTGCTTTGCTGGACATTGGCGCAAGCGACTGCGTCTTCGCGTCCGCTTTTGCATCGGCACCGGAGGTTGGCCGGCTGCTCTGCTTTTCTCCTGGTATTCCTTCTTCAATGCCGTCGTCGCCGTCGCCTGCGGTATTGGAGCTGTTTCGCATTTGCTTGCGTTTCTCTTCCATTTGCCGATTCTTGCGCTCTTTCAGATCGGCATCGCGCAGTGGACGCAGAAGTGGATGATTCAGACACGCTGCCGCCGATGGTCGATATTTCGGATCAAGCTGGAGAGTGCTGCTCAAGAAATCCAGTGTTCCCTCTGGCAAAGTTCGATTCCCGACGAGATCCTGGAGCGATTTGGTTGGCTTCTTGGCTTGCATGACCCCACGAGGCAGTCGAGAGAGCAATGCTAGTGGAAGTGGACCCAAAAGCTCTTGGGTAAGATTGCTGTGGATATAAACACATATGCATACGCGTGAGGAGCTTTTTGCAAGAGGAAATGAACGCCAGCAAAGATAAAGCTAGCGCTTACAGTTGGTCGACTTGAGTGTTTCCAGGAAACAAAGGCTTCCCAGTCAACAATTCCACGAGCACGCATCCAACACTCCAGATATCTGCGTCAAAGGAATAGCGATCAAGCCTGCCAAGCAACATTCACATTTAGCAAGTCAATGCGCCGAAAGAGTGGTTATGAAGTGTAGAATCGGCAAAAGCATAGTCCCACCGAAGCTCTTGCTCTGGAGGACGATACCAGCGTGTAGCAACGTAATCGCTCAACGGATCACCTTCACACTGAATCGTTCTTGCAACTCCTACGCATGGTTTGTGAATTTGAAACAGTGGTAAACAAGCATAACTCAAAGCTGTAGCTGCATTTGCTGATGCACGACGTACCAAAAGCGCAAAGTTTGATGTCTCTTGTTTGATCGATCAGGATATTGTCCGGCTTCACATCTGAGTATGGAGCGCGCACACACAATCTTCGTCATCATTTTGGTGCGTTGAAATAAGAAATGAAGGAACATATCGTGCCTACCACGGTGGATAATTTGGTTGGAGTGGCAGCATTGCAGGGCTAAGCAAAGTTGATACATCAGCTTTCTGGCTTCTAGTGGTTTGATTCCATTCCGGTTTCGTGACAAAACCTGTCGACAATTACGCTCCGTTGAGATTTCAGAAGCCTCAAGCTGATGGAACAATGAAGCAGCGTACTTTGTTCATGCTATCGCAGATATAGTCGAACACCAAGTGCAGCAGCCCTTCATGACGAAAGCTGTGGCGGTGGGATACAATGAACGGATGGTTGAGCATCGAGCACGCCTGGATCTCTCTCTCTGAGAACTGCTCATCTGTTTAGAACCGCAGCAATGAGGTAAGTCATTCGTTGCAAGCAATCATGAAAATCCATGCGGTCAACTTACCGCCAACAGTCTTGAATTTCTTGATTGCAACGTAGTCTTTGCTTCCCTGCACGCAAGCATCCAAAGGTTAGTAAGAGCCCCCATTCGCACAAACTTGAAATCGGCTGCCTAAACGCCTTACTTTCTCTTTCGCTTTATAAACAATGCCGTAGGTGCCTTCGCCAATCACCTTTTCAATCACCTATTTCTCCATTGTTCATGCACTCGGATGCTCGTCACTACTGCACTCTTAAGTGTCTGCCTCCAAGGTGGAATGGACTGCAATATTCGTTGTCATCGTGATTCCGTCTGTGCATCTTAAAATAAGCTGACTTGGCCTGTTTTGGTTTGCTCACTGGGACAAGATGGGTATGATTATTGCTTGATCCGTTTCAACAACGATTCATCTCTGTCTCGGCAGCTATTGCCCGTGGAAATAATCAGATATGAGGACAAAAGGAGACAACTCTATTACCTTACCAGCCTGCAAAGTTGCCAAATCCGCTTTTTGCGGGCTTAGTCTGCTTGGCTTTCTTGCTCTCAATCGCGCTCGGGATCATTGGTGCAACGGTTCCTTCTTCTAATGGCCTCTTCTTCGCAGTCTTGCTGCTACCGCTGGCTGCTTTCAGGTACTTGCCGACGTTATCGTCTTTCGAGCACACACTCGTCGGTATCTTGGCGACATCCACTTCGCCAAGATCATCGTATGCGATCCAGTCATTGCCGACTTTGACAACAGTACCCTTGACTTTCGAATTTGCTTCCTTGGCGAGTTTCTCTTCTGCGAGTTGAAACACGTCTTTGCCTTGCGCCTGCGCTTCCTCGTATTCTTGGAACGGATTCGCAAACACTTCGGTGCGAAGAATTTTGACGTCTTCGTACGGCCGGTCCTCGTCCCCCGTCGGAACGTGCTCAATCTTGTCCAGCACGTCCATGCCGCCGACGACTCGTCCAAACACCGCGTGCTTCTTGTCCAGATGCGTGCATGCCTTGAATGTGATAAAGAACTGGGACTTATTCGTCCCCGGACCAGAATTCGCCATACTCAATACCCCACGAGCGTTGTGAGACTACATGGAGGCACAAGAACAAGTTGTGCTTTCTCAATGAGTCTGCACACATGAAAATCAGTTCATTCGATAACGAATCACGTACCAGTCTGCTGTCAATTTCGTCACGGAATGGTTTCTTCCAGATCGATTCACCACCACGACCAGTTCCCGTCGGATCGCCTCCTTGCATCATGAATCCACTGATGATGCGATGGAAGAGCACACCGTCGTAGTACTTCGCTTGGCACAGACTTATAAAGTTATCGGCCGTTTGCGGGACGAAATCGCAATCAATCTCCAAATTGATTGCGCCGTAGTTGGTGTCCAAGCGAACGAGTCCTTTCTTCTTCATGCGTCGCACAGTGTACCACCGTTCTTCCAACACCTCATTCTCGGAGGCGATGGCTGCAGTATTAATGGTCATCGGCGCCATCGCACTCGACGTGAACGACCGCGAGGCTTCCCCACTCGTGAACTGGGAATACTGCAGCTTCCCAGATCCAGAAGCCGCACTCGCCGCGGCAGTCGCTGCTTCCATCTCCTGCTTCGTCGGCTTTGAGTGCGTGAGCGACGCCACAATCTTGTCCTTTTCGCTCACGCCGTCCTCTCCACGTTTGATTTTGTCGGCAATCTCTTTCTTTTCAGCGCGCTTTGCCTCCAACTGCAGCATCAAAGCATATTCAGTATACAGCGTTCTGAACTACGCTCAGCACAAAGCAAATGGCTAAACTGAAGTCAAGCATACCTCTTGCAAGATGCGATCCGTGGCCGCATTGGTACGAATGTTCTTGGCTCCATTATCAGGCTGGGCTTTCTACAAGCACAGTCGCACATACTATTAGCACAAGCACACAATAATGTGAAGATGTCAGTTCCAACAACGTACTTGGTCCATCTCTTTTGCGCGACGGAAGTGCTCAAAGTTCTCGATTTCGCGGTTCGAAAGATCCTGCGGGTCCTGCAGCATGATAATGTCTTTGCGCTTGAATTTCTCGCCAGAAACCAGATCCTACACAGCAGAAAACGCAAACACAATACCAAAGTCAAGTTAGTATAGGTGCACCACGAAAATCGCCATCGACAGTCGACAAATTCAAACACGAGCGTACGATCCAGTTCTTGGGCTTGATGTTGAGCTCTTCGATGGCGTCGTAGGAAAACACGTTGCCCGTCGTCGCGATCGCCGCGATCTTCGAGTTGTCCGTAAACACCTTGTACGTCACGGGGCAAAAGTACTCCCCCTGCGAGTTCTTGCTAAACTTGAGCTGAATGAGCTCTTTCAGCGCCAGCGGCTTGCCCGTCACGGGATTCTGCGCAATCAATGCATACACTCAATCAGTAAAAGGACACATGCACACACAATAGTCCCATACTTGTTGCATATGTGGATGCTAAACGTACGATTTGATGCTCTTTCACATAGGGCACGATGGCTTCCAGGTCAAACAAGTGGCCATCGCGCGTGCATACCGGGTTCTGCACCAACACACACATATACGAGTTACCAGCACATACGCGCATAAACGGCAAGGGTCGCTGCCTCTCGAGCTTACCGAGAATGGGCATAGCGTGATGGCGCAGCAGTTGAACGGCAGACCTTCACAAACACATACATTGGCGCAAATAACGTCCATTAGACACTCAATCTCTCTATAGCAACAACAGACAGGACGGGTGCATTGTGATCGTTGGTACGTACGTCTGTAGGCGCGTCGGATCTCCGCCTTCTTGCCGCCGTAGAGGTACTTGTGCTCCGTCTGCGTGATGAACAGCCGGTCCTTGCTGTGGCGGTTCTTGCCCATGGTGAAGCGCTCTTTTTGGGTGTCGAAATGGAAATGATGTGTGCAAACACTGTGAACTAAAGAAGGAAGCAACTTCATTTAAGTACGATTTCATTTTCATTAAGTGTGCAATCATGCGCACTTAGCTATCGAACTTAGGAGTCAAATCCGTTGAAGTGCGAATCCGAACAAGCAGAATAAAGTACGGTTTCCCACTAAGTACGCGCGTGTGTCTTGGCACCATTGAGATCGGCACAAAAACAGCAACGCATCATGACGCCACTTGCCGTCGCAAAGAACCTGCCGCGTCGCGCGCTTATTGGCGCCACGCAGCTCACGTTGGCGCGCTCTGCTGTTGCCACTGAGCGCAGCTTCACTCACAACGCGTCCGTTCGTGCTCTCGTCGTCGGCAACAGCAGCAGCGTCCCTACGATCCGCAGCATGCAGCAGCAGGTCCGATTGATGTCCAACACCACGACCAACGGCGGACAGGATGCTCTAAATGTATGGGAAGCAGTGCGCGTGATGAACGCGAATGATGTAAGCACGGAAGAGCGAATTGATGCGATCGCAGTCGTGAAGATTGATGCGCTGGAGAAACTGGAGAAGGAGCAGCAGGCACTCGAGATCATCGAGAGCAACGCCGTCGTGGCGCTGCTGGAGTTCCTAAAGGACGCCGACAGCACCGATGCATCGCATTTGCTCATTCCAGCGTTTCTAAGCCTCATCCGCTTGTCGGTGGAGCCGCTGATCGCGCAGGAGCTGGTCCGCTTGGAAGCGCCATCGCTCATGGCGCATTTCCTCACGCTTCCGGAGCCGCGTCTGCAAGCTGCCGCGAGCCTGACGCTCGGCAACATCGCGCTCGATTCTACGTCGGAGCAAGCGGTGAGCACGCCGACTGTGATTGAGAACGTGCTCCACGTGCTGACGAGTCCACACGAAGCCATCCAGCGCGCTGCGGCGACGAGCTTGGCCAACATCGCAGCCCACCGGCTCGCGCGAGAACGCTTGTGCGAGACGACGAAGGCGATCACCACGCTCTCGGAGCTGCTTACAGCTGAGCATTGTAAGTGTATACGACAGTGTGTGCTTGGGTTATGGGTTTGGTTTGTAGGCTACAGACTAATGGTGGCTGTCCGATCTCATGTGTGGCAGCTGACGCGTTGCGAAGTTCTGCAGCGTTTGCGCTGGGAAACATCCTTTCCGGCCGTGACATCAGTGCTCAGGATACGCTTCGTGAGGTACGCATGGAAGTTTATTCTATGACACAACTGTATTGTGTCCAACCTAAGTCTTTGTCCTTGGTTGCTAGAACGGCGGGTTGGCAGAGCTCGTGATGCTGCTCTCACCGGCATTTTCGGAAGAAGTGAGCAGCAGCGCGGCTTGGGCCATCCACCACGCCGTGCACCTCAACCACCAGAGTCAGTCTCTCGTCGGAGAAGCTGGTGGCTTGAATCTGCTCGTGCAGCAGCTCAGCGCTGCCACGGTACAGCTACAGACGAATGCATTGCTGGCACTGGAAAGCGCTGTCGAAGCGCACGTGCAGAACCAGGCGTGGTGTCGAGCCAACGATGTCGTGGAGCTGCTGCAGCAGGTGGAACAGGACGACGGCGACGACATGGACGAGAACGCCAAGCGCGCACTCACGGCCATTTTGCACCAGCTTGAGTAATTGCGTAGTGTTTGGTAAACGCAGAGAAAGATGAAGCAGTAGTAAGCGTAGCTTGTGCTTTTTTCTAGGAGAAAGGATAGATCATCCGACGCAAAAACAACCTGGTTCCTTGTCATTTTCCATTTTCACAGGATCCAACGATCATGATCCCGACCCCACTTTGCGGCATCTCGACGATCGTTACATGAGACGGAAATTGTAGATTTATGTAAGATCGCTGCTCTCGTCGCAATCAACGACTACGAGTTCAATCCTGTGTAACAAGAAGAGTACAAAGCGTTTCTTTTGTTTCTTTTCAAGAAAAGAGTTCCACGTAGCTACAATATCCAATACACATTTCGATGATGCCTTGCACTGTTCCTTTAGCTGATTCCTTCCAATACCGAGATCCCGTTCCACTTCCTTTCTTCTTGCTGCTGTTTCTTTTCTACTTGGAACTGGCCGAGGTCTTCATTCGGAAGGAGCGGCGGATACCTCTCGAGACGCCATCGTTCGAGATCATAACAAATAGCATCACTGCGATAATAAACAGGAACAGCCACACCGATCCACTCGATGCGCCTTGAGTGAGTTTGTCAGCCATCTCTTGGCGGAACTTTGGGTTCAGGATAGGCTCGCCGCCACCAGCGCCAGTGTCTGCATGGGCATCTGCTGCATGCTGCGCAGTTGCATCTTCTGGCTCGTCGGTGACAGTCGGATTCTTGCCGTCACGCACTTGCGGGATAGGTGGGTCGATCACCTTTGGCTTCTCAGTCTTTGGATATAATGTCCAGCCTCCGCCGACGATCTCCTCGACTTCCTTTGGATTCGAGTACGGTACCCAGTGCAATTGCTTGCATGAGTCGGTGTCATTTTTACCTTCTTCGAAC
The DNA here is from genome assembly GCA_006386115.1 of Globisporangium splendens. Classification (NCBI taxonomy): domain Eukaryota; phylum Oomycota; class Peronosporomycetes; order Pythiales; family Pythiaceae; genus Globisporangium; species Globisporangium splendens. The sequence goes on from VFIW01000097.1 coordinate 19,520, forward strand.
GTCACGCCTGAGAACTGCAGGTACTCCTGGAATGTGCGCACGTTGCCGAACTTGTAGACGTCCATTTCAAACGTATCGACGTTGCCCTTGAAAGGCTTGCCGACGATCAAGTTGAAACGGTTGATCCCCATTTCGGTCTCCACCTTTTTCTGCTTCTGGTCCACCTTGACGTTTTCGAATCTGCATACACCGGAGACAGAGTAAGCAGCAAGTACTTCAAGACAGTCAGTCGCATTATACAGACTGTAGGACACTTACCGAGCTGGCACCTTGGAGTAGTTGTGGTAGACGACCGATCCGAGCTCACTTGGTGAGTACATATCGTACCCATTCGTCCACAGGTGCGATGCGCGCAGGAATTCTTCGCCGTCAAACATCCAAAGAGTGTGCGAATCAATGGGGACTCGACGTTCCGCGTGGCACTTGCTGAACGACAGACCCGCACCCCACAGCGCCGAGAGCTGTGGGAACTTGGATCCACTGATCATACTCGCTCCTTCGTTACGCACACACCCGTTCGCGCCGCGGATCGTCGTGCACAAGTGCGGATACGAGTTTGGCGGCTTGTTGTCGCCATTTTCCTTCACAAAGTCGTGGATGTGGTGCAAGTACGTTGACAGCACCGCCATTTCGTTGTTCACTCGCTTCCATTCCGCGAGCAGCGCCACGTCCCAGTTATTCGTGAAAATACTGTGGCCATCCAGCTGCAGACAGAACTCTTCGTTGCGGAGAAGCTTTTGCTGGTAGTGACGCGCGAGGGTCGGTCCGCGCGAGTCGTCAGCGAGGTGCTCATCAAAGCGCAGCTGGTCACGGTACGGACACTCGCCAAGCTCAGGCCACTCCTCCGCAGCCATTTTGCAGTACTCGAACACGCATCGGTCGTCGCCGGGGTTCACCTGATCGACAACGCCAAAGAAGATCCGGTCGCGATTCTTGGCGCGCTTGAGCCCCGTGAAGATCGTCTTGGCGCAGCGGTAGCCGTCGCGGAAGACCGAGAGACCGACGAACATGTCGAAGCGCTCGGGCACGCGCGGCGGCGGCGGGCGCAACTGCGTCTTCGTCGGATTAAGCGGGATGTGCTGCACGCTCGGGTCGAGGAACACGCGGCCCTTCGAGTTGATGATCCCCATCTCCGACTTGTACGACTCTTCCGCGAGCGCCCCCGACGACACGCAGCACGCCACGGCCACCGCCGCCACCGCCACGGCGCGCAGAACACGCGACGACATGACCATCATCATAGAGAAGAGTATCAGCGACGCGCACACACAGAGAGAGGGAGGGAGGAGAGATCTGAGGGACCTCTTCGCGCTTGATATGGAACTGCTACGTGGATGTGGGTGGGCGGATTATCCGGCAGGGCGACAAGCGCAGTGTGTAAAAGTCGATGCACAAAAGGCTGAGGAGCGTAATTACGCGCTTTAAGTTTGTTTTTACGGATCTGAACCTTCCGTCGAAAAAATGCATAAAGATAGAAAGAACCATTCAGAGCAAAGCAGTTTCAGAAATCCGATTTGTATTTCAAGGACGGGTAAATACTGATTCAAGTACAGAAAAGCTAATTTGATGGTGTAGCCATCATGGAAATAAACACCGAATAATTCCATTCACCAAGTTTCTGTGGTCGTTGTGAAAATGGGGTTGTTCTCAAGAATGCAAACGCCTCATTCTGCTATTGCACACAATCGCCAAGTCGACGCCGTCAAGACATCTTATCCCCCCAGATATATTCATTTTCACTACCGGTGACGCAAAAACGAAGTTCCAGCGATTCGTCCCCTGCGGGCTCCAGATGCACTCGTCGAATATTACGCGCAAGATGACATGCTACCTTTCAACGAGCTAACTCCACTTGACACGGACTCTCAGGACGCACCAGCTCACGATTTTCCTGACCATCCTGACCGTGCTCGTCTTGCTCCTCAACGCTCGAATTCAGATGATTCACACTCTGGGAGTCAACCGTTTCTTCCACCATCGCAGGGTTCTCGCGAGGCACGCAGTTCACTTTCACGTGCAAAGCCAATAGGATCACAGAAAGCTGCGCTGACGAAGCACGCGCTGCAAACACAGACACAATTTTAAAGGAGAAGATCCAACCTCCGTCCCGAAAGACAAATGCGCGAGAAGAGATGAAACAACGTCGAGTCGCCGCGAGGGAATTGCAAGATCAAGCAACACGGTTATTGGATTGCACCGCTCAAGCTTCGGCGCAAGGTAGTCTTATTTCAAGTCGACAGAGAAAGTGGGCGATGCTTCTCTGGGAACAGCTCGCGACGAAAGAAAAAGCGAGTTTTGGAGAAAGCAGCAGCTGAAAAACTGAGACTCGCGAGCGAGATCGACAATCAGCAGCACTTCACCAAGATCTTCGAGTCGCTGGTCGTGGAACACAGTCGTTTATTGATGGTGAGTGTGCTTTGCGCTCTGCTTGAACTAAACACATGCTCATCGGCGTTTATATGAACAATGGGAGTAGGCACGCGAAAATCTTTCAGAAGATAGTCTGTTTGCTGCACCACGCGGAATCCAACCAAGCTTGGCTATTTTCAACACTCTTGGTGAGGATTCGGATGCCCAGTATCAACACCTCAAAGCAGTCTGCGGCTTGGCAACTTCCACCTGGCAGGAATGGGAGCCTGAAGGTTGTTTCTGACGTGGCAAAAGCAGCATCTACTTCGAGTATGTTCGATGCCAAACGCTTCCGTTTGCTGCAAGTACGGCCAGCCGAGCTTTCTGGGAATGCTTCACGAAGGAAGTGCCGATTCCGACTGAAGGTATGTCATTCGATTCAAGATGCTTCATCGGTGTCGGTGGATCTGGATTTGCTCACCAGTTTCCTGCTAACTCTAGGTTTGCAAGTCGCTGGACAACTCATTTTCGTGGCTCTTAGCGACACAATAGAGCACGAAAAGCAGCAACGTCAAATTGTAATTCACGCGGTGATGAAGCGAATCGTTCGCAGTGACCAAAGTGCCACAGTGTGGGATGGGATTTGTGTATGGAGATTGATGGTGACCCAACCATCCGGGTGCGTGAAAAAGGATGGCACGTTGTTCGAGCGATGCGAGACAGCAGAAACGCGGCTCGAGATATGGCAAGAGGGTCATGCATCTCGCAGACCTGTGCGCGCGCTACTACCCAGCTGCGTATGGTGCAGCAAAAGGTCGAGAACTTTCTTCTCGACGACTCACTGAGACGTCGTACGCGTGCCAGTGGTAGCAGCGTCGCGGTTGAAAATCGGATGTAAAATTTTCTTGTTCGAGTTGAAGTGCAGCTTTCTCTCTTCAGTGAGTTACAGATTGACCCGCAACTCCCAAAAATCACAATTTCATACAGCTCAGCCACGAAAATGTCACGATGTGTGTGCTTGAAATGCCACGATATGTTTGCTTAAAAGGCTTTGGCGGGGACGCGAGTGGGACGAACTATCAACGGCCCTTCGATGCCGAGCGTCAGCGTCGAGTGGTACTCGTACTCGAACGGGTCTCGCTCCGTCATGATCTCAAACTTGGCGAACAGCGCCGCCGCAAGCATCTTGATCTCCATGAGCGCAAAGTTCTTGCCGATACAAATGCGTGGCCCTGCACTGAACGAGAAGAATTTAAACGGCGACGCGGGCACAAACTTACCCGTGGCCCCATCGATCCAGCGCTCGGGCTTAAATTCCTCGGCGCTGTCTCCCCAGATGAACTTCATGCGTCCCATCGCGTAGTGCGGCGTCATCACGCTCGTACCTTTCTTAATAAATGTGCCGTCGCTGAGGGTCGTGTCTCGAGTCGGCACCCGCGTCGTGAGTGGTGCCGTCGAATTCAAGCGAATGCATTCATGGATCGCTGCGTCCATGTACGTGAGCTCTCCGATCTGATCCTTCGACGGCACCTTAATGGTCCCATTCATGAGATCTGGTATCTTGGCACTCAACTCTGCACGAATTTTGTCCTGAACATGAGGATACCGCGCTAGCATGATCACAAGCCAATCAATCGAATGGGACGTAGTAGATCGTCCAGTCTGAAGAAACACGACGACCATATCGCGCAAGCTCTTCATCTGGGTCTGTTCGTCGGCCACTGAACCGTTGTTGTCGTACGTCAAGAACAAGCTGATAAGATCGCGACGAACGGAATCACCCATTGACGACGACGACGCTGCTGCCTGCTTCCCTGCGACCGAGTCGGCGATGATGCCATACACGAACGTATTGATCCATGCAATGTCTTGTTTCTGTTGCTTTTCAGAACCAATGTTTAACAACCGTCGCAGTTTCCAGAGCCACCCTGGACCCAATGCTCGCCCCAACAAGACGCCACTCACACGATTCAAGCGCGTGAAAAACTCGGGGCTTTCTTGCGCCAAGTACTTCAGATCCACGCCAAAGCCAACTTTCGTGAGCACATCGTTTGCGAAAAGGTCCATGAGATGCTTGAGCTCAACCATCTCACCGGCGTCGGCCGCCTTTCCGATGATATCACACACTTGACCGCCAGCTTCGACAACGACATCGTTCATCATTTTTCTCATCATGCTCGCTGTGAACAGACTGCTCGCGAGTTTGCGCTGCTGGCGCCACATGTTTCCATGTGAGATGGCGAGACCGTTGCCAAACACATCTTCTAGCGCCGACGCAGCGAGCTCGCCCTTCTCGAAGATATCGAACTGGGTCTTCAGCACGTCTTCAACCCCCTGCTCAGTGTAGACAAAGACCATCGGGGAACGTCCAAGCACGCGCACAACCCAAGGCTCCCCGCCGTGTTTGGCACACTCCTCTGCGATCCACGTATGCAGTCTCTTGCGATGCGTGAAGGCGAAGTCAATCGTATTCCCCAGGAACGGCAGCGTCGAACTTGGCTTGGGTAAGTGCGCAACGGCGCGTTCCTGCGCACTTGGAACGGTCAGAACGAACACTAGCAACAAAGCAACGAGCACGGCCACGAAGAACGGCGAACCTTCGTCATTTACAGCAAATTCCGGAACCATATCTGCTAATTGCAGCTGTCGGATCGGGCTATAAGCGGAAGCGGAGGAAATTGCAAATGCGGGACAATATGTCGGTTTTCCAACATAGGATTGCGATGCTTGTAGGTGTGCTTGAGCTGTTTCCATCGTAGCCCACTCGCATGTTGGCCATAGCATGACGTCGTGGTGAATTTCTAAGCGCTGGCATCATAGCTGGGTCTTCAACCCATTTCTCCTTCGTCCTTGCGGCTGAGCTACCCGAGGCTGTCCATGAGATACCGTAGCATCCACCATTCCCGCAGCTCACCTGAGCAGCTTCAACTCGAGCACATCGAGGCTTTTTCTTCAATATGCCCGTAATAGGCATGATGCAAGACTTTGCACTGGGGAGAAACCTCCGCGTTGCCGTCTAACTGAGAAAACCCAGCGGCAACGTCTTGCAGTGCGCGTGTGCTCTTCGTGTGCATCCTTCCCAGCAAACATCAATTCGCACCTCAAGTCAATGTATACACTCCCTGCATTATGAGCATGACGTCACAACCACTCCACATATAAGCCGCCTCTTTATCGCCGACACGCCAATATATCCCTGTCGCCCACGCGTAGCTTCCTACACACGCAGTGCGTCCTGTGGTGTCGTATGCGCGCATACTCCACTCTCGTGCATGTCGTATTCATGATGACGGACTTGGAAATGGTGTTCTTCAACATCACAATTGTGCTTTTTACGACCCGTTTTCATGCGTAAAAACGTCGTAAAAAGCTTGTAAAAACGGCTGTTTCCATTGTTTCCGAGTGAATGTCGGGTTGCATTTGCAGAATGACGGTCATCACAAAGGGGAGGAAAAAAAGCATGGGCTTGCTGAGAAAGGAATTCGCCACCAAGACCACACGCGCTTCTCTCTCTGCGTGTGCGTGTGTGTGACGATGGCGACGGCGATGGAGGAAGACGGCGAGCGATGGCAGCAGCATCCGTACTACGAGCTGCTGCCGAGTTACATCGCGCAGGCGGATGTGCAGAAGGAGCGCGACGAGCTCGTGCGCAAGGCGCAGGTGCGGAGCTCAAATTGACAAAGGATCCGTTGGATCGCACCATATGAGGAGGCGTATAAACATATTTGTATACTTTACTGTGTATATGTGGATGTGCAGGAAACGCTGGTGGTGTTTGATGAACTGCGCAGTGGGACGCAAGAACGAACCCACGAGCTGCAGAAGCGGCACTTTCGAGCGATTGAGACGGTGTACAAGTTGAAGCACGAGTTGCCCAAGACGCTGCATATGCAACTCATCTACGCGCTTGTGGACTTGCTCTGGGAACGCGATGGAAGCGATTTCGACGATGTGCACATGGAGCTGCGTGCGGTCGGGACGCTGAGTCGGTTGCTTGGGAAGTGGACGAAGCGTCATGTCGACGAACGATCGGAGCTCGCGCTCAGCTGGCGCTCGGCATGGCGTGCGATCGAGCGCACGTGCTTTAAATCGAAACGATGCATCCGCCAGGCATCGCAGCCTTCTCTGCAGCAGTTGGGCACTGAGACGGTGAAGACGGTGGAGCAATCACGCAAGTTCTTCCACCCAAGTGATGCGTCGATTCCGTTGGCGACGGAGCTGTGGACCGAATTCTCGCCGATTATCAAAGCTACGCAGGCGAATACGTGCTTCAAAGCGCTTGCTCTGTTCTCCATGTTTGTGTCCATTCCGAGCGACAACGAAGCGCTGGCGCAGCAACTACTCCCTGACTGGTTTGCAACATGGTCGTCGGTCTCGAAATGCTCCGAGTGGGATGGCCACTGGATGAAGATCATTTCGCGCGTTGCGAAGAAGTACCCCGAGACGTCGTCGTTGGACGCGTACCTGCCGTTTGTGTTTGCGAAAGTCCACGATTCCCTGGAGCTGCCGTCGGATCTTGGCGCGCCGTTCAAGTCAAACATGTGGCCGTCGGTGTACAACGTGATCAATGGCGGCAAGCGAGTCGACAACTACGCCATGCGGCTGTCTGTGCATCTTCTACGCAACCCACAGGGTCCTGACAACACGCCAGCGCCTGCGAATCAGTACGTGCTCGACATCTTGAACCTGATGAAGGCGTTCTTCCACCCGTCGAATGTTGCCAACTCGGCGAACGCGCTCGGCGTGTCGGTGTACTTCTTCAGCAACATGCTCGCGCGACGTCTGGGTCATGAGAAAGCGCAAGCTTCTGGAAACAGAGACGCCAAATTGGCGCTCGAAGTCTGCCATCCGCTGCTCGATTCGCTTTTGGAGCTGTCGTTCTTTGGTATTTACTCCAAGAACCGATCGGTTGCATCCAAGTGCATGTACTTGATCAAGAACCTCATTTGCATCGATCCGGCGCATTGTGCGGCGCCTGTGCTCCAGGAAATGATGAAAGGACTCGACCCCATGGCGATGAGCCATGCCCACTTGGCATCGACGGCGATCTCGACCATGGGTGTGATCCTGTACCATTTGATGTGCGGCAAGGACCCGAAGGGCAGCGGACTGTTCTTCTCCACGTACCTATCGCCGATTCTGACGCTGACGCTGCCTGGCATCGATGCGAACGATGAGAAGAAGACCGTGTCGACCATCAGTCTGTACTTCCACCTCTTCTCGTGGCTGCCGCTGGTGAACGATCCGGGCAAGAGTTCCAACTTTGCGGCAACGAAGACCCGCGGCACGCTCTCCAAGCGTCTCTTTGACGAAATGTCTGCCGACTTGTTTGCTGAAATCAAAGAGCTGAGTGGAGATGCCGACCAGAAGCTGTGGGAGCTCGGCGCGTTCTTGGAAGAGTGGTCGCTCTCGCTTGTGGATCGCTGTTTCGAGTTCATTAAGTCGCGTGTCAGCCAAGCCGAAGGATCGAGTCATTCGCAAGACTCGAGATCAACGGGAGGTCGTGGCAACCACGGTGGCGCATCGAAACGGGACGGCAACGAAGATGGACTCGTGTTGGAGATTCTGAATCTCATGGGCATGCTGTATGCGCAAATGTCGCCCGAGATCTACGCGCAAGCCGTGCGCAAGACGCTCCGCTTTGTGTCGAATGTGTTTTTCACGACTCCGTTTGGTGGAAAAGTGGTCTCGAATCTCATTCACAGCTGCATCCAAGCAGATCCGTCGCAGTCGTTTGCGTCGTTCATGGCGCTTGTCCTGGAAAAACTGCGTGTGACGAAGGAGTCAATTAACGTCGCAGGCTTGATGGCGAATGAGAAGATGTGGTACTTGCACTTGTTTGATGGCGTCGCGCGCTCGAATGGCGCAGAAGATCGCATCGTACTGCAATACCAAGACGAAGTCCGCGTGATCTTGGCTCATTTCCTGAACAACGAAGAAGAGAAAGACATTTACGAGGCAGCAGGCACGGTACTCAATCATCTTCTGGGCAGTCTTCTCGGTGTCTACCCTACCGAGTTTCGCTCCTTGCCACCGCAAGAATGGACAAATGCGGTGTCGAAAGACAGCGGCATGTTCCAATACCTCGGTACAGCAGTCACGTGGAAGCGATTGTCGATCGTATGGCATGAACCGAACGAACACGAGCTCGTATTCGCGTATCAGTTGCTAGAACGCCATGTGCTTGACACTTTCAACGCGTTGGCAACTGTGCAGAACGAGAAAGACCGCACCGTGCGCTCCTGGGTGCCACGACTGAAGCAGATTCACAGTGCGCTCCGTGGCGCGCGCGGCATCCTTGTGAACGGCAGCGCGTCCAGCGATTCTCTTCTTGCAAGTGGCTCACTGCCGCTTCTGAAGAAAGGACTGGGAACCAATACCGAGTTGTTGCAGAAATTCGCCGATCTGAAGACCAATTTAATGCAAAAAGTGCATGAAATTGTGCTGTTCTGGCAACAAAACGGCAGCGGAAGCACCATGGAGATCCAGATCTGGCAAAGCGTCGTGAGCATTATCCACCAGTTGCTCGTCGGTCGAGGCGAATACCTCGAACGACATCGCCACAAGGAGAAGCAGAACGTGTACATCAAGGCGACGACACTGGATGTGGCCTCGGAAGCGGTGCGCAAGGCACGAAAGGAGCTCGAGTGGGGCAACAAGAACGAACGAGCACCGCTCTCGTCTCGCAATGAGATGATTGAGCGCGTGTTATTTTTCTACTCGAAGCGGAAGGTGCAAGAACACTTTGAGCTGGCGCGTTCGGCGTTGTCCAACTCGTCAGCCCACCGTGAGTTGTACGAGGCGCTGCTGCTTGATGTCGAGATGCTCACGAAGAACCCGTACGAAGGCATTCGCACGAACGCGTCGAGCGTGATGAAAGAAATGTCGGAGTTGTACGCGAAATGGGTGCATTCGCGGATCTCGACGCTGATTAACGTGTTGGAGGGAAAGACTGCCGATGGCGAGGACGACACGTCGGAACTGAAAGAGGAAACGATTGCGGGCGTCGTGCAGACGCTCTCGCGATCGATTGTGATTAAGTATATGTGGAGAAAACGCGACCAGTTCTTTGGTCGAATCGTGAAAGCCGTGCTCAAGAGCAACGATGTGATCCTGAAGTGCGTGCAGGGTGAAGCCAGCAAACTCAAGGTCGGAGTGCAGGTGGAAGCGTTTTTCATGGCGGTACTGGGCAGTTGGCGGTATGTGCGCAACAACAACGGCAGGTCCACGACTCTGTTGGCTACGCTTTTGGAGGCCGAACCAGCATCCACGGAGCACTGGAAGTTCCAGCTGGTGCACTTGGTATCATTGTATCCACTGCTGCAACCTCAGGAGATGCCGCTTCCACTTGACGTTTGGAAACTGGTCGTGAAGCAGCTCAAGAACGAAGTGCTTCCTGTCCGTCAAGTCGCGCTCTTGCTGCTGGCGCAGCTGGTCAAGCTTCACAAGTGCAGCGCCACAACATCGGATGACGCTGTGGATGCATTCCTGTATTCCAAGGAGACGATTCAGGTTCTCGTGGACGCATTCGTGACTAACCACAAGAACATGAACCGGTTCGCGGCGTCAGCCGACGGCCAACATGCCAACTCGGCACCAACGAACTGGTCGTTTGGTGTTGACGATGTGCTTCGGTCCATCTCTGGCAACTCGGCCTCGTTCCCAAAGGCTCCCCCGCTGTCGTCTGTGCGCCTGTTGAATCAGTCGGCCGACGTGTTTCGAAGTCTGAGCATCAACAGCACCAAACTCATCCAGAAACTCGTGCAGATCAACCCAAACGCGCTCGTCCAGAGTGGCGTCCTGACTTACCTCCACGAACTCGCGTCGGAGAAAACGGATTCAAAGGTAAACCAAGAAGACCGCCAGGCTGCTCTCACGACGCTCTCTGAGTGGGTAGCGGGTCTCCTGCGTGGCTTCTTGAAGTCAACGACATTGGCGGAAGATGACGCTGCTACCCAAATCGCAGCGGTCGTGGACATCCTGAAGATGGTGTTGCCCCACGTGAGTGTGTCGTTGGTGGAGCCGTGGGCCCAGGTATTGTACCTGGCGGCGCGGCCGTCGAGTGACTCGAAATTCCCATTGAACCGCCTTGACAAGCTTCTCGCGTACCTGCTGCAAGAGCTCGAGCAATCGTTTGTGCGAGCGACGGCGGAGGACTATGCGCGTCAAGTCAAATGGCTCGTGCTGGTGGAATCGCTCGCGATTCACGTCCTGGCCGCGAGCGCATCGTCTGAGTCGTCTCCAGCGTACCCTTTGGCAAAGGAGCTTAGCGAGCGTGCGCTCCATGTGATCAATGAGTACGCGCTGATGCATCAGTACAAGATCATCCGTGATCGCGTGGGCAAGATGCTGTTCCTGCTGGGCGTGTACGCGTTCGCGCCTGCGACGTCACCGTTGTCCGGCGTGCCTGTGGATGCGTCAATGCTGCCGTTGACGAAATTGGTCGATGCTGCTGCTCTGAACGAGGATGAGGCTGCTGCCCAAGGTGACAACAATGGCGACGATGCCGAGACAGGCACTGATACCTCGTTGTACGCCAGAGAGACGGCGATGCAGTGGCTCGCGTGCACAGAGAAGTATGGTGACACGCGCGATCTGCTCGCGGTCATGAACGCGCTGTTCCCCGTCGCGTTTCTCTCGCAGAACCACCCGAAGACCGAAGTCGCGCTGTTTGCGCGCAACACGACGAACGCGATCGCGTCGTCGGTGCGGTTGTACTTTGCGCCATCGGACACGACGATCTCGGTGTCGGACCTCGATGCCGTGTTCACGCTGTTGGAGACGTTCGCGGTGCACCGGTTCTGGAAAACGCGCGGCGCCGTGCTGCGGTTCCTCACGACGTTCAGCTTCTACCACTGGATCTTCTTCTCGACCGAGACGCGCGACCGCGTGCAGATGCTCGTGACCTCGTTCCTGACGGACGAGCAGCGCGAGGTCCAGGAAATGGCCAAGTACACGCTGCGGAGTCTTATCCACAACCAGCGCGAGGACGTCGTCGAGGCGCTGAGTGCGCGCTGGACCGAGCAAGCGCAGGAGGCTCGCATCGTGAACCCCAAGACGAAGCGCCGCATCTCGCGTCTGGAGACTGAGGGACCAGATAGCGAGGACGAGCTCGCGCGCGCGCGCCAGAAGCTCCGGACCAACGAGGCCGTCATGGTGCGCAGCGTGCTCGGCATGTGCGCGATCGTGCTGGCGTTCCCGCACACGTTGCCGCCGTTCGTGCCGCGCATGTTTGAGGAGCTCGGCAAGTTCCTGTACCTCAAGAACCGGTCGGTGACCGTGTCGTACCTGGAGAAGGCTGTCAAGGAGACGCTGCTCGAGTTCAAGCGCACGCACCAGGACAATTGGCTCGAGACCAAGAGCAAGTTCTCGCCGGCGCAGCTCAACGTCATTGAAGATGTGTCCATCTCGCCAGGGTACTACACCTAAGCAAGTCGACTTTAGGTTGGCTGCAGGTAAGTAAATAAGTAAAGGTTGCATTTTCGAGATAGAGCAGACGCGTGCACGCTTCATACTTCGAGGCATGGAGAACGAACGACACAGATAAACACACACACGCACACACATACATACAACGACAAAACGATCGACGCCTTGCTCAATTGCTAAATCAGCGCCTCGAGCTCTTTCTTCTTGGCGCGCAGCAGCTCCATGTCATGCAGCAGCTCGCGCTTCGTCTCGTCGTCGTTGGACTCGTCCTTGAGTTGCGTGCGGAGCGTCGCGAGCACGCTCACAAAGCGCGCCCACTGCTCGAAATGCAGACTGCGCAGCTCCAGCCGCTGCTTCTCTTCTTGGAAGGCAGCAGTTGGCGTATCGGTTGTGTCTGCAGCCACTGACGTTTCCTCTTCTTCCTCCTCCGTCGTGTCACCTTCACTATGGAACTCCGTCCTCTGGTCGTCATCTCCATTGCCCTCTTCTGAGGCTATCGTCGCGTCTTCATCAACGCCATTAGTAGCAGTCACCGCCGCATCTTCTTCAGCAATGCGAGCGCTCGTCTTGCGTTTCTTTGCGGCTCGCGTCGTCATCGCAGACGCTCTCTTAGTAGCCGCGCTCGTGTCATTATCATCCACAATAGCACTGCCATTATCTCCATTACCACCGTTGGTAGAAACACTCACTTTGGCGGTCGCGATGAGATCGAGCACGACGCTCTTCTTCTGGTTCTTGTAGCCGCGCACACCGAGCTTGGCGCACAGACCGCGCACGTCCGCGTACCGCATCGACTCGACGGGGATGCCCAGGATCGTGGACACCGCGTACGTGGCCTCCCCCGCCGTCTTGTTGCCGTCGCCCGCAGGCGCCAGCACGCGCTCCAGCTGCACGTCGTCCCATGTGATCACCGCGCCGTCCACGTCCGCCTTGATCTTGGCCATCTTGCTGGATTGCAAATGCTCCAGTTGGTTGGTTGCGGTACAAATGTATCCAACTGCTGCAAGAAGATACACTTTCGTGTTCTTGTAGAGGGATACAAGGAATGTAACTGGCATATTTTGCTCTTGTACAGAGATGCAAGACGATGCACCTGCTCTTGCACAGGGATGCTGCAATCGCAACTTGCATTCTCTGCTCTTATATAGAGATGTGCGCTCTTGTACAGGGATATTGAAACGTAACCACCCACCAGCCGATTACCTTCCTCCCCCTCTTTTGTTTTGCCGCGAAAGAAAAACCTGACGCCAGCTTCTTGTTGTCGTGTGTTGTGGGGAATCCGTAACCGCGTACCCCACAACAACTTGCTGCAGGCAACAGACACTACAAACACGCGCGCTCTTTTGGCTTGCTGCAAGTCGTAACCCCACACGCACACACACACACACACACCCGACGTAACCATGGGCGGCAACAAGCACAAGAACGGCATCGTGTGCATGTACCCGGGCTGCGAGAAGACGATGCGCACGCAGAAGTTCAAGCTCCACTTCACGAAGCAGCACCTCAAGCCCGGCGAGGTGTACACGGTGGAGCACCGCCGCCGCTTCGAGGTGGCGCGCGACGAGGAGTACGTGAGCGACACGTCGTCGCCGCATCCGCTCGAGCAGCATCTGCCAATCGCCGTGCAGATCCCGACGAGCTACCAAGTCCAGCAAGTGCAAGCAACGGCAACAACAGCAGCTGCGAGTGTTGCTGCTAACGTTGCGACAACTGCGAATGCAGGCAATGCGCAAGTTGTAACCCCGATCGGCGCATCGGATAATGCGGTACCTGCCGCTACGATTGCAACTGCTAGTGAAGAGACGAGCACAACGGCAGTGACCTCGACGACGACAGAAGTTTTGGACGCTAGTGCTACAGTAAATACAAATGCTGCGGACGCTGCAACGCCGCAGCGCATGCTGCGCGCGAATCCGACCCAGCCGCGGTCTTCTGACGGTCGCTTTGGGTACACGAACACCAGCCACAAGCGTCCAGCGTCTGCTATTGAACCTGCGCCAACAGCAGTAGCGGCAGCAACGACCGCTCGAACAGAAGCAAACACAGCGACGGCACAAGGCAACGGACAGCAGCAGCAGGTCGGCGATCTCTCGCGCGCCGTGCTCGTCGAGTACATTGAGATGATGGACCAGCGCTTCCACGAGTTAATACAGAAGATGGGCCAAGTGATTGACGGCCAGCGCGAGCTGATCGACATGCTGCGCCGTCCGTTCCCGGCCGAGACTGCGCAGCTTCTGGAGCAGACGCCGTCGTTGTCGACCTCTACAGCAGCAGGGTCACAGGCTTCCAGTCAGTCGAGTTCACCCCCGGAGAACCTGACGCCAACGGCCGACTCGAGCGCAAAGAAACGCCGGAAACCAAACAGCAGTGTAGACCTGCAACCACAGCAGCAGCCGAATGGCGGCACCATGTCACTTCTGTAGAGCTATAGCGACTCTACTGTCTGAACGTAAATGAATGGCAGCATACGTATTAGCGCATTGCACCTCGTTTGTTGTTGCAGGTACCACATTTGGATGTATTTTGCAGATAACCTTTTGAACTTTGCCACATTTGTTGAGTTGTACCCTGTCGTAACCCATGACCCACCACAGTGTAACCCACAACCTATTTGTACCAAGGTTACGATTCTGCAACAGCACGTGTGGACCACTCCATTTCCCATCCATTGGAGCGAACTGCTATTGAGCAAATTGCCAAGATGAGCGAGCAAGCCGTGGAAGCGTTTACGAGCGTGGAGCAGACGCTCGCGGCCGTGGAGGAGCACCTCAAGCTGTTCAAGCAGGACTCGCTCGAGAGCGTCGTCGCGGAGCTGAGTCCGCTGGAGAAGGCTAAAGTGCAAGTTTCGCTCGGTGAGTGCACGCGTATGAGAAACATGCAGACGTGCACAAACACGCTGACAACTTGTTGCTTGTCTAACGGTTTCGCTTGTTCGTTTGTTATTAGCATACACCGTAAATGCGCTGTTGTACGTGTTCCTCAAGACGCAGGGCGTGTCTGCAAAGGACATCCGTCAGACGCACGTCAAGCAGGAACTGGTACGTTTTGCCGCAACTTTAAATCGCTGTTAAAGCATAACCCACCACCTAATGCATGGTTATGACTTGCACGTGTACAGGAACGTGTGAAGGCGTTCATCAAGAAGATCAAGGACGCGGAGGAGCTGGCCAAGGGTCCGAAGCTCGTGCTGGACAAGGACGCGTCCAAGCGCCTGATCCACAGCGCGCTGAGCTCCGACCAGGTCTACGTGGACGCGCTCGCAGCCAAGAAGGAGAAGGAGGAAGCCGCAGAGGAAAAGGCAGAAGAGAAGACGGCGAAACGCGCGCCGGCCAAGGGCAAGAACGACGCCAAGAACAAGCGCCGACGAAAACAGTGAACTGCTACGTGAAGGCACAAAACAATAGAGACCTTGGATTCCATATTGCGTCTTGCCTTATGATAAAAGCACGACATATATCTTACGTTCTTTAAAACCCACGCTGTTGTGTTATTGAAAGCCCGAGTTCCTATTTCCATCTAGACGTAGTTGTAGATGCATTTGATCTGCTGCGGATGGGTCTCTTGACGACACAGAGGACACTCGGCCTTGTTCTTCTGGCACCAGCCGACGATGCATTCCCAACAAAACACGTGCCCGCACGGCGTCGCGGCGGGTGACATGCGGTCGCCCAGGCACAGCGCGCACTTTCGTCGCGATGAGCGACGGATGCCTGAGCTTTCATTGGAAGTGTCTGGAGAAGACGAAGATGGAGGTGCAGCGACCGAGACGGACGTTGGCACGCGGTCTGAGTGCGCGTACATCGCCGGGTTGAGTCCTGCCAGCACCACCTGTTTCTGCTTTTCGTCTTGCTTGTAGTGGCGGCGCAGACGCTTCATCTCGACAAACGTCGTCACAAACAACCGCATAAACATCATGTACCCCTACGCAAACGTCAAAGCAAATTTGAGCGCACGCATGGTTAGCGCTGTGTGCTTCATGCAGACAACAGAAGGCGTTATGCGCAGCATGCATCAACCGTACCAGCAGCGAGAGGTTGATGCCCGGCGCGAGGTCTTTGCGCACAAACACGTACTGGATCTTGCTCAGGCGCTTGGAGAAATGGAAATACTTGGCAAACACGTAGAACGCCGCGAGGTGGTACTGACTGAGCCAGTACTTTACACACGCCAAAGTAAACTCGTACGACGCCGGGAACACCTGCGTCTCGATGTGCGTCGCCAGCGCCTTGAGCCGCGTCACGAGGCGATCCAGGCGTGAGAGCACTTGCTTTGGCGTCAGCGCCACCTTGGGTTTGGGTTCTGCGTCATTCTCGCGGTTGGCGCGCGCATTCGCCTGGCGGTTGCGCAGCTGCTGCTCCATGCGCTCGCGCGGCGACCACGTGAGTTGGCTCAGATTGAGCCACCCGCTCTGCGACCGCGACGCAATGTAGCGCGGCAGCACGGCGAGCGCGAGCCACACGATCTGGCGCGGCACCGTGACCGGGAGCACGCGCTCCACCAGCCCTGTCTTACCATTATCTGTAGTGCTCGTCGTGGCGCGCATGACGTCGCAGAACTCCTCGCCGAGCGTCTGCTTGGGGCTCTTGTGGCCGAGCACGAGCACGAAGTAGAGCACGGACGAGAGCGTCGTGAGCTCCGGCAGCAGCTGCGAGAGCAAATGCGCGCCGCAGCAGCGCTCCAGTACCTCGCGCAGCAGGTTCTTCAGCTCGCCCTCGTACACCTGGTCCTTGTTGTCCGCCAGCAGCAGCTCCGCGCACGCGCCCGCCGCCGGGAACGTGGGCGGCATTGGCGCAACCATTTCTGCAAGTGAGTGCGACTCGTTGTGGTGGGGGAAGATGGGGTCACGCTTGCTGCTTTTCCTTTTACGTAAGCGTCTAAGTTCGAACTTGAACTTGTCGAGAGGATCCGAGTAGGTTCGGAGGAGCGCAATTTGAGCTAAGTACGCCTTTTCAAATTAAGTTCGAGATGGTACTGTGAGTTTCCTTTGTGAGAGCGCATGATGGATGAAATAGTTTATTCCAGTACATCCAGTAGAAGAGACCAGCTTCTTCACGACAATTGCAAAACTCGATCTGCTGATCGAATCTCTAGTCTTTGATTTACCAGTGCCCTTGAACAAGACAAAGGAGCCCCACGTACAAGAAAACCTTGCCATGAATGCAGAGGGTAATCTAATCTGGGTGTGCATGCTAAAGTGAAAATGCCGTGTTCAGCCGCTTGGCTTCGTGAATCCCTCCCTCCAGGTATGATGCTGCTGCTGGTATTTTGCTTTCGACTGAACACTGTAGTTCTCACCTCATATCAGACTGGCAGTCTTAGATCTTTGAGGTGCTTTTATGATATGCAGGCGTTTTTCTTCTAGCCACACCAATGTCGTGCAGCCATTCCACACTGGCGTCGAGGATTGCTGCACTTTCCAGAGCATCTTAGACTGCTAATTGTGATGTATGATGCTGGGTGCGACGCGAAGAAAGCCGTTCAGCTTGAGCCTGTGGACCTCGTCGTTGCCTTTCTCGAGAAAATGCAAGTCGAAGACTACCTTTGTCAATGCGTGGGATCATTGAGCTGCCAGACACAGAGAGCAACTTTCGCGGACGCGACAGCGAAGAGAGTGTGTGGTCATGGACACTCGGAGGAGAGAGATAGAGAGACTGTTATTATATTGCGATTGCTGCTGGCACGAGCGTCAGTGGCGATGGCGGCATCGCAATTTTAGGCAACACGCGAAATTGCAGAGGACAAACACCAAGGTTGCTGATATGTACCTGGCGGAAAGTTAGAGAATGAGATGGCGCTGTTGTCGTGCATCGCTACATATCACGACGGTAAATAGATGCGGCTTGGTACACTGAACACGCACCGAAAGTCTCCACAAATGGCGACCACATTATTAACATGTAGGTCGCCATTTGCGGAGACTTTCATTGCCAGGGATCAAACGAACCCAGCGTACGGTTATCATCAATTGTCACGGCACGTTTCAGCCGATTGCGATTAACTCTTTGGTTTGGTCTCCCACGTGGCGCGTCTCAAGCGCTCGATGACGTCACGACTCTGAATACTCAGCGCGCCGCCACGTCTGTCCACTTGTCCTCATAAAAAGGAGTGGACAAGAAAACTCAGACACCCGAGTTCTGGCTGCTTGTCAAGAACGCGAGGACCCTATCCACATCTGATGCGGCTTATAGTAGTGCAAATCGAGCGATTTGCCATGAGCAACTCCCACATTGAGTTACGAGTCGCCTGCTTTGGCAATCGTTAGAGTCCGACCTCGTAGCTTCCACCGAACGGATCCTATTACCGCTGATTTCAGGCTTGCACCCACAACGCAATCCGGGAAAGCGAGTCGGTGCCACATGGATAGTTCGTGCTGTTGTCGTGCACAACCGACTCAACTGTTGATGAAGTCCACTATGTTGCGTCCGTACCACCACGCACGCACCCTCGCTCACACGCAGAGCATATCCATTTTACCGCCGCTGTACGTTTTTCTTTCAAACGTCATGCCACCTTCAACAACTCCTAACGCTCTCAGTCTCTTCCACTCGCGATGGTGTTTCCCAGTGTTCATTTTGGTTTTGCAGGCACCTGCAGCATCATCCGTCAATATCGCAGAGCAGCATGAAGCTGAAGTTTCCGACCGCGCAGCGTCTGCTGCCCCCTCTTGAGCTTTCAGACGACGAGCGCGAGGAGTTCCTCACGCTGGCCACGCAACTCGTCGACAACACGCTGAACGAGTACAGCGAGTACAATCGCCGCCACCAGATCAGATATCGCTCGCAATGGAAACCTGTTAAGAAGTGCGAGAATCTCACGGTCTTCAAAGAGACACAATCCCACAGGCGTCAAAAGCGACAACAGAGTATTCGTGCTACCAACGGAAGTGGCGAGCACTGTTCATCGTCATCGAATTCGTCGTACTCGTCGTCTGCGTCAGCTTCACTATCAGCATCTGAAAACGAGTGGAGGATGCCCAAGCTGTTGCTGGCTGGAACGATTGTCGGGGGGCTCGACGATGTCATGTACGGCCTCGCGACGTTTGACGCGCCGTCGATGCTCGTCAACTCGACTTACATTCGCGACGAAGTGGTGGACGCTGAAGTACTGCACGAGATTCTTGGTCCGACGCTGGAAGAGCCGTTCCGGTTCCTGGGCATCAAGTGGGTCGTGAAAGACAACTCCGCTGTGATCAGCGCATTTACGAGTCCACGCGATCTGGTCATGCTAGAGTCCATTGGCGTGCGGATACTCCCAAGCGGCAAGCGAGTCGGGTATCACCTGATGTATTCGCTGGACCTCCCAGGGTATGGTCCGCTGCCGACCAAGTCGGTGCTTCGTGGTCGAGTCTCTTCGTGTGCTCTGTACAGGCAGCTCTCAAACAGCACCGTCGACGTGTACATGCCTGCCAACTTTGAACCGAACGGCCACCCGGGCGAGCGTGTGGCGGTCGCATCAGCAGCGAACGCACTCATTTCTTCCTGGCGATCTGTGCTCTGTGCACAAAACAAGAAACTCGCATGGTTGCTGACAACCGCTCGCGTTAAACCCGCAGTCTGGGATGTGGCATCAACGGCATTGTCATCGTGTGGCACGTGCGGCAAAGCGCAAGGCACGTTCCACAAACTCACGCAGTGCCAGTTGTGTGACGGCCCAATGTGTTCGCGATGCCGCGTCGAGAAAAAGATCGGCTTTTGCAGTACCAGGAAAGAGATCCGACGACCTGTCATAACTCTTTGCACGACGTGTGTCACCAGGACAAACCAGATGAGTGCGTTCACGATCGCGCGCGAGCAAGTGCTCGCTGGCAGATGGACGAAGCTCGCAGCTCCCGACAGTGATCGAGAGATTATCGAGATTGAACAAGCCGAGTTGATGATGGCAGGTCTTGGTCCAGATCTCCTAGACAGCAAGCCGAGCTTTGATGCGGACCCGCTGATTGAGACTTATATGGACGACTCCTCAGACGACGAAGACATCGACCCATTCGTCTCACATAATCCGCAGCGGTTCTCTTTCGAGCGTAGCGCCACGAAGGAAGCTAAACCTCACGCACTTGAACTCGATTCCAATATTTGCAGAGACGACATGGAAGAAACCAGGGTGGTGGTAGTACGCA
This sequence comes from Globisporangium splendens, assembly GCA_006386115.1. Lineage (NCBI taxonomy): Eukaryota > Oomycota > Peronosporomycetes > Pythiales > Pythiaceae > Globisporangium > Globisporangium splendens. The sequence goes on from VFIW01000097.1 coordinate 39,417, forward strand.
GCAGTTCACGGCATATGAATGTTCAGCTGCATCCACAGGAAGGTCCGCATTCGCATCATCAAGAGCAACTCTGGCGCCAAATGATGCAGCTCCAAATGGCCGCAGAGCATGTCTACCAGTACACGAAGCGTACAGGCGAGACCCACTTGAGGTCATGAATTAACGTTCAAGTCTGTCTCGCAATGGAAATCTTCTTACAACCCAATGGCATTGAGACGAAGCGAGAACCGTGCCTACAGATTGATTTTCCTATCCAAATGGTGTAGTGAGTTGGCGCTAAGTGTGCCGGACTTCTCACAACTTAATCCGACTGGTGTGCGATGAGCTAAAGTGGTGAAAGTACACCAAAGTTTAGAAGCTCTGTCACTCGCGCGTAATCGCGCTCCTGCTCCAAGATTGCTGCTATAAATCTGTAGTCTCAAAGGGGTCGCTGACTTCAAAAAGGATCAGGACAAGTTCGCCACTTTGATCTCTTTTCTGTGTGAAGCATGAGGTTCAAGGGAGAGACCGAGCAAATGGCCGACTGCCTTGTAAACACACCCGTGAACTCCAAGAGCAAAAAGATTGGGATACCTAGGAGGCTGACAGAATTCTGTCAGTCTGAAGTAGAAGCAACCCTCGCCACAACCTCAGTGAAACGCGAAAAACGTCAGTCTCGTCATTTTCTTAAAGTTCAGTCAATCCGCCTTCTCTCTATATACCTTGTTCGGATGCACCGATCTATCGACTACGGTGGGAGTGGCATTGCTGGACCGGCAGTGAAGTTGTGATAATCGGGGAAACGAGATTGCAGCTGACGGGATCCGCTCGAGAAGCTTCCAAAATACTCGCGAATGATTCGTATCCACTACTGGAGTTGGTGAGCAGCAGAGATGGACATCGAGTCAGCTGGCCAGCCGATCTGGGTGATGCGCAGGCTCGTATGAGAGACTCCAGCCACCCTTTTCCTTCTTTCCTTCGTTTGGAAAACAGCAGGCGAAGACGCAATGGATGGATCCTGAGACCTCGTGAGTTCGTTGCTTTGGTTCTTTCTAGAGTGGTTCTCGTGGGTTCAGTTTGCTGCGTCTCGTCTGGGCACACAAGCAATCGCTCTTGCAACACCATGCGAGTACTATGAGTTGTTCGATAAAGGAGATCTTTGCGTTGACGAAAGTTGACAGCAACAGAGGGACTAGTCGCGAGGCCAATTCCAACTTTGGACCGACAGCGCGTTTCTTTCTGGACGTCATGATTTGTTTACACGACGAGGTCCCTTCAATCCCCCCATGCTCACAGGAGCATTCTCTGTTGCAGACCAGATGAATGTGCGGCTGCACAGGGTCCCAATACGGTATCTTGCAAGTCTACTCTCTGCTCAGACACGCCATATGAGCATCAGGTGGCTGAAGACATTCAACCATGTGGGGGAAACGCACTTCAGACGCAACTGTGCCTGCTGGAAACCAACAGAAGACATCCGTCTGGCTGACGAGGGCTCTGTAAGACAGCAGACGTGTCCTCTGAAGTCACCACGAATTTGCACGTTCCAAGGCGTTCCGATTCATCCCATAGGTGAGTGTCGCGACTCGTTTCTTTCACGAGCAATTTGCGTGGTGGCTTTATGTGATAAAAGAGACAGACACGCGGCAGGAGATGTCCTGATCAGAACGTTGAGATTCCTCAAAAGGGGACATGGGACACAAGATAGTCCAATTGCCCACTTGTATCGACAATGTCATGCATTCGTTCTCTTTGCATGGCCAACCAGTCACAAGAGAGATCCTATTATTCAAGAATCGAGCTCCATTTAATGATGCAATCACGCTCTGCAATTGCTTGGTCGCCTTTAGTCAAGGCTGCCAAGACTACTCGTATTGGCATGTTGCACAATTTATACCGTGACTGGCTCCGTGCGGTATTCACGAAAGTACCTTTCCACGATGATTGGTCGAGATCTCACTTCAAAATCGCCACTTCGAGCCACGTCAGCACCCTGTAACTAAAGTGACAGGCTTGTGACAAGCCAGGATCGGGCATGAATTGGCCGAAGAAGGGGTCGCGTCTTCAACAACCACGACGCCAAATCCAGTGTTTCGGTCATGCACCACAGACTCGAAATTCTCTAAAGGGTCGAGTTAGCAAACAGCCCCTTTTACTAAAGTCGCGCTGATTTCCAGTGTTCCGTGTCCAGCATGTGTGTTCTGATTTTTTCTCTGCCACTTCGATTTCTTATATTATCTCCTGCATAATCGAGTATACCTGTACAAACACCACACGTGAATATTCAAATATATTAGTAGTATTGCGAGACAGAAAATTGCAGAAGTTGATATTTGGGACCATACCCACACGACGCATTGCTTTTGCTAGAGAGTGGTGCGCCACATGACTCCCAGTCACTCGCCACGCAAGTGGTTGTCTTCTCGCTTGGTCCCCGACATCAGGTCCCACACGCCCACGCTTGCACGCCACTCGCACCTAAGGGCTGCTCGTTTTCTGGCCAGTGACGCACGCTGCCTGCCTTTTCCCACGTTCTTCAAGGGCTCACAAGCCGGCTGACCTGCCATTTCGCGATCGGAGCTGCACGAGGCACACCTCACAGACTCACTCGCTCGTCCTTGACCACTCAGGGTTCCACACATTGACAGCAGCAAACAGGTCCAGCGTAGCGTCGCTACCAAACACAAGCCAATAGATAGAACCACACACACACACACACAGATGAAGCTCAAGTTTCCGCTGTCGCAGCCGATTCTGCCACCGCTGGAGCTGTCGGAGGACGACAAGCACGACTACGTGGCGCTCGCGCGTCGCCTCGTGGGTGCCACGCTGGACGAGTACGGCGACTACAACCGGCGCCACCAGGTCGTGCGGTCCCAGTGGAAGCCCGTCAAGCGCCGCGAGAACCTCACGGTGTACAAGGAGACCAAGGCGCATCGCCACAAGCGCCGCGCGTCCAGTCTCGCGGGACTCTCGGGGTCCCTGCCGCAGTCCAACTCGCATTCGAACTCCCGGTCGCGGTCTCAGTCGCGGTCGTCGAGCTCCCACTCGTCTGCGCAGTCGTACGCCACCACGACTGCCGAGGCTTCGGCGATGCATGGCGCGTCCGAGTGGGTCATGCCGCGCTTGCTCATGGTCGGGACCATCGTCGGCACGCTGGACGATGTCATGTACGGTCTGAGCACGTTCGACCCGCCGTCCATGCTGCTCAACACGTCGTACATGGGCGACGAGGTCATCGACGCCGCGTTCCTGAGCAAGATCGTGCTGCCGACGCCCGAGGAGCCCTACCGGTTCGTCGGCATCAAGTGGATCGTCAAGGACAACCCGCCGGTCGTCAACAGCTTCGTTTCACCGCGTGATCTGCTGTACCTCGAGTCGAAGGGCATCTGGACGCTGCCCAACGGCGATCGCGTCGGCCACCACCTCATGCATTCTCTCGACATCCCCGGGTACGGTCCGCTCCCGAGCAACACCAACGTGCTCCGTGGCCGCTTGTCGTCCTGCATCCTCTACAAGCAGCTCGCGAACAACACGGTCGACGTGTTCATGACGACCAATTTCGAGCCGAACGGGAGCACGGGCGAGTTTGTGTCCGTCATGTCGGCCGCCAACGGCCTCATCTACTGCTGGCGGTCCGTCCTGTGCGCGCACAACAAGAAGCTCGCGTGGCTCCTGCGGAATCGACGCCGAAAGGCAACTTTTGCAGCTGGTACTGGTGGCAGCATCCTGGAAGCACGAGAGTCCTGCGGTACGTGCGGCAAAGTCCAAGGTAAGTTTCGGCACCTCTCGCAGTGCCAGTTGTGCGCCGGTCCCATGTGCTCGCGGTGTCGCGTCGACAAGAAGCTCAGCTTTACAGCGGGCAGTGGCGTCAAGCAGATCCGACAGATTGGGTTCCAGTTGTGCACGACGTGCGTGTCGAACGCGAGTCACACGAACGCGTTCGTGATCGCGCGCGAGGAGATCCTGTCGGGCAGCGGCGGCTCGGTGCCGTACACTCTAGCCGAGAGCGAGTACACGGTCACGAGCTCGATGACGGCAGGGAGCATGGAGCCGAGCTTCGAGGACGAGGACGATCCACTTGTCGAGAACCTTATTGTGGACTCGGGAGACTCTGAAGACGAGGAAAGCCACCACAGTCACAGAGTCGCGTCGAAGCACCGCTTCTCGTTCGAGTCGCATCCGAGCGTCATGGGGTCGCCAGATTTCCAGTCCGCCATCAGCAGCGCCTTTGAAGAGAGAGAGACGCTGAGCGAAAGCGCGAGCGTCATCGAGGTCAACCCGTTGGCACGAACAGTGCATGCCGAACCTCTGCGCGTGGCGCCGTACCCAGCGACCCAGGAGCAGCTCTGGCGGCAGATGGCGCAACTGAACATGGCCGCCGAGACCGTGTACCAGTACACGAAGCGCACGGGCGAGACCCACTTAAGAGGTGGCGTGGATGCTTCGGGTCCTTCGTCGTCGAGAGGAGCGCTCGTAAGGTCGACGAGTACGCACGTGCGCCAGCCCTAGGCTTAATTGTTAGTGAGTGTAGTTGCAAGGTTGAGTTAAAATGGCAATCAATTGTGTTGTATGGCATTTCGACAAACGCTATAACTTTCACTTTGTTCATACTTGGGAAGTGGAAATACATAAAAACGAACCGACACGATTGCTTCTACGTTGGTTCTTGGCCATTGTTCTGCTGCTGCTGTGCGCGCATGAGCAGCTCTACGAGCGCGTTCTGGCCATCCGCGAGCCGCTTGATCTGCTGCGTCATGTCCTCAAACCGCCGGTTGATCTGCTCCATAAACTCTCTTCGCGTCGGTTCGGCATCGTCCCCATCCGCTATCCTACTTGCATCCGCGGTCGGCCGATTCATCTGCTGCTCGTGCGCGATGCCCTCAATGCGCGCTTCCTCCGCCTTCTCCTCTCGCTCCTCTCTCTGGTCTCCATATTCTTCCTCTTTTTCTTCAGATCCGCTGCTGCTGCTCGCACCGTCTGTCGCTGTGCTCGTCGACGGCAGCGGCAGCACGCGGCCCTGTCGCAGCTCCGAGTACTTCTTGAGGAACCGCTGCACCGTGCGCGCGCTCACCTTCATGGGCGCGTCGTCGGCGATTTGCGCCGTCGTCTTCTCGCCCTTGACCGCCTCCTTGATGATGAACCGCTGCGTGGCGTCGTCCAGCGTGAGCCGCCGGCCGCTGCGCTTGCGACCCTTGCCGTAGTTCTCCGGGTCCTTCAGGAACGTGTGGATCGTGCTGCGCGCACGGCCCACAACGCTCGAGATCTCGCGCGCGCTCGCGTTCGCGTCGCGCATCTCCAGGATCTGCTCGCGCTCCTCGTAGCTCAGCGACGGCTTCCGCTTCCCGCGCCGCACGACAGGCGTCGTCATGATTGCTGGCGAAATCGGAGTGTGGAAACATGCAAAAATGTGGCAAATACACGAAAGGTATGATTGGGTGAAATGAAGAGATATGCAATGGTTGATTGGCTACAATGATGACAAATTGAACCCATACAAAACCGGAGGTGAACTTCGTCGTCGTCATACATTTGGCATCGTTGAGGAAGATGGCACTTGCTCCATTTCCTGTAGCTCGCTGATGGCTCATTTGGGCAGCGAGAGACGATCAGAGCGCTCCTGTAGCTCTGTGAGTAGTTTGGCTGACTCCTCTGTCCGTGTGTAGGGGTTTGAGAACTTGGGTGCAAAACATTCTGCCTCATGGCTTCGCCACTAGTTTTCAAGTCTTCTCCCATTTCAGCGCTCACGACCCGATACCGCGGCGACCTGCTGGCGGTTCCAGGTCAACGACGCGTTCCTTTGAGGCAGCGCAGGTATACTCGTAGCCTCTGCGTGCACCTCAGCCAAACCTGGTGGCTTTGCCGAGAGGTGATGAAACACCAAGTAGAGTACAGAGCACTGCTGATTGGCGACTAGGACAATCTTCCAGGATCAGACTAGTGGAGCCGAATCAACAGCTTCAGCGTATCTTGCGGCGCTCGTCCATCACTTGTGGACAGGTGACATGGATACACTTGAACCAAGATTTTGGTATCAGCGACCTTCAGTTTGGTATCAGCAAAAGTATCAGGCTTTGTGCAGATATATAGCCAATAGACCTTCTAGTAATGACATGGAAGTGTCTCATTGGACAGAATCAAAAATTGACTTGAGGTCGCGCGAAGGTCGTTTGAAAGGGTGGGGGGAAGGCGGCACAATACCATTCAAGACCTGAAAGGGAAAGCAAGCGAATCCTCCGAGGATCCATCGTCCTTCGCTCGTCTGTTTCTCTCTATCTGCACGCTCACGACACCAGCGGCGTTGTGTCCCTTTGGCTCTGCATCCACTCGCTCATCTCCGTTCTCTGACCCTCGTCTCCGCGATCTCCGCGTCGTAAATTCGAGCCAAAATGGTGCGTTTCTTGTCCCGTCATTCCGATCCATTTCCGTGGACTAATTTTCATGATATGTGTGAATGCTGCAGGTGATGAACAAGAGCAGCAAGATGTTAAATTATATCAACTACCGCATGAAGGTGACGCTGCAGGACTCGCGCGTGCTCATCGGCTACTTCATGGCGTTCGACAAACATATGAACCTCGTGCTCGGCGACACGGAGGAGTTCCGCACGCTCAAGGCCAAGGTCAAGACCAACGTCTCGGAGGAGCGCGTCGAGAAGCGCCACTTAGGGTTAGTGCTGCTGCGCGGCGAGAACATCGTGTCGCTCACGGTTGAAGGTCCACCGCTCGCGCCTGAAAACGAGACTGTGGGTCCAAACGGCCCTGGTGTCGCGCGTGCCGCGGGTCGCGGTATCCCGGCGGCGCCACTCGGTGGCCCACCAGTTGGTCTGATGGCGCCAATGCGTGGCATTGGTGGACCAGCACCTGGCATGATGCAGCCAGGACACGGTAAGAACCTACTTGTTTGCTTGTGTATGTGCCTGTATCTTGTGCGTATGTTCGGTGGATATGGTGTTGGCATTGGGCTCCGCTCGAATGATTGGATCAGTCGGTCGCTGCTGCTGCTTTCGGCTTCATTTCCAGATGATCAGACGAACAGATAGGTGATGTCGGGCGCACGGCTCTTTCTCCGAACCCGCGCTGAGCACAAAGATTTCATTTTTCTTTATTGAAAATACTACCTAGGATCTTAGTATGATGGAAAAGCGAGTGAAAGCGAGCAAGCAGCAGCTCCATACCTGGATGCATCCGTCCACTTCACGTTAACGCCACACCCAGCACAGTCCAAGAGCGTCCGTCCTGTAGATGCTAATGCTTGTGTGTGATCTCTGGTGTGTGCATTATGTAGTCGCCGCGCAAGCTCAACCACAGCCATACGGACGAGGTCGCGGTATTCCAGGACCACCAGGCGGTATGATGCCTCCTCCACGACCAATGGGCATGATGCCACCACCAGGCATGGGGATGCCACCTGGCATGAGCATGCCTCCTCCAGGGATGATGCCGCCTCCAGGTATGCGGGGACCTCCAGGTCCACCTCCAATGATGCGACCTCCAGGACAATAAACAAACTCGCTGAGCGCGTACAGATGGCAGCAAAACGGACGGCCAAGTATAGGCAGCATGAAGCAATAGTGAATGGCTGATGTGGGGAACAAGCAAAGCCACCAATGATGAAATATTTCCGCTTCCGCTTTGGCACTTTGTAATCCATTTTGTTCGAGTATTATTGCTTTTGTTGTGTCAAGAGATGATAGAACGACAAGAAAGAGGAACGATATACAAAAACAGATAAACAACTATACAACAGCAGCGTGGTGTCAGAGGTGCTGCCACGTTTTCTCATCGACTTCATCGTGGACGAGCGCTTTCTCCACGATGAATTTGCCTTCTTTGTACTTTTGCGACGCTTCCATGGCTTTCAGCTAGCAGCAGAAAAGAGTGTCAAAGCAAGCGTCAGTCGCAAATGAGTCCAATACACCAACAAAACTCCATAACAGCTACTAGTAACGTACGTATTTCCAGCCGAGCACGGCGTCGCAGACTTTGCACACGACGTCGGCAATAGTGTGCATTCCTGTCATGAGGTACCGGTTCCGCGGCGACCCGGTGCGGATGTTGAACCTGTACAGATACAAGAAGCAGCACATCATAATGTTGTATAGAGACACATATCCATACAAAGACAACACTTGCACGCACATGCTGTTCATGAGGAACGCTTTGCCCGTGCGTCCGAAAAAGGATTTCGCGACGACATCATCGCGGTCGGCGACGAGGCTGCCGCAGTCAACGCAGTAAAAGCCGCGCATGCCCTCGAGCGCATGCAGATCCGTCGACAGACCCAGCGCCGCGCACCGCGCTGTCTCTGCTGCACTACTGGACAGCGAGCTCTCTAAGTCCGTGTCCAAATGGCGGAGCTGCTGGCGGTGCGTGCGCTGGCGCTGCCATTCCGTCTGCACGCTCCGAGAGACTCCATACTCGTCGTTGGTGTCGTTGGCGTCGGACGATGCATCGTCGTCTGAGCCACTGCTGCTGCTGTCGCCGTCGTGGTCGCCGTCGTGGCCGCCATGGAACTTGAGCTGCTGCAGCCGCAGCCACTCGGAGCGGCTCTCGCGGTACTCGACGAGCTTGGAACCGCCGCGGATCACCACCAGCGGCGCCATTGTGATAAGAGGAGCTGTACTGTGTGGGGACAATGGCGAAAAGCTTCTCAGGTGACCACCACTCTCGAGGTTGCGAAAGGGTTGTATCGATAGTGACACGTCATCCAGAGTGTAACCTGACGCGCGCTGAGTAGACAGTATCGTAACCACGGGGTACGATTTGGGGTACAGTTTACATCACTCTCCTTATGGCTACTGATATATTAGCAGCATATATCAACTATAAAAGGGCTTTGCAGCCACTGAACAGAAAGAGAATAGCTTTCATCGGCTATAGTACAATATAGAGGTAAAGTATATCTCGAGCTTCTATTGAGGGCACAGAGCCCAGTCAAATGGTTGGCAGTGGTGAGGGTGATTGCTGTCAAACGACACACACACAAGCACAGCTTCGTCCATTGCGCTCTCGCTCTGCCTCGTCGGAAGGAAGCGGGTCGTCAGTACACACATAGACACAGGCAGAGATGGCGACGGCTGTGAACGCGTCCCGTCCGGACGTGATCGGCAAGCTGCCGCAGCTGCAGAACATGGTCAAGCGCGACCCGGACGCGTACAAGAGCGAGTTCCTCATGCAGTTGCGCCACTACGAGAGCGAGTACCAGCTCTTCCTGCTGCAGCCGTCCAAGGAGTCGGCGCACTTCGGCGCGCTCATCTCGTTCCTGAGCCATGTGGCCAAGTGCTACCCGCACGAGATGGCTGAGTTCCCGATCCAGGTCATGAAGCTGCTCCAGGAGAACTACCTGGTGCTCGAGCCCGATCTGCGCCGCACACTCGTGCAGTCGCTCATGCTCATGCGCAACCGCAACCTCATCGACCCGATCACGCTGCTGAAATTGTTCTTTGAGCTGTTTCGGTGTCCCGACAAACGCCTGCGCGAGTTGCTGTACAAACACATTGTGTCCGACATCCGTCAGCTGAACGCGATGTCCAAGAACATCAAGGTCAACAAGGCGCTGCAGAACTTTTTATTTGACATGCTCCAGGATGAGAACGAGCATGCGGCGCTCAAGTCGCTCCAGGTGCTCATCGACCTCTTCAAGCGCAAGGTGTGGCACGACCAGCGTAGTGTCAACGTCATCGCGACCGCGTGCACGAGCAAGAACACCAAACTGCTCGTGATGTCGCTCAACTTTTTCCTCGGCATCGACGACGATATTCTCGAAGACGAGGAGAACCAGAAGAAGGAGAAGAAGGCACTCGTTGAGGTTGATTACCACGCGCACTCGAAGAAGACGAAGAAGCGTCATCGCGACACTGTGAGTGCGCTCAAGAAGAACAAACGCGCACGCAAGCGCGACATCGAGTTCCAGGCGACGTTCCCGGCGATCGAGATGCTCAACGACCCGCAGGGTGTCGCGGAGAAGCAGTTCAAGGTGCTCAAGGGGTGTACCGAGCGCTTTGAAGTGAAATTACTCATGATGAACTTTATTGGACGCGTCCTGGGCTTCCACAAGCTCGTGCTGCTGCCGTACTACCCGTTGCTGCAGCGATACCTGCAGTCGCACCAACAGAATGTGACGCAGGTGCTCGCGTACTTGGTACAATCGTGCCACGACGAGATCCCACCAGAGGAATTGCTGCCGATCGTCAAGAGTATCGCGAACAACTTCATCACGGAACGCTGCTCCTCCGAAGTGCTCGCGGTCGGTATCAACGCTGTGCGTGAGATTTTCCGCCGTGTGCCGCTGGTGCTCGAGCAGGAAGGCATGGACGTGCTCATCCAAGATCTGATCATGTACTCCCGTTCTCGTGACAAGAGCTCCGTCATGGCCGCGCGTGGCGTGCTCAACCTGATCCGTGAGATCCACCCAACACTGCTGAAGCGCAAGGAGCGTGGCAAGTTCCACAACGAAGCCGCCCGACCAAAGCAGTTCGGTGAACTCGTGGCCGCGGAAGGTGTCGACGGCATCGAGCTGCTTGAAGAAGCTGAAGCCGCCGGACGCTTTGATGGCGAAGAGAACCAGGACGGCTGGGAAGTCGCATCCGAAGATTCGGACGACAACTCGGATGATGAGTGGGTCGATGTCGACTCGGACGACGATGGCAATGACGAACGCGCCATTAAGTTCAACAAGGACAACGAGCTAGAAGAAGACGACGAGGAGGAGGAGGCAGAAGAAGAAGACGAAGACACCGAAGAAAACGACGATGGAAGCGCTGAAGAAGGTGACGAAGCAGCGAAGACGCCAGCCAAGAAACCTCAAAGCGAACGCCTCGATGCGCGTCGTATCTTGACGCCTCGCGATTTCGAGCGCATTGAGATGCTCAAGAAGGAGCGTGAAGCTGCGATGAAGGACCCAAAGAGCCGCGCCAAGAGGAAAGCCGAGGAACTGGCTGCCAAGGCCGACTCAAACTCGACCAAGGTGAACCCAGAGGATCTGGAGGGTTACTCGAAGCGCAAGCGCATGACCCAGGAAGAGCGTCTGCGCACGGTGCTGGAAGGCCGCGAAGACTTCAAGCACAAGCGCTCGGGCGGTGGTACCACCAACACGGAGAAGAAGCGCCTGAAGCACTTTATGATGATCAAGAAGAGCAAGCACGTGCAGTCCAAGGTGCTCGTGTCGGCGCGCCAGGTGCAGAGCATGAAGAACAAGAAGGTCAAGGAGATTCTGAAGCACGACCTCAAGAAGCGACGAAAGATCTAAGCACGATGATACCCCATAGAGCCTACATACAAACAAGTTGCGTTTTTGTGTCTTATAAGTCTGTGGATTGGAAATGCGAAATTGGACTCCCAGATAAAGCATTCTATTGCATCTCTCTTTCACTAATGAAAAGCCGCTTAGAGCTTTGCCGGTGGCAACCGCTCGCGGATCGCGTATTGCTGGAGCCCCTTGCAGAAGTCGGTGAAGTAGGCTTCCCATGGGATATCGTGCGTGGTGTGCCACCAGTCGTCGGTCGCGTCAAACGAAGCGATGCGCTTGTGGTCCTGGAGCGCGTCCGTGAGGAACACCCACGAATTCTCGGTGAACGGGCGGAATAGGTCGACGATGCGCTTCGCCTGGCGTGTCACCTTGACGAGCCCCATGGCCTGCATCTCGTGGCGCTTGTCCTTGGTGCGCGCCGCCAGTTTCGCAAACACGTACATCGGCAGCGTGTACTTGAGATGCCATTTCGCTTGAAACCGCAAAGATGACGGCGTCACGTCTAGTTTGCATGGAGCAAGCGCCCGCGGTGGCGAATTCTCGCGGTAGTACCTGGTGGCTTCAGTTGCAGGCAAGCGGACGTGCAACGGACTCTGACGCGGATCGGACGTCCCGCAATGCACGATGAGCGGCTGCGATTGCAAAGGCTGTTGTTGTGCCTCAGTCATCTTGTACCCGGTCGCGACGAGCATGCTGTTGACTGCCATGTCCACGGGAACGATGTCGATGACGGTGTGCAGCTTACCCGGGATCACGGTCACGACACCCATGGACATGGCGACGAACATGGCGCCGATGCCCGCGACCTGGTCCACCCACCCAGGCACAGGCTCCTTCCACGCAGCGCCGATGATCGTCGGTCGGAAGATCACGAGCGGGATGTTCTTCTTGGCCGCGTGCGCTGCGACCAAGTGCTCGGCCATGGATTTCGTGAACGTGTACGTGTTCGGGTACCCGCTGCGCAGCACATTCGCTCGGATCGTCTCGATCTGGTTGGTCGTGGCGTTCTGGATCTCGCGGATCTTGGCGTCGACGTCGAAGCCGAGCGGGTACAGCTTCTCGTGGATGTACAGGTTCGTCTGGTAGCAGTTGACGTACGCCGTGGACACGTGCACGTGGCAGCGCAGGTTCTGGCATTGCTCGGCGAAGGTCAGCGCGTACATCGCACCGAGGCAGTTCATGCTCACTGCCTCCTGCAGTCCCTCGTCCAGGCTCACGGTCGCGGCCGAGTGGATCACGACGCTCACGCTCGCGCGCAACATCGCGGCGTCCTCGTCACTCAGTCCGAGGCTCACGCAGGTCGTGTCACCACCCACGGCATGCAGCTTTTCAGTGACAAACGCTTTGAAGTCATGCGGACGCTCTCGGCGCAGACGATCAAAGATCCGACTGTCCATGATCTCACTCTGCAGCCGCATGGCGGGCGTCGCACCCTTGCGCGGACGGATCAGCACACAGATCTGAAATGTGCGCACACAAACCAGACAAACGTTAAGGTTGGTGCGACTAGGAAAGCTATGTGCATGCGTACTGTACCTTGTTGATGTGAGGCGCGGTGCGCAGTAGTTTTTCAACGACAGCCTGCACACAAGCATGCGCATGGTCAGTATATCAAGCCAGAACGCGTTGCATGTCCAATAGCACGTACCTTGCCAAAGAAGCCCGTAGCACCGGTGACCAGGACCGTCGCGCTGTCCAACGCCTGCTCCATACTTGTGTTTATGTCTTCTCGCTGTGCGTAGGATGCGTGGATTTGTGTTGTGCGCTGCCTCATTCTGCGCCAGAAGCCGCCACCATCACCAGAGCACAATCCAACGTGAGCGATGGAGTTGGAGCGATCGACGACGCGCCTCAGGCGGCCGCCATTCCCTCGAGTTCCCTCCCTCCGCTTCCCGATCCAGTGAGAGCGGAGTGCGCGAGGGAAACGTCTTGCCCTGCGTCAACACATCTCTGAGATGTGAAGTGCCACTGTGCTTCGGACTCTTTATTGAGGGTTTGCCAAACTTCAGGATGTGGCTGTCCTTGGGGTACAGCTGTGCTGTGTGTCCACCCTGGTCTACGTCAAAAAGTATCTTCTTTTTTTTTCGTGTGGACTGTATTTCAGTGCACCCAGCGTGCAATGCTGTGCTTGTATCCATTGGTGTCAAGTCCCAAATTTCCTGCGTCTCGGGATCAAGTTACTCACAAAGAATGTGGCAGCAAGGACTCTTTCTCATCTCGAAGACTACCTGCCAGAGTATGTCGTGCTTTTGGTCGACCTGTTCAACGCTATCTACTTGCCATCGTGCATGCAAACTGCGAGTTCAATGCACACAGTGGCACTGATCATCGCTCTTGATCTCAGTCAAACGGTGTGGGAGTTGTGCCGCATCGAGACCAGCGCCACCATGATGCAGAAAATGATGAAGCGCTGTTGGAAGCGCAACCCGGGCACGCAGCAGACAGACTTCTTAGTGCGCCTCTGCCTCCAGCCGCACGCTTTCACTCAACAAGTGGCGCAGCAGATTCGATTACGGGTGTGTTTGGATCATCAGCTTTCTGCTGCGCATCAAGACATACTCGTCTCTCTGGCAAAGCCTCAGATTTTGGCTCAGGAGGGCGGACAAACGAAAATTCGCTCGCAGCATTCAGCACGACGTCCCTGAATGCGAACATCACTAGTGTGTCTCCAATCAAGATATCTACAGAAATCCTCGACCCAAGCCCAAAGACCAAGTTCTCTGACTCTACTGAGAGAGATGCCAAGGAATTTCAACCACGGCCCAGCGCTTGTTGGCTTCACTTGCGTCCTCGACTTTCAGCAACCAAAGGCGCGGAATCAAGCGGCCGCACAAACGTGATCGAAGCTCCGAGTTGGTCCTTCAGGCATTGCACAGCCTGTTCACGGTGGAGTATCTCGTGCTGATCGAATACGTCGAGTGCATCATCCCCTTCGTCTATGTCGTGTGTACCGCAGTACGAAGCCGCCTCCCAAGCGAAGTGTGCAATCCACCGTTATCCAATAATGACACCACGAGTTTTCACTGGTCGTTGTTCGCCAACATCATCCTCTACACTGCACTCGAGCTCTGCACTTTTGTTATTCTCAATCTGATGCACTGGTGGAATTTCGCTTCTTACCACTGTTCCAGCTAGCGTTCGTACTGGAAAATCAGGTGGAGCTCGTGCAAGGCAAGCTTGTGTTGTGGGTGATCATCTTGTCGCAGTTTCAGCTTGTTCAAAATGGTAAGAACGATCATTCACGAAAAGATTGGTCTGCAAAACTTGTAGACTTGACTTGTGTTTTCTTGTTCGCGTTCGCAGGCGCCGACTTTACTTTTCATTTTCATGGCTCAAAGGACAGGAGCAGGGGCTCTAAATCTAAATCTCGATTTTGTCTGACTCGGTGACGGCAACGTCGATTGATTAGCACATGACGACCATCAAAAGCGAAAGTAAGTCACGACAACTCTGTATGCATCGACCTGATCAAGCAGTATTCGCGATTCCAGCTGATACAGCAAGAAAACGACAGCGTATTTGTCTATTGTGCGAAAAAAATCATCAACCATTTGCATGCCGCGAACTCGAAACGGGTACTTGGTGGCACCGATACCTGGATCGCTTGGATCTTCTCAACGTGCCGACCAATGAACACATTTCGACGCACAATATGTGCTTGATAAGCCTGGTCCACGACGTGATATTACCATTTTTCACAAATATTCATCTTGCATCGTATCCTTCTCTTCAATTCCTTTTGAGTGTTCAGTTTGCCAGAGCGGTGAAAAAAGTGATGGATCCCGTATTCTTCATGTCTGCAATCACTCACTGCTCACTTCTGCAAGCAACCACGCTGTTAGATTGCTTCATCGGCCAGCAAGTTTCGAAACGCATTTAGTTTTTGTGTTCGCGCAGCAGCTTTGTCCTCGCACGAACCGTCCACCTTCGAAGCAACGGTCATCATGTGTTGCACACATGCAGAAACCGTGTCGTCGTTTGCAACATCCCATAGCGGCAGTGACTCAACCAGCAGTTGCTCAAATCTGTCCATCGTTTGATCAAGCGCGGACCCTCGGCATCGGTTATTGTGTATCCAGTTCTCCAAAGTGGCTTGCATATTCCGAAAATCGCGGCGTCTGTTTGTCGTTTGCCGCTTCTTCACCTCCCAATCATGAAGCGCGGGTGCATTCTGCTCTTGTAAATACCCGATCAAGTCGTTTTCACTTTGTTTCAGCCTGTGCATTGCACCATACCCGCCACGATGAAAGTGAGTCAAAGCCCAAAAGTACAAACACGCAAGAAGAATTTATCCTCAACCAATTGTTGAACCACATACCTTTCCAGATCAGAGAGTGAGTAATCATTCCACGATGCTTGAATGGACACAATACAGTCCAAGATACCTAGAAGGATCGTTGCCTCAAACGTCGATTCGCACGCCTTTTCCGTCACGAAGGACACGACCACATCGATCGCTTCCATGAACACGAGCCCAAGGATTGATCGCTGCTCATGCGTCACTCTCGACGCGTACTTTGTCGCAAATATGGACATCGCCGCTTTTGTGTCCGCTGCATACGCTTGAATCACAGTGACCTGGTCAGATAAGGGACGCGAACTGAAGTCGTCTGCAATGCGCATGTAGCTTTGCACTAGCTCCAGCAAACCGCGATTTGCTGGATCGTTCTTCAGTTTGATCACTGCGTCTCGTAATGCTGTCGTTCGTATCCCCGCCTCCACTTCTCTCTTGTCATCAACTTTCGATAAACCTTTCGCACAATGGCTCGCACTCGACTCCACTGCCATGTCTCCACATGACGCTACGTGAGAGACTGGCTCCGCACACAGTATCACGTCTTTCGGCGATTCTTTTCGCGCATTCACACCTTGATCCGGTGTCTGTACTGCATCGTCTCTATTATCGTCGTCTGCATCGTCGTCTGCAATATGAAACACATCATCACCACCGCCTCCTCTCTCCTCATCTCCCCCCGCCAACTGCGTCATTCGCCGCTTCATTCGCTTGAACGCCTTCGCCGTTTTCCGCCGCAGCCGCGCCGACATCGTCTTCAGCTGCTGCTGCTGCTGGTCGACCTCAAGGGGCGCTCGCCGCAGTTTCTGCGCCGCGCGGGTCACGTCCTGGAGCCGCCGCAGCGCCGCAGTCGCGTCTTCCACACTCTTCTGCATGAGCGCCAGGTGTCTGCCCATGAACTGGTCACACGGTGCGCGCAGCACGCGGCGGTCGAGCGACGCGAGCAGCTCCTTGTACACGTCACCCATGCTTCCCAGAGTCGAGAAAGGGAAAATGCGGAAATCGGCGATTGAACCCTGCTCTGATTGGTTGAGCTGTATTTACTATAAATCAGTAGATATGGAATATCGGATATAAGATATATACCGTCTGCTTTCGCATGAAAGAGCAGGTGGGGCGATTCTGCTTGCATTGTCTCAAAAGCATCAAAAGAGTTTCGCATGATGTGCCTGTGATATCCGTCTGCCACGACTTGTTTGTGTGAACAATTGTCAGCGAGTCTGGCATGCTGGACTCTGTGGAGGCTGGCTAAGAAGTGGCGCTCACAGATTGAGGGCACTACCACCAACTCTCACAAGGGCAAGTCCTTTTCAGTCATATCCTGCGACTTCCCTTTCCAACCGAGGAAGGCATCCGAAAAGCTGCCACTGGCGATTTGAATCTTATAACCAGTGCAACTCGCCGGACACAAATGTCTTGAGAAGGTCATGCGAGCTGTTCGGAGCATCCAACAAATAACCATTACCTGGTAAAAATGGGATGCAAGCAAGCAGACAGATCGGCAAACCCAGTCGTGATTGCAAGTGCATATCTTCAACCATAGACGCTCCCACACGATGCATTTGGCGTTCGGCACATTGAATGTCGTACAGCGTCATCGCAATCGTAGAAATAAGGTCTCTGGTCCGCCTCACTTTCTCATCGTCTTTTTCCTCCCAGCTGTACGCTCGATCAGCGAGTGCGACGCAAAGCCGAGCCTGCTTCTCAGGATAATCGGCTCCACCCATTAAAGCCGAAGAGCAAGAGGTTGCAGTGGCAACGTTAGCTCAGGTAGATGCGATTCTAGCTGCAGCATAGTTCGCTCCTCTGCACAGTCCACCGCGATTGCAGTATTCGAAACACCTTCAGTGGTGGACACGGCAACTTGCGCGTCGGTTTCTTCTTCTATGCCTTCTTCTGTCTCCATTGCACAGTTATCTGGCGGTGATCGTGGCTCCTCCTCCAGCCAGGGTGCACATGAACTGCCAACTTGAGTGGGCAGTAGTAGCGCATCCTCAGTAGACACAGTAAGTTGTGCAGCAGGCTGAATTCCGCAGCGTCTTGCGCAATGGACCCACAGAGTTGGAATAGTGGTGATCTTGGCACAACCGGGATTGCACTGATATCGAGACCCTGTGCCAGGGGTTCCAATCGCGATCGAACCCTGTCATGCAAAAAATGTCTGAGGTCACTCCCTGGATGCCGCCACAGAATAAAAGCAAACGCACCAGGTGAAAAGCGTTTTGGCAGCCGTGTAGTTCGCATCTAGGGTTGCCACATGCACCAGCAGCAACGCTGCACACGTTTTTCGCTGCTCTGGGTCGTCGCACGCTGCGATGATTTTCATAGCGGTCACGACAAAATCCCCAACTCGTGCTAGAGCAGAATTGAAATAGCAGTTGGCGCGCAAGTGCGGACTCGCCGTTTCCATGACACGCAAAGCAGCCACTACCGCCACCAAAAAGTCTTCGAATCGACCAACACCCTCGTCTATATTCGAAGAAGCGCAGCTGCTGATCATGTGCTGACGCGCTTCACACGGGATTTCAACTTGAGCGCCAGTTTGCAATGTCGCATCATTGGTCGCTCTTCCGCTGGTGTTCGAGGTCAAGGGTATTGCTTCGGCGGCTTTTCTTCCTCCTGCAAAGCAGCGGTGCGTTTAGCGATGACGTCGGCTCTCAGGATAGGCGCTTGAATGTTTTGAGTGTCGACATCATTGCCAGGTTCGAAGGGTTCACTCTCGATTGAGTTCGCCGTCTGGACCAATGGTGACGAGCTATGTGGCCGAGGCTCGACTGGATCCATTGGAAAGTCCGTCGAGTCAGAGTACACCGCTGTCAGTTCCAACGGCAGCGCCTCTGGCAGCGTATTGGCCACTGGAGTCGTGAGCGACAAGTCCACCAGTGCGCCATTTGTTTGCATCAACGTATCCTCCCGCTTTAAAACGGCACCATCGGCATTAGAGCACGCTGGACCACTGACACGTTATATGGCGTCCACCACACGTACCTGTTGCAGCATCAGCGCTTCCATTGGCACATCAAGCAGCTTTCCCATTGCATCGTGCAAGTCTTGTTGGAGTCTCTGAATCGCTGCCAGTACTGAAGCACTGGGATCATGGCTCTCGTCATAACTCCCGCATTGCTTCTGCCTCTGAAGCCGCTGCATCGCGCCGGTGGCGTCCGCCAGTGCGCTCTGCACCACCGCGAGCTCTTGTGCGAGCAGCGCGTCGCAAAGAGCACTTTGTACATGCGCAGCGTCGACACCATTTTGCTGATTGGGCAAGTGTTGCAGTGGGTCGGAAGAGCGAACAGATGGTGGTTCATACCGTGTATTCTGTGTGACCCAACTGAGTGCGATGTGTTGTTTTTAGTTAATTGGAGACGCACTTCAACCAACTCAACTTTGTTGCACTTGAACGACACACACACACACGAACAATGATAGATCACCACCAATTTAGTTGGTGCTAAGCCACGAGATTCTCTTGAGACATCCATGAGCACTGCATAGTTGCAATCGCAAAAGCATGGCAAGAGGTCAGTCAGTCACCAGGCAAAACTTCAAGGTGACAAGAGTGATGTGGAGACACATACCTGGCAAGCGCGACGGCGAGGTTGGGATATCTCGCCCTCACGGCGGAAATCCTATTGAGCAGTTGAACCCTTGCGTGCTTCATCGTACCTTCCTCCTCGAAAACCCTCGTGGTTAATCATGCTCATTTCCATGTTCATATGTGCAAATCAAGGCTACCATATCCATGATGCTAAAGACTTCCCCCAGTTCGCGCATATTATACTATCAGCTTGGTAGACAGAACATCTTTTTGTAGGCTCATAACAGCAGTCAAGTCTCAAACACGCTTCGTTTCTCCGATGACCCTTGTGCTCATGCGACTCTTACTAAATCAAAGTATCTTGATGGCCATCACTCTCACAAGCAATAGGTTTTTGTAGATGGACTGGTCGATCTCGCCATTTTCGTCACGAAAATTTCGTGAGTTGCTCCAAATATGTCAAAGGCAGGATGAGATGTCGCACGGAGGTTGCTTGAGTGGAGGGACCAAATTGGTATCTGACTGATCCCTGTCATCGGCTCGTCCTGCTTTGCTCGTCATGCGCCACTGGTTTTCGATTCTCTCGCTTGACGGTTTTGTCGTGACTGACAGATGTGGTTTTGTTTCCACGTCGTCTTTCACGATAGGCTCCTTACGTGCTTTTGCGACGTGAGCTTGCAGGATTCGAAGCGACCTACAAGAGTAAGGGTGCCAGTTCCCATTTGCAGTGTTAAGAGAGAACCTGAGAGGATAGACAAGTTGCACGTACTCCTTCATTTGTTGGAATAAACTGGACTTGGATGCAGCGACCGTGAGCATATCGACCAGATGGTTGCACACGCTAAACTTGTCCGCTGGGATTGGTTGCGCGAGAATGGACATCACGATGAACTCGAGAGCTTCTTTCACTTTGGACGCTTTGTCCTTCTCCATACGTGCTGCAGCTTTGCTGTCCATGTGGACGATTGGCAGAAGCAATGCGGACGCAAGCGAGAAAATGCGATCAAAGGACTCCAGGCTCTCCTTGGATGTCATGCCGACAACGTTCTTCGTCACAAAATCCAGAGTCAGGGACGGCTCAGGGCTTAACTTTGGAGTTTCTGTACCAATCTGGTCTACTTGGTGCTTCAAACGCTGTGCTTCTCTATTCCATTGCTCGACTAGCACCTGCTGCGACCTGGTCAATATAAGTAAGCACGTGAGGCGTCAGTGATTCAGAACAAAGAGAAGGGATGCGCTCCAATCAACTTACTTTGTGACGCGCGCGTTCAGCTTCGTAATCCGAGCAATAGCGGTGGTCATCTGGTCAACCAACTGCTGGTACGTCTTGTGCGCTTTCATCTTTTGTGACGACAAGGGTTGGCCAACGGTGCAGTTCACTGCAATTTTTAGCGATCTGTGGATCGTCGACGTCTTCAGAGTCACATTGAGCTGGCTTTGGAGAGACTGGAGGAAGATGGCATGGAGAATCCGGATGAGATCGGTGAGATGCTCGATCACGGTTGGGAACTCGTCGATCTGTTTCGCCATGACCTGGCACCTCGTCGTCTGGAACTGCCACGGGGTCCGCTGCCTCTTGCTGGCTACTGGTGGTTGTGTAGGGATCTGCTCCTGCTTTTGCTCCTGCTCTGGCTGCTGGTGCGGTTTCGGATACTGCTGCTGCTGCAAACTATCCAGGCGAGTACGAACCCTGTGCTTGCATATCAAATAACACCGTAGTCAGCTCTCATTCGACGTTGATCAACTGATGTACATAGGCAGGCAAACAACGTACTGGGAGAACGTTGTCTGCAGCCGAGGACTCTTGCGCTGTCCATCAGACAGCACAAAGAGGACGTTTGCTACGACTTCTGCCACTGCACCACTTTCATCGTGCTCTATCTCGTCAATTGCATCCAGCATCGTATTCAAGCACCACTCCAAATCGGTAAGCAGGTCGTCGTCTATCCGTCCGTGGCTGGTCTGCTCGACCTCGTTCAGCAGCGTCAGCGTCCCCACAAGGATGATGCCAAGCTTCCCGAGGTGCCTCTGTTTGTCGTGCGCCTCACTGAGTTCGCTTAGTTCGAACGCAAGCACGATGCACTCCTCGACATGAACTTTTAGGGCAGCAGGTGTCGAAGACTCTGAGGAACCCGCCTTGTCTGTTGTGTCTGATGACGCGTCATTGGAGGAAGCTGGATCCTGCGTTGGATTTGGCGATGGTGTGCGGTTGTGGCTGGAGATATCGTCGCTGGGAGCTGACGGAGAGACCGAATCGCACCGTCGCCGCTTTCCATTGTGCGCCTTGGAAGTGTGGATGCTCGCTGACGATGCCGACGTACTGCGATGCTATATTGACGCACAATAGTCCCGTAGCATTCGAGCCACCAAATAGAAGAATTAAGACACTACATTGCAAAACCAGCGTTCCCAAAACCAAGATCACAAACCTTCGGTAGTGCCTTTGCGATAGAAGAAGCGACTTGATGCGCAGCATGCTTCAATTGCGCAATGTCATCGCACAACGCCGTCAGACGCGAATCGGGTAGCCCTACTCTTCCGCTTGCGCCGCGCGCTTGCTGCAGACGCCGCATCGCCGCGAGGGCGACGTGAAGCGCGTCGCGCACCTGCGTGAGCTCTTCATGCAGCGCTGTGCTGTCGTGTGGCGCTTCCGCAGCGAAGTCGCCTCGAGTTGTCTTGTTCATCATTCACTCGGCTTCCTTTTTGAAGGAAACGCGGTCAAGTTGTTTGTTCCCTTCCCTTTCGGAAAGGACACAAAATTACTGGAGTTGTATCGATTTATGGAGGCTGTTGTATTATCAGAGTCGAGCATTTTTCACAATCACAATGGTTGACTGCAGCCAATTGCAACCAAAGTCTCACCAAGCACTTGAACACTTGGCGCCTGGCATGGCATGAACACGCACACAATTATCGTCTCTGTGTCTTCGAACCCAAGTCTCATCGATTAGACGTTAATGTGGCGTGAAAAGTTGCTGAAGGCGGTCTGGCTCAATGCCACTCGACCCTGCCCGACAGTGTTGTGGAAAGCGCCAACACAGAGCTCTTACCTTCAACGTTTGCGCAGCTGCTTCAGCCAACGCTCGTGCGCCACACTCTTCTACTCACTCGTCACGAAATGCGAGCAAATCTTAGCTGCTGACGTTGTTCGTTTGGGGCATGCAATTTGAGATCAGGACAGCCATTTTGATTCCCGCCAAAAATTTGAACCAATTGCACATTGATCGATTTTAAGAGAATATCGCTTTTAGACGGTTTAATGGTTTAATTGTTAGAATCACAGCTTTGTTGTTTCATCAGTTATAACTATTTGAGTTGAAATCTGCACTTGAGTGGGATAAACACTCGGACTTGGCCAGTGGGTGTTGGTCCTCAGTTTGCTTCACAGTCCAATCGAGAAGCGCATCTTGAGCTGATGAACTGAAGCAATGGTTTCAGAACGAAAGGATGCCTGGGCATTGCACATCGACCTCCTCAACCCATTTCCAGGCTGCTGCAAGCGAAGAAGAGCGATGGAGGAGCTGATAGTAATTTTTGACATTTCCATCTATTAAAGAGCTCGTGTACATGTTTGGCATGGCGCAAGCAAACCGCTCTCTTTACACTTGTTGTCTCGTTCACATGCACATACACGTACTCAACAATTCTTTCCTCACTCCCACTTCGAAATTTGTTTCTCGACGTATTGTATCTTCGATGCACGCGGGTTGATATTTTTGGCTGCATCGAATGAGCAAAGTTGGCTTTTGAGCGCATCGAGGTAGTTTGTCACATTTGATTTGGTGTCTGAATCAACCACCTGCCATGCCACCACTTCCAAAACCACTTTCAGCACGCCATCGAAACTGCTACGGGACACAGTTCCGTGTCCTCCCCATTTCTTGATTTCGTCTAGCGCGGCCTGGAATCTCGCTTGCACGCGAAGCTCCTCCAAAGCAGTATCTTGCGGAGCATTGCTGTGCAGAAAGTTGTCGACACGAGCATGCTTGATCTTTAACAGATCTTTCATTTTGGTTTCATGCCTAGATGTACGCACAGCGTTAGTCTGTGTCATGTTCACCCTATCAGAGCAGAAGCAGCCAAAATAGTCTCACCCAGCAATCGTTTTTTTCATGGCAACAAAGTGCGAGCCGGCTTGTATCATGCTCTGGAAAAGCTTCTTTAAGCTGACCAGTTGGGCCGCCGATACCTGTTGACACTCGATACGTTGGTTGACTGCGTCGACAGCAAATCCGATTTTCAGCAATTCGGGTCGGCACAAGCATTGCTCGGCTCGCTCAGGTTCTTGATTACTTTATGGAGCACTGTGCACAGCCGCCATCAAATTGTTGACCTGCGTGTATTTGGTGTCGAGTGCTAAGACGCTGATCCTCTTCGCGACTGACTCGCATTTTTCAACCGCATTTCTCCAACTCTGATCACGTTTCCAGACCTCTTCCGAGTAACGTTCGGAAGCCACGACGTCTTCCTCGTTTACGTCCAGAAGCAATTTCCGAACTCTACACCAAACAAAAGCATAGGAAGAGAAACGATCATGATGAGAAGAAACCTTCTCCAAGATCGTCACCACACAGATCTCGAATAGTTAAACAGTACCTCCGGAACGTCGGTCTCAAGGGCAGAAAGTTCGTATCCAAGTTCAACACGACTGAGGTAAGCGTCGAGACCATCTCCCCTCTCGTCGTCTTTAGCCTGGAACTAGCAAACAAAATCTACAAGGCACCTTCAAGATTCGTCAAGATTCGATTGCCAACAGTCCTGGCTGACCCCATTTCTTCCAAGTTTGTCAGCGTTGACTGAAGTAACGACGAGAGGTTCCGTTGAGCTGCTCTGTCGGCTCCAGCTTGATTTTTGATCTCCATGGCCAGGATGATGCACCTGTCAGCTTGTTTTCGTAAACGAATGACGGATTCATCTTCCGCGCTTTTCACTCATCCATTCAAGTGATCAAGGCACTGGTCTTTCGATTCTGCAGCTGAAGCATCATCGCTGTCGTCCGATGAGTCCACCGATGATGATGACGAGAAGTCAGACGATGCTTCCCGCTGCTCTGCCTTCCACCGCTTTGATGGTCGCTTTTCGGTCTCCTCACTAGAGAACTGCGCACGCTGTTTGTCTCCAACTCGTGCCTTCTCCACACACTCCTTCAATTCTTCTTTCTGTTCGCAATGCCACACATGCACAGCAAACCGAAGGTCAAGAGTTTTCTGGTCCACAATTTTTCGTGTCGGAATAGACGAATAAGCACAGACACGCGTCATCTTGCCTATACGTGCTGGTGAAGCGAGGGTCCCAACCGCAGACTGCGATTGCTCTTGCAGGTCTCTTCGTACTCGCGATCATCGCCATAACGCTGTCGGTGCGGGCAGCCACGGATCGACCGTCTTCCAACGAGTCGTCCGCCTCCTGCAGCTTCTGCATGGCTGCCACCGTGTCCTGCATGGCGTCGAGACTCGCGTCGAGGTACTCTCGAAGCAGCGCATTGCTGGCACGCTGCAGCTCTTGTGCGTGGACGCGCGCGAGGATCGCCGAGCAGATCTCCAGCATTTTCGTAATTGAAAGAATGAGGACGATACGATTGGTTGCCGCACCATCACTCTGGTAATGTCGCTGACTTTACATTCACTCCCACAATCTTTTTGACGCATATACTTGCAATGAATGATCAGTTATTTTGTGAACCCAACAGAGTTGTGGCAGGGCATTTATTTCGTGAAGCTTGGAAAGCTGTGACGCTGATGGTGGAATCGAGTTGCACGGAGACAATCGGGGTCGCCTTTGCATCTAATCCACCACGAAAGGTCAAACGAGCGAGTTGCTTTGTCGCTGCTGTAAGCCTGTTCGCCAGCTGGAGGAAGTCGTGAGCCCTTTGCACAATGTGAGAATAACGCCATGAGCAAACACGTATGCAGAGTAGCATAATGGTCATCGTCATGTTTCGCGAAACATTTCATATCGCTTTCTTTGCTGCATTTGATCATATAAATCAAGAAAGCTCAAATCCGCTGTGAGAGAACTGTTCGTGCCACCCGCGTTCGTAGCACTACCTGTTTTACAGAAGGTGCTGAGGGATACCTGGGGGCAACCACCTCACTTTGGCGTCGATCTCCGGATCGGCCGCGAGCGCCAGGCGAAGCGCATCACCTTGCTCCGCGAAATGGCACCAGGTGTTGAAATGCATCGGAGCCATCAGCTCTGCGCCAATTTCGCGAACCAACTGTGCGCCTTGCTTCCCGTTCATTGTGACTAAAAGTGGCACCTCACCAGGAACAGTCGCCGCTCCAAGGTTGAGCACGGCGAGCTTGACGTGGAAGCGCTGACGAAGTCCCTCGGCAAGCTCGGTCGTGTACACGGTGTCACCAGAGAAGTAAACGACATTCGGGAGTCCATCCTCACTTGTACCAAATGAAGGTGACTCGATGACAAAGCCAATGCACTCTCCTCCAGGCAAGTGCTTGCACGGAGTTGCGGTGATTTTGAACGACTTGCCACTGAGTTCGACCGATACATTCTCCCAAGGCTGAAGACCACGGACTCCAGGGCGAGGTGCGAGGTTCTTGGCGCCATCCATCGTCGTGAAGACACGGCGACCATTGAGAAGTGTACGTCCAAGTGTGTCCAGGTTGTCGCAGTGGTCTTCGTGACTGAGCAAGATGGCATCGATTGGAGGCAAGTCTTCGAGCTTCAGCGCCACGTCGTCCGACTTTTTGAGGATCAATATGCCCATGTCATATTCAATGTTGGCAGGATCGAATGCTGGGTCGGTGAGGAAATTGACGCCATCGATGTTGATGATCGCGGTGGCTGTGCCGATCAGAGTGACGGTCACTTTACTCGCAAAGTCTCGGGAAGCCATGGTCGAGTCCTTCAATCGCAAGTGTTGCCACAAGAGAAAATTCAGAAGTGACTGCAGAATGCACCAACGCTCCAGCTACCAAGCCCCTTCTTCTTCTTCTACTTCTTGGCGCAAATATTGGGACGATATTCCCAAATAACGTAATATTTGTTTGTCATTGTTGCTGTCGTTTTTAACAGCGATTTTGATGAGTTACCATGGCGTTTTGCTTGGTTGCGTCATACATTTCTCGCGAAAGTGAATGCGATATTGATGAGTTACCAGTGCGTACTTTTGTTCACGCATACATGTGCAGTATTTCAACCAATCGAACCACGCCAAGTCTAGCATGAGAGCTCAGATGGGTCGTCGAGGACTCAAGTTTTCTGATGCCTGATCTCAACAAACCAGTGCACCATATTGAGTATTGTTGCTCCCAATAGTAGTGAGCTTGTGCCTGGCATCTCTCAGTCATGGGGCGAATGTGCTTCGCTGCTGGTCGTGGAGATACAGTCGGCTTGTCCGATTTTTCAAAATGGGGGTAGAATTGGCAATCGCCTCTAATAATGTAACCCTGCTCTTTTTTGCGATTGAAGTCACGTCGACTCACGGAATCCTGCTAGTAAAGCTCTCTCACAGTTGCTGATAGCTCCGGTACGCTGGTTGCGATGCAGTTCTTGCTTGAGTGCAGGAAGCCGCTGTTTCAGCCCGCTGAGGCACTTCTTTGCCAGTGACTTGGTGGCCGCATCAAACTCAATGCCATTTGCCTTTTCTTTCGCCATTTGCTGAACCAACCTCAGCACATCGTCGAGCTTTGTGATGGGCACGACCTGGAGCGCTTCCCAGGTTTCCATTTCATCAACCTCGTCCTGGATTTTCATGTGTGCATCCTTGTTTTCACACTCTTGTAAGCGCTTGTGCTCGCGATCTAGAAAGCCCTTCAGCTTGCCTCCATGTCCAGACACATACGTTAGCGTTAGCAGCAGCATTTGAACGGCACCATCACGTCGCCATACCAGAAAATAACGTCTCTCCTCACCCTGCGAGAGACTTTTGGAGTGCTTCGCAATTTGCGCCTGCTAAGTTCACCTTCTCAAGAAATTTGCGATGCTTGGCTACTTCGGCGCGTGACATCTTGCGAGTCAAGAGGCATTGGACGACAACGCCGACAGCATACCCGAGTCGCTGTAGGTCCTGCCGACCCATGCCTGTCGGAGCACTGCTGCTTTGCTGAGTAACGGCAGCGAAGAGTGTGTGTAGTGAGGCATCAGCAAAGAGCGTGTGTAGCGAGTGCATCACGGTGTCCACGCGATCGCACTTGGCATCAGGTGCTAGACTATCGATCTCTTTCGCAGCCGAATCGCAAATGTTAGATAGCTTGTGCCAAGTTTTCTGGGCAGAAACCAAAGCCTAGCATTTCTGCTCGGCCACGTCATCTTCTTTCTCCAACAATTTGAGCTGTTTCCACGACCTGAATCAAGGCACACAACGGAAAATCGCCAAAGCAAGCGCGCTCGTTGCTATGTATTGCACACACAGTACGCGCAGTACATTGGAAACATTGCTTGCAAGTGTGGAAAGTTCGTATCCAAGTTCAACACGACTGAGGTAAGCGTCGAGACCATCTCCCCTCTCGTCGTCTTTAGCCTGGAGCTAGCAAACAAAATCTACAAGGCACCTTCAAGATTCGTCAAGATTCGATTGCCAACAGTCCTGGCTGACCCCATTTCTTCCAAGTTTGTCAGCGTTGACTGAAGTAACGACGAGAGGTTCCGTTGAGCTGCTCTGTCGGCTCCAGCTTGATTTTTGATCTCCATGGCCAGGATGATGCACCTGTCAGCTTGTTTTCGTAAACGAATGACGGATTCATCTTCCGCGCTTTTCACTCATCCATTCAAGTGATCAAGGCACTGGTCTTTCGATTCTGCAGCTGAAGCATCATCGCTGTCGTCCGATGAGTCCACCGATGATGATGACGAGAAGTCAGACGATGCTTCCCGCTGCTCTGCCTTCCACCGCTTTGATGGTCGCTTTTCGGTCTCCTCACTAGAGAACTGCGCACGCTGTTTGTCTCCAACTCGTGTCTTCTCCACACACTCCTTCAATTCTTCTTTCTGTTCGCAATGCCACACATGCACAGCAAACCGAAGGTCAAGAGTTTTCTGGTCCACAATTTTTCGTGTCGGAATAGACGAATAAGCACAGACACGCGTCATCTTGCCTATACGTGCTGGTGAAGCGAGGGTCCCAACCGCAGACTGCGATTGCTCTTGCAGGTCTCTTCGTACTCGCGATCATCGCCATAACGCTGTCGGTGCGGGCAGCCACGGATCGACCGTCTTCCAACGAGTCGTCCGCCTCCTGCAGCTTCTGCATGGCTGCCACCGTGTCCTGCATGGCGTCGAGACTCGCGTCGAGGTACTCTCGAAGCAGCGCATTGCTGGCACGCTGCAGCTCTTGTGCGTGGACGCGCGCGAGGATCGCCGAGCAGATCTCCAGCATCGTGCAGCGAAAGCAACGGCGCCGAACAGACAAGTGATGGTGGTGATGAGCTGCAAACGATCGGTTGCCATACCATCACTCTGGCAATGTTCGTGACAATCACTCGTATATTTGAGTTGCGCAATTATTTTGTGAGTTTGGTAAACCCTTCCCTCAATAAATGCTGTTGTCCCTGGCCAATCAGAGTCGTGTCTTGGTGGACGACCTGCTCCACTGAGCGGACGGCGACGCCGACAGTATCATCGACACGCGCTCGCTCTTGTCTGTCGTGATGGCAGTCGGCAATCACTGCCGCAGAGGCCGACACGCACGCAGCACTGATGCCTATGACACGGGTCTCAGCGCCACCGTGGCTACACTGGCTGGGCGTCTACGCCAGCGTGCTGCTGTATTTCTCTGTGAACCGCTGTGTCGCGCTATCGGCGCTGCTGGAGACGTTTGGTGCACTGGACAAGCACACATGGACAAACCGTGTGCTGGGACTTAGCGTCGGTGTGCTGGAGGACTGGGTCTGTGCGACTCCCCTGGTGCTGCTGTTGTGGGGCTTTGATTGCTGCACGCGCTGGGGATCGGGTGAAGGTGCTCTTGATCTCAACAGTGATGCTGATGGCAGACGAGCACGGCTGCATAAACTCAAGACATGTGTCAAAGTCGGTGTTCGGTTCATCGTCTACTGCACCTTCTTCTTAGTCTTTGTGCTCCCGTTTGGTGCTGATATGTTGTTCGTGCGGATTCGTCACATGCGGTTTACGTTTGAGTTCACAGACGCGTACTGTAATGCGAAAGGCGCGGTGTCGCTGTTGAACTTGTCCGATCACGAAATGAAGACTGCACGTGCGAGTGTGATCGTCACTGCTGCTGCTGCTGCATTGTTCGGTGTACTTGGAGCTGCGTGGATCGATCTATCGCTCTGGAACCCGAGTCACTTGTTTGTTTCGTCAGCCGAGGCAATCGTTAGAAAGCAGTACGAGCCGGTAGAGGTCGCAGTCCAGTCACCCGAACCAACTCTCGAAGAGAGTGAGCAAGAGCCGAGCTCGACAACAGTTGGACGTCCCAAGTCTACAGCATACCGTACAGCAAGGAAGGAGGTGAGCCACACCAAGGAGAAATGGATTCTGCGAGGTATCCTTGGGCTCGTCGTCCCGATGCTCGTGCTGGCCGTGGCTCATTTGTCGAGCCCGGTTGTGGCGTTCATCGCGCTGAATACGACCCTGAACGAGTTCTTTCGCGTATTCTTTGATCTGGAGATGTACCCGGGTTTAGCGAGCGCCGGCATTTCCTCTGCAGCCAAATACATCAGCTCAGAGACCGAACAGTACACTTTGTTCAAGGACAATGTCCTGTATCGTCGCACGATGGGGTTCGATGGTCCGCTAGCTTTTGATGTAAACGTCAACCCGGATGATCCGCCAAACGTGCTTGTCATAGCCGTCGAGTCGTTTCGATACCACGATTCCCAGTACCTTGTCGATAACAACACATACCTGCTGAACGACGTCAACATCACGGTGACCCCAAACTTTGACCGGTATGCGAAACGAGGCATCGCGTTCCGCAATATGTGGTCGAGTTGGTCCGCGAGCCGGTCACTGGAGAGCATTCTCTTTGGCCAGATCCCGTACGACAGCATTCCGGAATCAGGCATCTCTATCGCAGGAGCAAGCGTAAAGTTGTCGGGGATGCCGCAACTCTTCAAAGCCAAGGGGTACGAGCGTACGTTCATGACGGGCGCTCGCATCGACTACGACCAATGGGACACGTTTCTCCCTACTCACGGCTTCGATACGGTGTTAGCGATGGAAGACGTCAAGAAATGGGCTGAGAACGAGCTCGGGATCGATCCTGAGCACTGGTCGATCAAGTCGCATAACGAAACAGGTCGCGCCATGTCTTACTGGGGAGTGCACGATGATGTGTCGTTCCAAGTTCTTGGCAACCTCATCAAGAACAAGACGGAGCAGCAACGAGCGCGCGTGGCAAGCGGTCTCCCAAAGAGACCGTTCTTCATCAATCATTACACCATCTCCAGCCACACGCCATTCGTCGACCGCCCACTTTGGTATCAGCGACTTGCCAAGCCTGACTTCTCGCCCCTGTACGCAAAGTACATGAAGACGCACAACGACGTGGACGTCAGGAACTACCTCGAAATGCGGTACTTCCAGGATTTGGCGCTCGGCGAATTCCTCGACCGAATGCAAAAAGATGGAATTCTGAACGATACGATCGTCGTGATAGTCGGCGATCAAGGACAGGGTCCCGAGAACGGACTCCTCGCTCCTGAGTCACGGCAGGTATCAGCGACGCGAGTCGCAGCGACGATCCTCGCCGAGGGTCGGTTGGGTGATCATGCAGGAATGATAATAGACGATGCTGCTGAGCACTACGATCTGCTCAACACACTGGCCGACATTGTCGGGATCCCGGAAACAGGCTTTCTTCAAACTGGTGTCGGACGCTCCCTAAAGCGTCACATCCCGTTTGGCGACCGCGTCGTCTGGAGCAACAATCCGTCTAGCAAAATGTCTGCGATCCGTGGCCACACACGCCTCGAGTACGATGCACTGTCGTCCTCGATTGCACTCCACAACACGGAGAAGGATCATGAGCTGGCGCACGACCTGTTTCCCTCGCTCACCGAAGCTGAGCAGCAAAAGTGGAAGGACGTCCGTGATGCTGGGCGGCACTTGAATCTGTACTTTAAACGGCGTTGGAAGCGATCGTGTCTCATCAAAGTGGTGTGTTGATCCATAGAGCAGGCAGGGTACTAGAATAGCATAGATTTAACTTGCGTGCATTTGCCACAAAAGTGTATTTTCAGTAGCATGTAGTTGGTTCATGCCTGACTTTTGCATCGTCTCTCCTGCTCTCAGCACACGTCCATCGGTGCCGGTCCACCGTTGCTGTTGTCGCGACGATCCACTGGGCGAAAGTAAATCCCACACCACGCTTCGCTTCGGTTGCGCTTGAACTGGAGATCTGGATCACACCCGCCCGCGCGTTGCTGCTCACGGCGCAGTTTCTTGGACTGGTTAACACCGAAGTTCGGTCCTCGTTTGCCTCCAGGAACAGGCACAGGCTGGGGACCACCAATTACGCCAGGCTGGAACCCCATCATCGCTGCTTCCATCTCCGCAGTAACCGCCTGGTCGATGGGGATTGCCGTCGTTGTGGCGCGGAGTTTCGTGACCTCGCTTTCATCACGCTCGCCAAGGGCGACTTCCATGAGCTGCGCTTTTTGGCGCTGCAGGTCGGCCTCGAACTGAGAATCTTCTCGTTGCTGAAGCAGCCGCCGCTCCTCCGCGAGCCGCTGCTGTTCGCCGATCAATTGCGCAATACGGCGCTCTTCGTCTGCCTTTTTGGCGTCATTTGTCGCGATCGCAATGGCGTTTTCCATGCGATACTGCTTCCACTGCTTCTGCGCCGCGGCTTTTTCATTGTCGTCTCCATACACCAGATCAAAAACTACGCAAGAAAGAGTGCAGACACGTTTAGTTCACGTCGTAGACCAAGGTAGGGAGGATAAAGCTTATCAAGCAAGATGCCGTACTGAGGTTCTCTAGCATCTCGAGGTAATCGTTGTACTCTTCTGTTGTGTTGAAGTCGTCTTCGGTCTTGTTGTAGCTATTGTAGGCACAAGCCAAGAGCCACAACAGGTCAGTACAATGCACACATCGCCGTCCATGTCTCGTATAGGACAGTCAATGCCAAGCAACGAGGATATACGCACTCCTTGGTGACTTTTTTGCGCATGGACGTCTCTTTGGCGTAATTGAGCTCTTCGATGGTTTTGTCCTGCAGCTGCGACTTTTTCACGAGCTTCTGACACGCCGGACATGGGATCTCGCGATGGTGCTGGAACTCGCGCTTGATGCAATGGTCACAGCTACAAAGCAGCAGCAAATATTACCACCATAACAGCGTTAGGTCGATCTAATGAGCGTCATGAGTCTCTGTGCGCGGAACGGGGTACACGCTTCTGCATATGAATGAACTTGGAAGAAGGCAGCAAAGCGACGTACAAGCGGTGGCCGCACTTGGAGATAAGCATCTTCATCTTGGTGTTAAGGTAGTTGCTGTCGTCCTCGGCCGACGTGCCGCACACGCAGCAGCGCAGCGCCATGTCCTCCACGTCGTTCGCTGTCATATTGGTCGCCTTCTCCAGCTCGCCTTCGTAGCAATGAGCTGTGCTGGCATGACATGAAGAAATCAAGAGTGAGGAGGGCGCTCTATTCAAAGCGTAAACATTCGTTTATACAGCATATCAACCATACTGATATTCATATTGTTAGGGTTGACTTGTGAAGGATATCAGTTATTACAGATTAAAGGCACACATCATCGCATCCACAACCAAAAAGGATACGGGAGACAACGCAGCAGGAAAGCATGGAGATTGATCAGTTGTTGGACGATCTGGCGCGTCTACACGCCGCAGAGGGCGATAGCAGCAGCTCGCCCGATGTGTTCCAGCAGTTCGCAGTGGTCTCGGCGTCGTCGTTTGCGCCTGACAACGTGGAGATCGTGGCCCAAACGTCACGACCCGACGGCAAACCAGCCTCGATCCTGTCTGTTCCAGCGGTGCCATCCGTGTACGCGAACCCAGAGATTGCCAAGCGCGAGTTGGAGAAGCATACGCGTCCGCTGTTTGCGCTCGAGAACCTGAGTCCGTACCCCAGAGGCAACTACGTGTTCCCGGAGCCGTGTCCGAGCCGCTTCCTGGCGCAGATGCCGATGTCAAGTGCGCGCATGGAACTCGTGCCAAAGCATCGAGGGATGGTGCTCGATCCGCTCAATCTGGAGTACGAATTCCGCGCTATTGACACGACCCACACAGGCGTTGACGCGGGCTTCTCCAGCGCGCTCACCAAGCAGGACGAGTACGCGCGCGGCAAAATGACCAACAAACCGTTCTCTCCTGGCGGTCAGTCGCTCGTGGATCTGGATGGAAACGTGATGACTGGCCTTGAAGGCAATGGGAGCAACTCATTCAGCTCTGTTGAAGAGCAAGCGCGAAACCAGTTGGTGCTTGGCGATGCACTGGACCCCGAGGACTATGTACGCACATGTTACATTTGGGTGCATTTGTGTGGTGCGTGCTTATGGCTGACGTACTGATCGCTCTTGGCTGTTATATTTGTAGGCAATGCTTGAGGAACTCGTGCTAAATGCGCCTGGTCTAAACGGCTCGTTGACGGTGGACGACGTGCGCACTCTTGAAAAAGAAAAAGTTGTGGAAACAGCACCTCCAAGTGCCGACACGAATGACGGATTGGACGTGGTCGGAACCAATCCAGACGGTCTTCTGAAGCCGTACTTTGACGTGGCGTCAGACAGAGATCATGTCTTAGCGATTCGAAGGATCGTGGAGGATGAAAAGGCGACGAATGCCATGGTGCAAGTCGAGAATGAAAGCGGCACAGTGGCTCTGGACCAGCTGCTCCATGATCTGGAAGACGACGAAGACTTGAATGAGCTTGGCTTCTCGACGGAGGAAAACGATGCTACGTCTGATGCAAAACCCGAAGACACGAACAGAAGCGAAACAGGAGAGGCTGCTGTTAAAGAGCAAGTTGTCGGCAATCAGCCCACATCTTCAGGTGGAGCAGACGCTGAGCCTGAGGAAGAGTTAGAAGCAATTCTAGCGGCAGGTTCGGGGATGTCGAAAGTGGTCAAGCAGGCGATGCAACCTGCGTCGGAATGGGCGAGTATTGCGAGCGTGGATGTTCGCAATTTCCATGAAAAGGTCCCGGAAATGGCGATAAAGTACAACTTTGAGCTTGATACGTTCCAGAAAGAGTGTGTGATCCACTTGGAACGCCACGAGTGTGTGTTTGTCGCAGCGCACACATCTGCAGGAAAGACGGTGGTGGCAGAGTACGCGATTGCGATGTCCCAGAAGCACATGACTCGAACCATCTACACGTCTCCGATCAAAGCGCTTTCGAACCAAAAGTATCGCGATTTCCGCATGAAATTTGGCCCAGAAAACGTTGGCCTCATTACAGGTGACGTGAGTATCAACCCAGACGCGAGCTGTCTTGTGATGACGACGGAAATTCTGCGGTCGATGTTGTACCGAGGCGCGGACGTGATTCGTGATATTGAATGGGTCATTTTTGACGAGATCCATTACATCAATGACAGCGAACGTGGTGTCGTGTGGGAAGAAGTCATCATTATGCTGCCAGAGCACATTGGTATGGTGTTTTTGTCGGCTACGACTCCGAACCACTTGGAGTTCTCTGACTGGATTGGAAGAACCAAGAAGAAGAAGATTCACGTGATTTCTACCACTAAGCGTCCAGTGCCACTGCAGCACTTTTTGTATGCTGGAAAGGACTTGTTCAAAGTGTACGATGCCTCCACGGGTTACCTTCCAGGAGCATATGGTGCAGCGAAAGCGAAGTTGTTTCCTCCTTCGGATAAGCCGAAGGCAGGTGGACGTGGCGGAGGAAGCTCTGCTGGCGGAAGCAGCAACAACCCTCGAACCATGGGTCGCACGTCTGGGGGTGATCAAAGCGACTGGACGAAACTGATCACATCGCTCAAGGACAAGTCGCTCCTCCCTGTCGTCGTGTTTGCTTTCAGCAAGAAACTCTGTGAAGAATCCGCGAACAAGCTGTCGAAATTGGATTTGAGCACGCCTTCGGAACGCTCGGAGATCCACT
The DNA here is from genome assembly GCA_006386115.1 of Globisporangium splendens. Taxonomy (NCBI): domain Eukaryota; phylum Oomycota; class Peronosporomycetes; order Pythiales; family Pythiaceae; genus Globisporangium; species Globisporangium splendens. The sequence goes on from VFIW01000097.1 coordinate 74,483, forward strand.
TGTTCTTAGAATCAAGCATTCAACGACTCCAGGGCTCTGATCGTGAGTTGCCGCAGGTGCTGACAATGAAAGAAATGCTGAAGCGAGGCATCGGCGTTCATCACGGTGGATTGCTTCCGATTATCAAGGAAATGGTGGAGATTTTGTTTGGAAGAGGTCTTGTCAAAGTCCTTTTCTCTACGGAGACCTTTGCGATGGGTGTCAACATGCCAGCCCGTACGGTCGTGTTCAATGGTATTCGCAAGCATGATGGAAAGAGCTTCCGAGATCTATTGCCAGGAGAATACACCCAAATGGCGGGTCGCGCTGGTCGTCGTGGTCTTGATCTGGTTGGAACCGTCATCATCGCCTGCTGGAACGATATCCCGGAACCAACGTCGTTGCAAACGATGCTGGCAGGGAAAGCGACGTCTCTTTCAAGTCAGTTCCGTTTGACGTATAATATGATTTTGAATTTGTTGCGCGTCGAGGTGCTGACTGTGGAGGACATGATGAAGCGCTCGTTTTCTGAGTTCCAGACACAAAAGGCGCTTGCATCGAAGAATATTCCGCAATTGATTATGCGCGGTAGAAGATTGCTCAAGCAGCTCGAAGCAGCACTGCATGAAGAGTACCCGCATCTCGAAGCGAGTGGGGAGCTGGACCGGATTCGAGAGCTGTATCAGATGAAAAAACAAAAGCACGATCTGGAGAAAAAGATGACGAAATGGATGCTGACGAAAAATGCGCAAGCTGCAAAGAACGCGATTGCTCCCGGCCGCGTGATCGTCATGAACGCCAAGGGATTGCCTTCTGACCTTCTTGCGCTTGTAGTTCGCACGAATTCGAACCCGTTGTCGTCTGGACCCGATGGATTAGCTCTGGACGACATTTCGCTGAACGATGGGAGAACGTCTGTGCACGTAACTAACCCTGGATTGTTCAAGTCGATTACCGTTATTTGCCTTTGCCCTGAAGATTATGAGCCTCCTGCAAAACCAGCGTATCAGCCAGAGAAGAATGACTCAAGACTTGGAAACCTCGGATTCGGTGGCCGCCAGCTGCGAGGGAAAAAGGACGACGACATGATGGAATTTATGGGCGGTAAGAAGGGAGCATCGAAGAACAAAGACGCGAAGGAACTCGAATCGAACACAACGGACACGCTGTTGGGCACGAAGTATGCCGTCTTGGATATCCCAGAAACATGCATTGAAATGGTGACGAATGTTCAAGCCACAAATGTAAACATCAAGACGCTGGTGGCCTCTTCGTCAAAGAAAGAGCTTGCCAGCAGCGTTGAGTTTCTTATGCAACTTGAGAAAGAGACTGCCGTGACCAAGAAGGCTGCACTGCTGTATGTGGATGTGGTCAATGAGCTGAGGATCAACAATCTGGATGTTGTGACGATGTACAGCAACTGGGAACAACTTTATCAGCTTGTGTTGACTCATCCTTGTACGAACGATTCTGAGTCGCTGTCGCGTGTAATGGGGAAAGTCGACAAGATCTCGAAACTGAACGATTATGTGACGAGATTGACCCGCGAGCTGTCGAACGATTCGCTTTCACTCTTCCCAGATTTCCAGCAGCGCCTGAAGGTGCTCAAGCGACTCGACTACATTTCGGACGACGGCGTCGTCCAGGTAAAAGGTCGCGTGGCGTGTGAGATCAACACTTGCGAGGAAATTGTGCTTACGGAGATGATTTTCGAGAATGTGTTGGCCAATCTGGAGCCCGAAGAGATCGTCGCTGTGCTATCGGCCTTGATTTTCCAGGAGAAAACGCAATCGGAACCCGCGCTCACGCCACGACTCGAGCATGCGCGCGAAACTGTCAAGAAGATCGCCGAATCGCTCGGATTGATTCAGCTGGAACAGCATCTGGACATCGATCCAGCGGTGTACTGCAAGGGTGCATTGAACTTTGGTCTGATGGAAGTTGTCTACGAGTGGTCCCGTGGAATGCCATTCAAGGAGCTCTGTCTGCTAACCGACATTCAAGAAGGCTCCATCGTACGTTGCATCACGCGACTTGATGAAGTGTGTCGCGAAGTTCGCAACGCAGCGCGTGTGATTGGCGACCCGCGTCTATTTCGCAAGATGGAAGTTGCGTCCGAGTCCATCAAGCGCGATGTTGTCTTTGCCAGCAGTTTGTATCTGACGTAGAATAACTTGAGCAAAGGTGGCGCGAATCCTAAGCTGTCTATATCCATTGATAGCTTTTTCTATCTTCACGAGACTTTTGATAGGCTCTTCCTCTCTTTTAGTCATCAAAGCGCACGTGGGACTTGGAGGCGACAAGCTTTCGAGACTCTTGCTCCTTGAAGCGCACGTGGGTCTTCACGGGGGCAACTTCTTCAGTTTCTTTCGTCTCAGCTGACTCGTCCTTCTTCACCGTCGCCTTCTGAGCAGGAGCCTTCGATGAAGCGCGTGCGTTCACGGCTTGCTTCGCCTTGTCTGCATCTCCAGAGACTGGACGTGCCTTCTCTTTTGCTGTTTTCTCATAATGACTCTGGTTGCCACCCTTTGCTACTTTCGCCAACTGTTTACACTTTTTTAGATATCCCTGCGCCAATCTTCTCCGGCGGTTGCTGATCGGGAGATGCTTCGCTGCGAGCATAGCTTTGAGAGCAGTTTCGAGCCGCAAGGCTTGGTTCCTTCGTCGCATCGGCTGCGTGATTTTCTCGACATACCCCACCATCCGAAATAGGCTGGCCGTCAGTGACGAGGCATCATCGCATGTAAACTCTCGCGAAAGCGAGTTGGCAGCAATTGCCAATCGATTGAGGTTCGTGTCAAATGACTCCAGTGTGAAATGACTGCCGAGTTCTTTAACCTCTCTAAAGCACTGAGTCATCATTTGGCGCACCTCGATCAACGGCACTGAATCAGCTGCACTGGCTGCTTCAACACCAGTAGCACTATTCGATTCCGACAATTTTCGTTTCTTTTGAGCGGCTTTATCGGCTCTTTGTTGCTCGTTTTCGGCTCTCCATTCCTCTTCGGCAGCCCTCTTCGCTCTCCGCTGCTTGTGGGCAGCTTCCTCAGCGTCACGCTTCTCCTGGGCAGCTTTCTCAGCTCTCCGTTGCTCCTTGGCTGCTTTCTCTGCTTTATGTTGTTCCTTCGCAATCAGGTACTGCTCTTTCTCAGTCAGGACTGCTTCCGACTCCCTGTTCATGGTGAGAAGCAGCTCATCATCGTCAGTTTGGCATCAACTAGCAAAGCCCTCAAGGGATCACTCACGTGCTACTCACCCGTAGAATCTGTGCAGGTAGGGGTTGCACTTGGCCAGTTTCTTGAGCGCTTTGCGGAAGCGCAACATCTCGTCCCGATTTTCGGCTGCGTTGTCCAACAATGCAGCCTGCAACGGTTCGAGTCCACTCAACATAGATCGCTTCAGCTCTTTCTTGGCTCGTTTGCAGGCATCGCCACTACTCAAGTTCTGAATCGCGCTTTCATCTGGGTAGCTCTTCGCCGCTGCACGAACCAGCTCCACGGCATGCGCAATCCAGTCGCTTCCTCGTTGCTTCGTGACAACCTTTTGTATCTTGAGGAATGCTTTGCCCACCTCCTCGTAGATGCTGCTCTCTTCTTGCGCCTCAATGTGGTTTTTTGATGCTTTTTCAGTGTGAGGTTGCTTCATGGCCGCATCCTTTGACATTTCCTAAGAAACAGGCACGTGTGCCAAGAATGAGAACCAATTAGCATCAGTGGCTCAACAGGCACACCTACCATGAATGGCTTCAAGAGTACAGCCAGCTTGTCTCCGCAGCTGCTTTGGAGTGCTTGCAGCTCATCCAGCAACGCCATGACGCTCGGCGTGCGTATCCGCACATGAGCCGCGTTGCCACCGCTTTGATTGGCTTGAAGCGACGCGATGGCGTCCTCGACCTGCGCCGCGTGCGCCATGGCCTCGCTGCACGCCGTGAGCTGCGCCAGTACATCGTCGATCTCTTCCTGCAGCGCCTGCGAGCAGTGCTTCTGGCGCAGGTCGTCGCGCAGCCGCGCCAGGATCCACTTGAATCCGCTCTCGCTGCTCGCGTCCATTCTTCCTGATGCAAAATGCCTCTGCACCAGCAAGGCAGTCAATGTGAAACTGCAGAGGTTAGGAAAATAATGTGGCACACATTAGTTCTGTACTTTGTAGCCCAAAAGAGGACTATTTTGGGGTCACAAGCATGTTTTATTTTGGAGAATATACACAAAAGTCAGATGCAGATAGATTGGCTGATTCTGTCTCACTTAGGTGGACTTGGTTGGCATTGTCACGCGGATGCTCTTGCCCTGGAAGTGGTACCCGTCCATCTGCAGCGCCGTGCTCATGCTCTCGTACGTCGCGAACCGAATGATCGCGACGCCGACCGTGCTGCCGTCGTCCATCGTCGGCATGCGGATGGACACGATGGTGCCAGCGCCGCTGAAGTACGATTTCACGTCGGACTGCTTCGCTCCCCACGGCAGGTCGTACACATGGACTTCGAATATCCCCGGCGGCTGGCTGCTGGCGCTTGTCGCCGCATTCTCCACCTTCACGATCAAGTCTACCGCATTGTGCTCGATCTTCGTCTTCTTGGGGTGCGGCTCGTCCGACACAAGCACCGAGTTGAGGCTATTGAACTGGTGCGAGTCCACGATGCCGATACCTACTGGAGCTGGAGTGTATTGTGAAGTAGCACCGTTCGTGTATGAATAGCTCGGTGGAGCCTGATGCTGTGATGGAGCGAAGGCTGATCGCTTGCTAGCAAGTAGTTCACGAGCCGATCTGTTTTATATAGTCAACACGCAAATGGATCAGAACATTTTACCATATGCCGCTGCAAGCACAAATGCACTTACCGAATGTAATCATCAATGTCATTGTGGACACCAACGAGGTTAGCGAGCATGACAGACAGCTGCACCAGAACCGAATCTGTCGCGAATGCACTGAGCAACACAGCGGAGGCAAAGTGGTCCAATACCAGCACCAGGTCTTTTCGCTGCGCTTTCTCAGGCACTTTGATCTTCACGAGCGACGCGATCGTGCCGACATCGTCGATGTTTTTCACAATCCACGTGTCGTTCTGCTTGCGCGTCAGGCGATGCTGGATTCTGCCAAGTAGTCTGGTGATCTCCTGCTCCTGTGGGCTCTCCTTTTGGCCATTCGCGCTGGCGATGCTGCCCGTTCTGCGTCTCTTGGTGCTGCCCGAGTGGCTCTGTTCGTCCTCTGCCTTGCGTGCAGCATCCGCAGCTTGCATCTTTGCACAAAACGCATTCGCATACAGCACAATAGGCTTAGGCATCGTGCCTTATAGAACAGATGTGGTCACATACAAGTACAAACCTTCTTCTGTTCCTTGATGAACTTGTCCAGATCGTCGTTGAATTTCTGGTAGCCGCTCTGAATGGCTGCAAACGTGGCGGCGTTGTCGGTGAGCGGCACGTCGAGCTTCAGGATCGCGTCCTGCACCTCGAGCGCCTTCTCGACACTGGCGAGGCACACGCGCATCTTCTCCTTGAGGTTCTTGAGCTCATCCTCGATCGCGGACGAGCAATAGTCGCGCAGCGCGTCGCCGCCGACGCGCGCGAGGATCCGTTCGAAGCCGCTCATCGCTAGTGTGGAGTGCAACAGCGCTGCAGTGTCCATCCCGTGAAACGGTGCACTGTGACCCACCTCTATACAGCGCCCCTCGTCGTCAACTGGGGTTACGGTTACGCTGAATATGAAAACGTAACCCTAGCAAGTCAAAAGTTGCAATATTTTAGCCAATCCAAGCGCGTCATATACTGTGGTGATTTTTTGTCTCGCGATGATGATCTATCTTTGACTTTGGTTTGTGGAAACGACTACAACCGACAGTGGTTGAGCTTCTCCCGTTCTCATGTGCACAATAATACCGTGTTCTCTGCATGTTCTGGCATTAAACGCTACACGTTGGATCCCATGCAATGCCAGAGCATCGATGGCAAAGCCAAAGCTCACTTTGCTTTGCTCCTCCTCTCAAGAACGGCACCAGTCTCAACTTGTTTTGTCAAGAAAACCCGGCAATGCTGTCCTCTCAAGTTCTGATCTGCAGTGTGCTCTCGCTCCTTCTGGCGACGAATCCGGTGGCTACAGGTGACGCAATCTGCACGAGCCCGATGCAGCCGATCAGCGTGCTTGAATCCGACCAGAACTTTTGCGTGGACGGACCAATCTGCGTCGGCGACTCGAGTCTCGGTAAGTGTCCGGGTCCGCAAGAAGGTTTGAAGTTTGGAGCGTTCTGCGATAAGCTGTCGTCGGGGGTCTACGGGTGCCACCAGCTCACACTTCTGCCACCCCAGACTCTCAGAGTCGAAGATGCCAGATTGGAAGCCGCGGAAGCCCCCAACTGTACCATTCTCCCAAACTTGACCCCTGTGAATGTCAAAGACATTGGGATGCTATGCGCTCAACTGCCCATTTGTGCTGGCAACGTTACCGGAAACTGCCCGACCGCGTTGACGAACCTAGAAGAAACGTATCGCTGCGAGTTTGTCGATAATACCTACCAATGCGTTCTATAAAAGCCAGTGTTATCTAAAGTTGTTGCCACGCACACATATGTGCCTTTATCCATACAAACACACATCTTTTCCTACACGATGACACGTATAACCGCATCTCGGTCAATGCAAGGGTCTCCAACAGCTTCGCTTGAGCTTCTCGTTGACAAGAAAAATGCTGTAAACTCGGTGACGTTTCTGCAAAAGAGTTGTCAGAAGCGTCCATCGCACTCGAACAAAGTATGCAAAAAAGGCACGTACTTACTTCGAAATGTTGGCGGGAATCTCACCAACCAGAGTTACATACTTTTCGATCGCGATCGCGAGACTCTCGAGCACGGAATCCGCTCTGAGGATGAATGGACTCATCCCGATTGACGTCGCAATCTTGAGTGCTTCGCCGATTTCTTCAATTTCGACTGCACTAAGCTGCGTCTGGTTGAACAAATGGTTTCGCAGTTTCTTGGCGAGAAATGGAAACTGGTGCGCTTGACTGGCAGTCGACGACTTCCAGAGTTTTTTCGCTTCATCGAGACAGGTTGGAGGTCGTATGTCGTCAAACTCTGATTGGGGTACTTCTAGTTTCGTCGGTTCCTCATCACTGGACGAGTACGTCAAGTCGATGGTCTCTACGACTTTGCGTGCACGTTTTACCGGCAGCGACACTTGAGAATACAAGTCTGGTTTCGACGTCGCCGCCTCTGTTGAGCCTTGCCAGCTTTTCATCAATGACGCTGTGGTATCCGCATCAGAGGACGAATGGAGATGATCCGGAGTGTCAAGTTTTCGTTTCTTCTCCAAACTCGCGTCATTTCCCCACGAAGGAGCGCTCTTTGGCACTACCTCCTCTTTCTTGGGTGTGTCCTATGCATGGGAAGAACACGGTTGAGTAAACCATAAAGCTGTCGTTGTGATACACAGCAAACGCACCTTGGCATTCGCATCGCTAGGTCGGCCTGTGACTAGTCTATCGATCGCTGCAGATAGCCGCTCACGCACGCAGCCGACCTCTTCTATCTGCTCGTGCATTCGCTGATTGCTTGCGCTCTTGCTCTCCTGGTTGCTGTGTTTGTGCTCGGACGCGAGCAGGAGCTTGGCAGCGTCATCCACCTGCTTGATGCGCAGCATCGCGCTCTCCATTTCCGCGAACCGCTTGAGTACCCGCTTTGCGTCCTTCTGTACTATCTTGCAGCACTGCTCCCGGAGCTCGTCCGTGTCCACGCGCGACAGGATGCGCGCATACACGTCGCGGGATGCAGCGCTGCTGCCCATTCTCTTCTGCACTGATGTCGGAGCTCGAATCCCGCAAAACGGGGTTACGTTTCGAAAGTAGCGTAACCATGCAAGTTACTACCGGATAAACACCATGTATACCTTTTGCAATTAATATTCATCAAGAATCTTCATTTCTGCAGGCTTTTGTGCACAACTATCGTTAAGCGCAGGTTATATGCTCTGTGGCAGGGACGAACTCAGTCCGACCATCCTAATCTCTCTCATTTCCTCAGCGAGAAGAAGAAGGGCAGCAGTGCTTGAAGTGGCGACGGTGGCTGCGATGGCGCGGCGGCACGAGAGAGACCGGCGGCGGCGCGTGGCGAGCGTGGTGCTCGAGAGCGCCGACATCAGCGTCGTGAACCGTGCGACGCTCTCGCTCTGGCACTTCCAGCAGCTCGCGCAACAACTTCTACCAAGCGTCGTGGAGATTGAGGACAGCGGCACAGACACGCTCGACGTGGCCAACGACGGAGTAGAGACGCCCGAGGACGATGAGAACGACAATTTAAACGAACTGGCTCAAGGTATGGCTGGAGGTGATGGATGCAAACAAACGCGGAGACACATGGAGCTGGGGGAAGGGATGGACGTTGCGGCGATCGCTTACGAAGTCGATGATACCGAGAGCAGCGAGAGCGAGAGCGATGAAGACGGAAAGCACGAACTGCTGGAAGACTCGGATGCTGAGATTGAGTTTCACGTGGGGTCTGCAGTCGCGGCCATGATCGCGAACAATACCAGCGGAAGCAGCAAAACTGGTGGAGACGTTGGAACAGTGCTCAGTGGCGCGCGACTGACCCCGACGTCGGAAGTGAGCGTGGTATACAAACGATATCGCTGCGTGATTTGTCTGGATGCATCGCCTTCGACGCTCTCCATCGATCCAGCTACAGGCCGATTGTTTTTGGATATGCTTTATGAATCCGTTGAGGTAAGTACGAGATTGATGACTCGCTTTGGCAGCTGAGATCTGTGTTTATTAACCGCGTATTGTCTGATGTCCTGCATGTTAGTTGTTTGTATGGTCTCTCCTTGGTCGAATGGCTGTTGGTGACAGAGAGTTTTCCCCTGAAATCCATCTCTCGGTCATGGTTCAAGGCGCACAGGTTGAATCGTTGAGCGTGCTGGTGCAAGGCTACATCGTAAACCCAGCCAATGTGGTGCGCCTTCTCCAAATCATCAAGGAGCGCATCCAGCTGATTGAGGACGACTGGGCAGTCAGAGCGCAAGAAGACAACTTTGACAGCGACGCTCATCATCATGTAACGCGGGCGAGCTTGTCCTGGATCTTGCAGAATGCGGTGTTTGCACTTAACTCACTTCCTAGCGATGCGGCACCGATCCTCGCGTTGGTCACCGATGGGGTCGTGGACTTGTTCGACGCGTATTCCTACGATAATTTGCTGATGCAGCTGGTGCGTCATGACGTTCAGTGTCACTTTCTTCGCGTCGGAGGAGGAGAGAACGCGCCAAACTCGTCCTTCGGTTTTGTCCCAGACGTCGACCTTTTGAGATTCATTGCAGGCACGACAAGCGGCACAGTGTTCGACTTTTTCGCGTTGCATGAAGCATGCTATGGCCACGCTCGAATCGACAACTTGAAAGAAATGACATCTCTACAGGAAGCGTGCTTTCTTCGAAAATCGAACGTCCATGCGATTTCGACTCCAGTATTGACGCTTGATGAACTCTGCTGTACGTCTTTCGATGGTCGAACACTGCTTCCGCTGCGTCCATATCGCATGTGGCGCGAAAAAGTGCACGAGTATCGAATCTTTGCCGATGCGGAACGGATTATTGAGGCGCGTGTACGTGAAGGGTTTACCATCAATAAAGTGCACGTCAAGACTTCCCAGAAGCCGGTGATTGACGGGAATCAGAAGAAGTTGTCGGACTCGTTGTCTAGTGGAGAGCCTGGTGCAACTCGAGAAGTGACGAAAATTCTGATTGTTTTCTTGCTGCAGTGGAAGCAGAACGTGTGGCTCGAGTACGTTGTCTCTTCTACGACAGAAACATCGTCGTCGATCACTGCATCCAGCACTCGTCACCTGAGCACCCAAGGACTGAGCGCGTCGGGAACTGGTGTCAGTTTTACAGCTCAGAAGACCAATCACTTTCTGGCAAACGAGCAATCTTATGCCGGCAAGTGGAGCGAGTGGTATGTGAAAGTGAATGTATTGGCGTACTCGGATTTTCTACGAGCGTTTGAAGACTCTGCACAGTCTTCTGCCAGACAGCATCCGGGCATTGCGGGAGTTGGTTCCGGGTCGCCGTACTTCTTGCATGAATACATTCGCAATGTCCAAGACGTAGACCGAGTGCTTCTTCACTTGATGACGGCAACTGCGGCAGCTATTGCGCCTGTCGAAGCAAGCAGCCAGTTTTCATTTGGAACTAGTGGACAGAGTTCTGCTCCGGGGCATGGTCGCCAGCAAAACGCTCATCCGGTGTTTAACATTATTGGCGAGCTGTCACCGGTACTTTGGCATCGCTGGTTTTACGTTGAGCGCTTTGAGCTTCTTTGCGTGGTGAAAAACGAGCATTGTGAGGAAATTTTCTATCCAAAAGAAAATCACGATGGGATCGAACGCGGGCGTTCTGTTCAGCACAAAAGGAATAAAGGCGGTAATATCGCGCATCCAACTCGCGGGTTTCTTCAGCTTCACGGTGGAAGTCCTGTGTATGGGGGGGTCACAATCGGAGTCGAGAAAATTACTGATCGGCTCATGATGACGCTAATGAAGTGGTCATCTCAGCGACTTTCGAAGGACCTATTTCTGCGGTTTTTGTTACCAAGTGCGAAAGACAAGAACCTGTTGAAGAATAAAGTGTCTGGATCAGGGGCTTCTAGTACTTCTGCTCTACCGGTTAAACGGCAACAGCGTAATGCCCAATCCGGTGCAACAAATGGCCAAGGGGAAGAACCGACATCAATCGATGGCGGGAGCAGGTCGTCTCTTTGCTTCGTGCGCGTTGAAATCAAGAACAAGACATTGTGCGTGGTCCATGTTGCATTTTTCTCGACAACTGCTGCAGCACGAAAACAGACGTTAAATGATCTCAAGTCCAGTATCATTGCAGGAGTAAACGACACTCCATCGACCCCCTTGGCGGCAGGTGATGCACCGCCTTCTCAAGCCAAATCTGTGGTCTTATCCCAACGTTTGATAGGGAGATTGCTGGTAACCCACGACACTCTCCTGTTGCACGATGGTGATCCAAGTAGTGGGTCACATGATCACGAATGGGAGCCGACGAGCAACCAAGCTGTCAGTTCTTGCTGCGGCGGCAGTGAGCTGCAGTTGCGAAGTGTTTTTGGTGCGTATATGTGGCACTCAAGCTGGCAGTGGCATATTGCAAATCCAGCTGCGATGCTAAATGTGATGCGTCGACTGCATGAGGCTCGGATTGGTAGTGGCTTCTGGGTCATGGACTGGAAGATGGATGACGAAGACGAAGAATCTCCTCCTCAGATCCAAAGCGTTATATTCGGGCGCGAAATACTGATGGAGGATGAAAATGGCAACATCAAGACCTCTCTTGTTCAGTATGGCCTTCGACGCGTATCGAACACTTGCTTGGTGACAAGTTTCTGGATGGAACCTCAGCATGGCACTGTGAAGACTCGCCTATCCCGTGACGTGGAAAAGAAAGATACTTTCCATTGGGGGCTCAAGCACGCTGTTGGTCATGATGTCCCTTTTGAGGGCGCTGAAGTTGCTGCACAAGCCAAAGCAGCTACTGTTGTGTCAACAGACCTGGTTCCTGCAGATTCCTTCCGATGCGAAGAAGAGCGACGGTCGATGGAACGAGAGGATGTCAGTGTTGACTGGAATGGCTCAACATATCTCGGCGAGAATGAACTACTCCAACTGATTCGTGGATACATCTTCAAGAAGGATCGTCACTTCTTATCATGCCTATACACTTTTGATTGTGTGATGAACTTTCGGGAGAGTACTCGGCTTTTATCCGAGCATAGCAAAAGTATTGATTGCGTCGTTGGATCTTCGTGGGACGCAGACAAGCACCTGGCTGCGGAAAATGGGGAGCTACTTCCGCCGTTCAGTACCGCGAGATTGCTCGGAACTGCAAAGAGAAGCTCTGAACACTTTTTGATGTACCTGGATAGCGGAACTGGGAGTCAAAATGCTGCAAATGATGAACCTCCTGTCGGCAACAACCCTACAGTCTCCCTTGCAAACGAGCATCTTTACTCAATGCTGGAGCGTACACTCCGTGGATTGAGTGACTGTGAGGTTTCGTGGACAGATTTTAACGGCGACGAAGTGTCTGGTCAGCCAGTGGATGTCAATGATCACGACGATGAACACCAATTACTCAAGCAAAGAGCAGCAGATCAGATGCCGCTGTGGTTGAAGAACCAGATATCGTCGTCTGCGCATGGTCAAGTATCGCTCAAGGCGCTCAGTAAAGGCAAGTGTTTTGCGAAGCTGGTGAGTGCTGATACGGTAGTGCTGGCGTTCTTGCCGTCATTGGATACACTTCAAGTGAAGCATAAAGTACCAGAAAAAATCAAGAAAAGAAGCTTCAGCTCTGAGGCTCAAGTGTTTGAAAGCCGTAGTTGGTTGACATCGGAGTCGAAGACATTGCAAGGAAGCTTTTCAAGATTGGAAGCGCCAGCACTGGAAGCGGAGACAAGCTCTCAGCTTATGCGAATGTCTGTGTCAGCTGATGATATTGTACTTTACCAAGAAAGACGTTTGAGTTTTCGTGAAGGGTACAAATCGTGGCGAATGGGTCATCATCAAGGTTCCCGTGATGAAAAGCAAAGCAGCGATCAAGATTTCAATCTTCGTCATACTTCGACCCCAGAAGACCACGAATTTTGTGAAGAGATCAGTCGGCAGACTGAGTACGGGCATGACTCACATCTACTTATTGAACGAGCGAGTGGCGAGCTTGGATCAGGATTTTTCCAAGTTGCATTCTATGAATGTTCTATCGCACGGCTCTCATGCGATAGTTATGACCACGAGACACCAGATCCATCGTGTCTGGATATCTCACAGAGGATCCTGAAACAACTGTTTGCCTCCAGTGTGTGTTCGAAAAAGGCAGATGAGTTTCCAGTGCCACCTGCTGATAAAAGAGCCCAGAAGAAGTTAACTGTGCGTTCTCCTGCTGGCGTGATGTCGGCTTCGATTCCTCCTAGTCCAGCTGTGTCACACACTTCAAGCGTAATCGCTTCGCGTCGCTTTCAAAAAAAGGTGAAACTGGCTCATGAGCATAATTTCTCGCGTGGAGTGTATATTGCGCTGCGAGAAGGCGACAATGTTCAGCAAAGCGACTTGATCCAAGCACTCACAAGCTGCATCGAAGTACCCGTCGATTTGGACATTACGCTGCTCTACCGAATGATGCAAGCGTCTTCATCGAAACCTGTGCTACAAGCATTCTCAGCGGGAAATCAACGAGACAACCTGAAGGACAAACTTGGCAAGTCATTCGAGAAGATTCTGTCATCATCGTTTGTTCCGATCCACGGCACAAAGTACTACTATTTTTCAGGAAGTGAAAATGCCACGTATGATGAAGGAACAGATGGGGAGCTACACTTCTTGATGGACGATGCTGACGCAGCTTCTGATGACGTGGCTTCGGCATCTGGACCATTGCTAAATGAAGGCGATTCAAGAATCAGCGCTGGTGCAAAGCAAATCAGTGCGTTCTCTCCGTCTTCCAAGCCACCGTTGCCGAAATCGGTGATGATCACATCGAATGATGGCCAGCAAGATCCGCAGCGATCCATGAAGCCAGCGAGACGCTTCAAGGATCATGAACGCCCTCCGCCTGTAAAGACTTTTGCTGAGCTTCCTTCTGGTGAATTGAATCCAGGTGCTGAGGACGATGCTGAGTTCAACAAGGAGGTAGCTGTGGCTACATCGATGTTTTCAGCGCCATTTTTCTTCCGGTTTGAATGCAGAGAAATTAGCAATCCTCGTGACCAAGGAGAGAATGATAATCAACGGGGAGGTGGTGGATCTTCTGTTGATATTCTCCAGCGAAGCGCCAGTACCAAGTCGTTCTTGGATATGAGGAAAGAATGGTTGACCAGAAACCAACCGAAGTTACTAGCAGGCTCAGACGGAGAGAGGCACGATAATTCTGAGACACGGATTGGCTCAGTATTGGGTGGTAAAGAGTCACAGGAAGGTAGCATATCGCAAGTTGCTGAGTGTTTTGGAAATGCTCCAACATGTCGAGTTGCACTTCGACTTATCACCCTCACTCTGCGAAACGACCAAGTCTTTCAGCATTCTCGCCAGCAACGTACCCAATTTGACATGGATGATAGCACTCATGGCAATAAATCAACACCATCAAGGGCACAAGTGATTTCGGCACTGCCACTTTTTCAGCGTCAAGTTCTGAAGCAGGCGCGAAAAGACATCAAGGAATGGTGCAGCGTCGAAGTTCTGAATATTTTGAGATCTGCGAATAAGATAACTCCATCGATCGGCCAACTTGTTCAGAAGCTGTTCGAAGATCTGCCTCCTCAATCAATCACGAAAGCAGCCTATTCGCTCGATTTTGTGGCCAGCACTCAAGATGCTCTTGGAAATCCAATCGAGCTATTCAAGAAAGAGCTGGAAGGAGGCGACTTGCTTCATGTGCACGAGTCGAATGGAGTATATTTTGTCGTCGAGCGCAAAGGAAAGCACAGAAGTGACCAAGTGGTGTCAACTGACGAATCCGGGTTCGAGATCCCGTTTTGGGCATTTTTTACCGTCGAGAATGATCATGTTTCTCTTCAGTTGCACCATCCAGATCGTGTTTCGACTGGCACGCAGACATTCGACAGGCTTGGTGTGCTGACTCGGCTGCATTTGGGAGTCATGTCCGCATGCAAACGTGTGAACCAGTTTCTTCTTCTCCTTCAGCTCCACGAAACGAGAACGTGCAATGGTTTATTACTTCCTGCAAGCAATGATCAACTTTCAAGTCCAAGGTCGCCAACGAGAAGAGACTCGGGAAACTCTTTTGGTGTTGGAGTCTCGAAGGAACAGTTTTTCTGGCCGGGGCAATTTCAATGCGATCTTCAGTATTCGTCGTTTTTCAAGCTGCATGAGAGATTGGCGCCAAGCATTGCACTCAATATGCTGTGCACTTCTGCCTTGGAGCAGTTCCAAGTGCACAATCGAAGACATATTTTTGTGTATCGAGATCGGGGAGGACATGTCTTTTACATGAAAATCAGTATCAAGCACGAGACTGCCACAACTCTCGAAAATCCAGACCGGAAAAGGCTTATTCGCGTCGGGAGTGGACCAGCAATAGGCTTGGTGCCAACGTCAGCTACAGCGTCAAGTGTTGCAGGAATTTTGCTGGAAGTTTTTGGCGTCTGTGAAGCTAGTGAAGAAATAACGCAAGAACTCTGTCGGGTGCTCGAGAGGAAGCTTGATGAAGCCACGCAGCTGATCCTGATGAAGATTTTAGCTCGCAACGCCAAGCTCCAGCTTAGCCCTTCAGATATGGCGTTTGTGTGCCCGCCAGGTGGAAAGCCAGCGCAGGTCATCGACTTCCTACTGCCAGAGAAACTTCACGGGGCAACGACGTTGCTTCAGTTTTTAGCTCAGACTCTGTCGTCAGCGCCTTACATTCGCCATGTGAGCAATGTTGGGCAATCGTTCCGACCGCAAAGTGACAATCCCAACGAACTCGTACTGATGCGAAGCGGAAGAAGGCGCTCAACTCTTGGCCTTTTGATAAAGCAGTCGGAAGAAAAACAGCTAGAAGAAAAATCGAGCAACTCTGCATCACAGGACGCGACTTTGACCCATCCTGCGATGTTTTTCGCAAGTGGCGCGGCCAGCCATGTAGATCAGGGGATGTCTCCAGAAGTGTTGTCGCCGGTCTTTTTCTCGTCAGTTGCGTCATCTTCCAGCACAAGACCAAGTGCCAGAGTCGCTGCCAAGCCAAATGTTGTGGATCAGACGGCGTACGTGCTGAATCTAAATCCCGAGCTACGACTTTCTCCTGGTTTCTTGTCACGCGTTGGCAGAGGCCTTGTGGTCGTCAGAATCGATTTGATTCATAACCAACAGGTTGATTATGATCAAAGCGATGAAGACAAAGAGAGCCACCTTGTAAAATCGCTCGAAGGGTTCGATGAAGTGTCGAGGTTTGCGGCGGAAAGTCTGCGCACGTCTACGACTGGTATTCACCATGTTGTGCGCTGCCAACTTTGGACTCGAGGAAGCATCAACACGAGCGAGCTGAGTCAACTACTAGAATCGAATTTGCGTGAAGCAATGCTTGACCATCAGATTGAGACGACGTTAAAACTGCTGTCTGCAGAGCGAAACTCAAATGCTGAAAGCAAGACATTGTCACGAGAAGTGCTATACTTGAGCTCACTTTTTGAACGATCTTGCCGGCTTTCGTCTGCTTCGGTTACGAAGCTGCTGCTACCCACGTCGATTGCTTCATGGGATATTGAACACGTCGTTGACCAGTTCCAGTCAATCCTAAGATGCGTGCCATCTTACCTGCGACCGGCAGTTTATTCGAAGAAAAAGATTGCTGATGAGTACGAGACCCACGCTTCTTCTCACAATTCAAAAACGAAAACACATGGCCAGCCAAAGTGGAAAGATCCAAATCATCGCGACCATTTCCGCTTGGTTGCACGCCTCGAAGTAGTCCCGTCGGAGTCTTCAAGCGATTTGACCAATTCTCAAAGCAATTCAACGCGAAACTTGCTCCTGGGGCATTCAGAGTCGATTCAATCAGATATGTCGGAGCTGGATTCAATGACACATAAGGTGCCTCTCACGTGGACGTCGATGAGCGGCTCAGATTCGAATCTGAATCACCTTATCCAGCCATCGTCTTCATCGACGGCGTCGGTGTCTCAGCCAGCACAGTTGACAAAAGAGTTTTCTGAAAGTGAACTCTTGCTGTACCCCAACTCTACCACACATGGATCCTCTTCTGCCTCAAGTTTTGATGGAGTCGTGCCGACATCTCACGAAGGAACCTCTTTCACGAAGCGATCGTTTTATTACGTCATCGATGTTTCGTCGACTGATGGTGTGCAGTTCTACGGGTACAACATGAGCTCGGCAGTCGTGGATACCCTTTTGGTTCATTTTGCACGAGTCCTCACGTGGTCGAAGCTTCGAGAAAGATTGCTGCGCAATTTGCTTTTGGAGAAGAGTGGACTGTCTCGAGCTGCACCATTTGGATCAAAGGTTGTGCACCCACGCGACTTGTATGCGGGTGGTGGAGGAAGTGCGATGGGAAAGAACTCTTTTGCTTTGCCGACAGATTTCTGTGTGGATTTCGTGGATTTCTGGAGACCAGCGATGGTGATTTTGACTGAAAACACGACGCTTCCACGAGTGCTCGATGCGAGCTTGCTTCGGTCAATTGAAGGCAGTTCGCTAGGAAAGTATTTGCGTGAAGCTCACACTTTGGCGTCGGACCGCGCTGATGCACAGCGTCCGCGAGCAATCAGCAATGTAAGCATCCAAAGCGGTCTTGGTGCGAGCAACGGCCCTCCAGAGCTTCATCGAGAGGTGTCAAGTCAATCGTCGTCTCAGCGGAGCACTCGTAGCGATGTTGCTGGTCCACTGAAAAATATGGCGTCACTTAGCAGGGGAGGTTCGTCGTCCGGGCTGAAGGCAGACAGAACGGTTCCGTCTCCAACAAAACGAGGCATTTCTGGTGGACCACCGGCGTATTCTGGTGGGAACGCAGCAGTAGCTGCCGCAGTCAATCCGCGCATGCGTGGACATGCTGGAGCAGCAAATGCTCTGTTAGCTGCTCGAGCTCGAGCACGAGGAGCACTGCCTGGGCGTCTGGGCGGTCCAGGGGCAGCATCCAAACCTGCTACCTCTGGTGACTCGGTTGCTCCGTGGGACTTGCCTCTCACGAATACAAAAGGTCCGATGCTGACTGGTGGCGGTGCTCCAGAGCCGCAAGACGCAGCTAAGACTTCTACGACTCCAGCGCCAATTGCTATTTCCACAGCCAAGCCGCAGCCGAACGAGCGTCAGAGGCTATCAAATCACCCTGGAACGAGTCGCCCCGGGATGAAATCGAACAATTCGTCGCAAAGAGATCTCAGCGCTCCAGTGCCTTTGTCACCTGTAAATATGCTTGGCGCTGGCATCCTTCCTGATCAGGGCCGACACAACTCTTCGAAGGACTTCGCAGGAGTCAGTTTTTCATGGAGAAAGCAATTGGAGTTTGCTTGGGGTCCGAGATTCAAATTTTGTGAGAGCTATGTGCAATTTCAAGATGAAGACCTGGCCGTAAAAAAGCAAGATGATTCTCGTGAAACCACGACACAGGGCCAGCTTCAGCGTGGATTGAGGAAAAATCCTTTGCACCACTTTAGTGACGCTTTCCAGAAGCGCTGGCAGGAGTACGAGGCTCGGTCGACGAGTCACACCATCTGCTTGAACCTGTTCGACAAACTCGTGACGATGAAACCTGGGGAAGAAATGGAGGAGGCAGTCTCGCTCAATTTTGTCGGTCGCATGATGCAATGCGGGCATCACCTGCTTCACCAACGCTTCCGAGTGACTTTTGTGGAGCGATGGGAAATTGTGAAGGTAGATGAAGAATACATGGAAGAAGACATGCAAGATGGGCAATTCCGTGCACTCCAAGCATCAATGGATTTGGTGAATCTTCTGTCTTACAAGAAAGAGTTTGTTTTCCATGGCAATGAATGCACGATCGCAAACTTCTATACCGAGCACACGGTGCTTGGGATGTGCGCGAATGAGGGCGATGCCGTTCGAGAGATGAAGAAGCAGATTATGAAAAACATCTTCCATTTGAAAATGGAAGTTGCGCATGATTTCTACGAGCGATACGCGGTTCATCTACGATCCCTAGGCTTCCGACACTTGCGTACGCTTTCCAATCAAAACGGGCTTCGACAACCGCCTTTGCCGACGCACTTTTCTTCGACTTCACTGTCGTCATTGTCAGCTGTGGATTTGGTTGCTTCAGACGGCGAAGGATTCTCGGAATACTTTTACTATTCTAGTAAATCGCCAGGGAAGATGAAAGGATGGAGTACAAGCTCTCGAGGATCTTCAGCACTTCCACCATCGGTTCTGCTGTTGGAACTCAAGTGTGATCATCACGGAGTGCGTCTTGGCGTGGTGCTTGTCAACGAGAGCGACCTCCAGCAGCAAGACCTGGGGTTCCAAAACCGTCTTGAGCCGCCCAGATTGCCTCAGAGCGACAGCGAGAAGAAAGCCGTGTCGGGTGAGATGATCAAGACCGTATCCAGTTGGCTGAGAGACACGTTGCGGACTCGTGCAATCATCTACGGGTTCACGATTCGCTTTTTCCAGAAATACCTGATAAAATGGTCCAACGACAATCAAGAGCGAACCCAAGCAAGCTCGGCACCTGACATTTTCGCGTTGTCGGCTTCGTCACCCCCGTTCCCAGGGAAGGATGTGCAATCGTTTCAAAACATTGTCAAGGGTATTCGCTGCTTCCTACACGCGTACCCAGACCCTCCGCCAATGACTTCAGCGGTAAAGGTGTCTTCTGACCGAGCTCAGCGCGGCAATTTCGTTGCGCCACAGCCAGGAGATAGCCTTTTACGAACAGCAGTCGTCGAGCTGCCGCCAACTCAGCTGCACTCGAACTGCTCCGAGTCGATTTTGGTGAAAATCCTGCTGCGATATATCGCGTGCCACGGTGCACGTTACGAGGTTCTGGATCTGATGCAGTTTGGAACGCCAGACGCTGTGGTTTGCCATTCTCCGTCGGGAAGCTTTTTCCATCGTCAGGCGCACGCGGGGCAAAAGCCATTTGGCCATGTGCCGTCCCGAACCAATTTCAACGGCTACTCGCTGCTGATTACGACGCAGAG
This sequence comes from Globisporangium splendens, assembly GCA_006386115.1. Taxonomy (NCBI): domain Eukaryota; phylum Oomycota; class Peronosporomycetes; order Pythiales; family Pythiaceae; genus Globisporangium; species Globisporangium splendens. The sequence goes on from VFIW01000097.1 coordinate 94,115, forward strand.
CCTCGTGGAAGGATTCGGTCTGCAAGCACAGGACAAGAAACGTCGCAAGAACTGCATCCAGTTGATCCTACTGAAGAGCTCACCTTCGTCACTTGGTGTTGGCAATGGAGTGCTCCCAGTCGAACGAGCGCTAGTGGAAGCCGAGTACTTTGTGCAAGAGCTCTTCCGCGTCGCAGCGCAGCACTATGAGCGCGATCTTCTCTGGTCGCGCTTGCTCTACGATGACACCACCGGTCCTGGTGCGAAGGTGGCGTCGACGCTCGCGTTGCCTCCCAATCATTTCGAGGTCGAGGTGGGGCCACAACAACTGGAAGAGTGTCTGCGGTTGTCGGTGTGCACTCCATTGGAAGAGATTGACCCGACACTCGCACAGCTCATGGGTGTAGACGGCGTGTGCTGGCAGGAGTTTGCGTTGCGACTCCGGGATCTGTACTCGGACCAACTGCGCGAGTACCAGTTTGAAGGCGAGGAAGCGTGCCATTTCCTGCTGCTGTGCCCCAACACCCATGACCTGATCATCCACCTGACGTTCGAGATGGAGCAAGAGCCATTGCTGGACTTCGGTTCCGGCGGAGCGAGTGGCGTGAGCGGAGTCAGCATCAACGGGAACAGCAGCAGCAACAACGGCAAGGTCAAGATCGAGATTTGCCGGCGCGAGGAGCCCCCGAACCGCACGTTTACGTTCGCCCAGCGGCGCGTGATTTCGGAGTTCGTCAACAGCATCGTGCACTGGCAATGGCGCAGTCTGCTCTACGATTAAACGGATTAAGGACGCGTGGCCAAAGAAAGGAAAGGATGGGATCGAGAAGAATCAACAAATGCGTCGCAGATTAGCTTTATGGTTGCATGAAGTAGGATTGCGCTCTCGCAAAGCGTCGACTTGGAAAAAAAACTCAAGGTGGGACTAAGGGATAATGCAATTGCACAGTATTCATTTTGCTAATTAGTGTGTTAACCTAACCATCTGGTTATGCATTTCCAGAGACCGCCATGCCGACTTTGCTGCGTGTCAAGCGACCTTCTGTCCACCGTCCTGCCTCTGCCACGTTCCCTTCCCAACTGCGCTTCCTCCGCATGCGCTCGCTCCCCATTAGAGAAGCACGCGCCACGAAGAAGAGAAGCGCTTCGTCCTACTGCACTACAGCAGCGTACCAACAGCAGCAGCAGCATGGTGATCGCGACACCCACTTCGCACGAGACGTACGACATCGTGTGGCGCACCCACGTGCTCGGTCTCAACTTCACGCCGAACGAGCGCGACCTGCCCGTGATCTGCCAGGTGCCACCCAACTCGTCGCCCGATGTGCTCCAGTCCCCCGCCGCTGTGGGCGACGTGCTCGTCGCGTTCCAGCTGCACGACCGAGCCATGGAACCGGTCAAATCGTTCGAGCAGGTGATTGAAGTACTGCAGGACGAAGAACTCCCGATCACGCTGCACTTCCTGTCGCGCAAGAGCGACGTCCCTGAACGATTGAACGCCACGGAGATCAGCAGAAGCATCACGTTCACGTGGCAGCCGCAGCAGCCGCTCGGCGTGTCGCTGACAATGGATCCGTGCTCGCTGCACACTGTCATCACGCGCATTGACCCGCAGAAGATCTCGCCCGAGTTCATGAAGCTTCACCCCAAGGTGGGTGACGTGCTCGTGAACGTGCGCAGCAGCTACAGCAACGCCGATCTGGACGACATGCGCTTCGAGGACATCATCAGCACACTGCGCGAGTTTCCTCGTCCGTCCCAGCTCACGTTTGCGCGTCTCGTGGAGGATCAAGACGCTGCGTCAAGGTCGCCGCCAGTGAGTCCCACTAACGCGAGCCAGCAGGAAAAGCAGAGGCTGCAGCCTCTCCAAAGACCACAGCAGCCTCACCAGCGCCCCATCCCACTCGCGTCGCGCCAGAGCTTCCGCATTGACAAGCCTGTGTCCGTCCCCATGTACGATGCCCCCAAGTCCAACCCCATGAATGCTCCTGCGTCTGTCGGCGGCGGAGACGTCAAGAAAGAGGCGAGCAAGTTCTACAAAGTGATCTACGGTGGCGACCGCGTCGGACTGCAGCTCCGCGATTGCAGCAAGGAAGACTCGGAGAAGGACAAGCGCGACTTGAAAAAGTCCAAGACCAAGGGCTACAGCGTGTGCATCAAGGAGGTCACGGACCCGAAATCGGCACCAGGTCTCGAGAACGGATCGCCTGGCGATCTGCTCATGGCGATCGGGCAGCGGGACCTGCAGCTGCTCAGCTTTGAGCAAGTGCACCGCGAACTGGCGCAGATCCACACGCCGACCGAGTTGCTCTTCAAGAAGAGGACAGTTGCCGGAGGGTCAACGGGCGGCTCACTTGTCGATGCGCTCTTCCTGTTCCTCATTTAAGAGTTTGTTTACACGTAAGCAAGGTCAAGCGCGTCTATTGCTTGAGCGAGAGGCGTCCAGTTTTTTCATCCATAATTGAGTACAGCACGTGGTAAAGTTGATGGCAAATACTGTCGTTTATGTTGTCGGCCACCATTGCATTCTCGTTTTTCGTGGCGCGCAATCCCACCTATATGATCCGACACCAGATTACAATTTACAGCAATTCCTTTCGGAGGACGATCTTCCGGCGCTTGTACGGTGCCACATCTTCAAGTTTGGATGTCTGATCCAACGGCTCAGCAACCGCATCGGTCTCTGCTACTGGTGAGCTCTCTGGTGCGACGGTAGCGGCTGCGGCAGTCACATTGTGTTCGCTAGTCTCTGCTGCAATAGTAGCATCAGCGCCAGCGACAGGAAATGAAGACTCCAAGCGTTGAAGCATCCCAAGCAGCAGATTTTGACCGTCCATCAGGCGATGGATCTGCTGCGACAACTCCGCGAACCGCTGATCGACCGAGTTCATCCACTCGGCTGAAGCCATTCGCATCGTCCCCTGGCTTGCAGCATCCACAGCCGAAGCAAGAGGAAGGGATCGCTTGACGGCATTACTCGGACTCGCTGTCGTCGTCGCGGAAGCGCTGTTCTTTGCCGCTTGGGACGAGGCTCTTCGCAGCTTTGCGTTGGTGTCGGCACTATTCTCTTCTTCATCTTCGTCGCCACCGACTTTGTTCGGTCGTCGCACGACCAGATTCCTGCGGATCTTGAACCGCGCGAGCCACCCGCTGGACGCCTTGAACGCGCTCTCGTCGTCCGCGCGCAACTCCGGATGCATCTCGCGAAAGATCAGCATAGCCTTGTCCTTGATGTCCTTGTCCTTCACGTGCACGCCCTGCGCGTTCTGCTCGAGCACCCAGTTGCCCAGCTCATTTTCCAGCGCTGTGTACGCGGATTTGCGTCCGCATCCGTCCAATCGGAACGCCTGGCGCGCAGCGTGGCCGCCTTTCATAGCCAGCGAGGCGAGCATCTGCGGCTTCTTGGAGACCCAGTCCATGACGTTGGACTTGCTGATCCCATACTGACGCGCCAGCGCCTCGAAGCCCCTGCCGTGCACGTTCGGCTCGTACTGACTGGCCACCTCCAGCTTGAACTCGAGGTTGTACTGGTTGCGCTGCTTCTTGGGCGTCGCGGCAACGGCGCCACTATTGCCAAGTGCTGCTGCCATTATGATGGTGCTGTGGGGGCCGTTCTATTCGGAAACGGATGGGCAACTGACGTGCCTTGTAAGCGAGGGAGCAGCTCTGCACACATTCTGGTCACCGACGCACGATCATTGGCTAAAATTAAAAGTAAGAGATCGCCAGTCGCCTTTCAATTTGCTGAAACTGATCATTAATTTGAAGTTTCTTTCTGGAAAAAGGATGATTCGTAGAAAATAAGCATATGATAATCTTATTGGTCAAAGAGAGCGGAATCAGCGCCGTCTCTCGCTCTCGAGAAATGTTGAACGCGCATGATTGTGTGTGAGAAAGAAGAGAAAGCACAGCAGCTACAAGCAGGAACGCTCTCTCTCTCTCTCTCTGCGTACTCCCCCCCCCTCTCTATTCTCGCCCATATACGCAGCAGCCATGGACGTCAGAGCTGCGTCGCCGCAGCATCGCGCCGTCGATATCCCCGGCGGCAACGTGGGCGTCGGTGGAGCGCCACAGCCCGGCAGTGGCAGTTTGTCGCCCGAGTCACGCACGCGGCTGCTGGTGCGCGATCCAGCGCTGAACGAAGAAGCGCACGCAGTGCGCATGAACGTGCTCAACAGCAGTGTCCAAGAGGCACGTGATGCGCGCAACACGCGGCTGATCATGTGGGTGATCACGCTCGTGAACCTGCCGCAGATCATCGCCGCCGCGATCATCATGGGGCTCACGTGGAAGGACGAGACGCTCTGCTATCGGATCCAGATCTGGGTGCTGGTGCATACGATCCACTTGTCGCTCACGCTCTCCCTAGAGTGGGTGCTCTACTATTTAAATGGCGACGGAAGCAACAGCACGATCCGGTTGCGAGAGCAGTACATGACGTATATCAGTCAGCTCAAGTACGGTCTCGATCTCGTGGGTCTGTTCTGGTTCCTCGTTGGGAACATGTGGGTGATTAGTGACAGCGCGCGCTGTGACGACGGGTCGATGATGTACCACTTGGCGCTCTGGATGATCATCATCTCGTATGCAAAGATCTTTTTGCCGTGCCTGCTGCTGCTCGCGCTGTTGCCCGTGATTTGCTTCTGCCTGCCGTGCGTGATTCGCCTACTGAGTCGTTTGCAAGACCCGATGCGAGGCAAAGGCGCTACGAAAGATGTAAATTGGCGTTTATTTGTTCGTTCGCACGATGCTGTGATTGTCATTGCCTTAACTGACGCGTTGCATTTGTTTGTTTATTTCCTGGGTACAGGTGATCAACCAGCTCACGACGCAAAAATTTCAACCCACGCAGTTTGCGCCGGAAGACTCCAGCTGCTGCATCTGCCTGAACGAGTACGAACCACTTCAGGACCTGCGGGTGCTGCCGTGCTCACACCATTTCCATAAGGAGTGCGTCGACGAATGGCTCATGGTCAACTCCACGTGTCCAACGTGCCGAACGTCCATTTTCACTACCGATGCACCTGCGGCACACGGCACTGAAGACGACGTGATGAGAAACGTTTAAAGGGAGAAAGCAACAAGAAAGACTCGGAAATGAAGACGGCACAAAGGCGCGCAATCATGGTGTCTTGATATATATGTATTTGAATGGAGCGTGATATTTTACTTTAATTTGCAATGGGACGCATCGAATGGATTTCGGATGATTTGCTTGTAGCCACATTTATGATGCGGGGTTAAAAGCCTTCGTGACCCGCTGGGACTCAGTCTCCACGAGTTGATCGCATTGTTTGAGCATTTCTGCAGAGAATCAATTTTTGAGCATGAGATAAAACTCCGCGTGATTCAGCTTTGCGATCTTGAGCTAAGAAAAGAGAGAAGATTGCGATCTCACCTTTGAGTTTCTTTGTGGTTTGTTGAATGAATGCATCCACGTCGTACGCTGAGCCGCTGTTCGACGGAATGAATGAATCTGCTGTGGCAAAACAGGCTATTTTGCTGAACAAAGCATCTGGTGATCGATTTCAGAGAGCAGCCATGTGAAAAGTACCTGCTGAAATTGCCGACGACTTGTTCAACTGGCTGGAGTCCTCTGGAACTTTTGTCTTTGACGAAGCCGTGTCTTGGACGAGCTGGGCGAAGGCAACATTGAGATACGATCTATTAGAAGAGCAAAAGGTGTTGAATGGCCATCGGTTCGTACATGAAACAAGGCGACAGTTTCTCCGTTCAGTAGGAGGAGATTCGGAAAATGCTTTTGCAAGAGTGCCACCAGATCCTTGTTCGATGATACGGGGTTGTCTTGCAAGTGAAGGCTTCGAAGCAGAAGTAACTACAATTTGCAATGGTCAGATAGACTCAGAAGAGGAAGAACGAAACAGCTTTTTTCACCATACTTTGACAGCGAGCGAGCTGAAGTCGATCGTGGTGATCTGGTTGGCCTGATGAGCAAAGTCATTTTAGCATTGACTCAAATTAAGGCAACTGATAAAAGAAAAAAACTCAGCATTAGAATTCAAACGCACAGCGATGGAGAGCTCTTCTAGTCCCAGACAGCTCGGTATATCATCTGACAAATAGTTCACGCAAGTTGACGCATTGCTCCACTTTATACACCAAAAGTTGTCATTCTCACCCACGGACGTCAGCTCGTTGTGCGACAGGTTGAGAGACCTCAAAGATGCGAGGGACGGAAGTCCATCCAAATCTCGCAGCTGAAGAAATAAGGAGAACACATTTTAGCGTTTTCCACACAAAGAAACCTTACAGATCAGATGATGGCTCATGCAGTCACATTTACCTGATTGTTTGCGAGATTGATTTCAGTCGTATTGACGCATTTTTCCAGGTGCGCGATCTGGTCAATGCCTGCATGCAAAGCGCCATTATTCATCGACAACTCAGCGAGCAGATTAAAGCATGGACGGCGACGTACCGGCGCTGAAGAGATCCAAGAGCGTGACGCAGCTGAGGTCGAAGTGCTTGCTTCGTCGCTTGATCAAGTCTTCGGACAGCTCCACGACTCTTACTGTTTTTCGATTAGCTGGTCTCGCTGTGCCTGCTCATCAAATGCTTTTCAATTTCGGGACTGGTGTTGTCCTGTAAATAGTACTGCACGATGTGTTTTTGGTATCATTTTCAGTTTTAGTGAGGTATATTATGTTACGTCGAAAGCGAACATCGATACGAAATGTTGCGTGATTCTCACCTCAGCGAGAGACAAGAACCACAAGTCTCGAGGTCAACATGTTCAAGTACAAAGGATATGCTCATTGTTGGGAAGAATTCATTGAAGTAGTAAAGGTATCAACTGGCGTGATGGCGGCGTACGGCAGCAACAGTAAAGCGAGCCTTTAGCTAGACTTGGTTTGTAAAGCGCCTGGACTGTGGTATCGCCCAATACGTCTTCAAGCAGCAAATCATACTTTCATCTTGGAAAAATACGCCTAGGGTCCACGAAACGAAATGCGTGCTTACGCGGAATCCGATCCCGAGTCCGAGGAGTCGTCCGAGCCATCATCGTCGCTCGCAGCGTCGGCATCGGGAGCGCTAGTGGCATCTTGCTCTGTGGTGTACACGCAGACGTTCTTGAGGAAATCCGCCGCAGTCACTGGTGCACTGCCGTTGACTGGGATGAGGCAGTCTGGGAGCTTGGCCTCGATCAAGTTGGAGATGGCCGTCGGGCAGCTGCGGCCGATGCACACATGGCGCTGCACGTCGCCGGTTGGGTACTCGCCGAACGGGAAGAGTGTGTACCCCGTGTCGAGCTCGCACGTGTGGAGGATACCTCCCTGCTTGTCGACGGCCGTGGCGATCGTGGCGAGCTCCTCGGGCGTGCAATCAGACACAGCGTTGGCGCGGGCGAACGCGACCACGAGCAGCGCGAGGGCAAAGCAGCTCTTCATCGTTGTGTCTGTGCCTGTGTGTATGTACGTGCGTGTGTTCTGCGTCTGCGACGGAGGCTTCGCGAATGCTCGAGGGAGCTGTCAGCTTGAGGGTGGTAACTTGCCCGTCATTCAGAGGTGCCGACCCAGCGTTTGACTGACCACTGTGCCATGTGCTGCTTGATTTATTGTGGTGCACTTTCCGCGTGTATCATGTGTTTTATCGATTAATAGAGGAACAATCAATATAAAACACGTCACAAAATTAAAAGTGATAAGGTCTTTTTGAAGAGGGTACTTGATTATAAAGGGTTGTGGAAACTGAATACCCGCACTGCCTCTTTTCTGGACGTGGACACATGTGGCTTGGGCGATGGCAATGTGCGCTCTCTGTCACTGTCGTGGAAGAAATGAAGGGGGTACAATGCCAACTTCTGTCATTTCCCTTTTGCATCCGATCCGCACAGGCGACTACGGGTGTATCAAGGGGAGCGTCAATCTGCAGTGAATGGAGCGACCTTTGTCCCGGCAAGCTCTTTTTTGGGATCAGCAAGCATTTCGGTGAGGTATTTCATTGGAATTGCGGTGAGTGAAGACGATTATTGAGTGCGCAGCTAGCGGAAGAAACCCTGGACCATGGTGATCCTTCCGATTCTTGAAAATCATGGAGTGCTTCTATAGATTTAGCTCCGGCTTACGCGAGGACTGTCCCATTTTGTGAACGAATGACTCGTCTCCGTGCTAGGATTCTCTGAGGTGCTGGACGTCGATGCCAGACAGTTTTGTCAGGGTATTAATGTTATAGCTACTCAATTTAGGATATGCTGTGAGAAGCATCGAAGACTTCAGCACTACTGCGCTCACACGCCAATCTGACAATTCGCGGAGTGGATGAACGAGACAACCCATTCGCTCACTATTCTGCCTCATCTCGCTGAGCGAGATATGCTCTTATTTCACTCACAACCGCGCCAATAGGTTGCGTGCAGTGATATGCATGCGCCAATGGCACTGGATAGGCAGATCAAACTTATTTTGTAGCGTCCTCGAGGCTGCGCTTTCCTCGCCGTTGCTTGCACACTGGGTGATCGTTTCTTGATCGTTCAACGCATTCTGTCAAGACACTACACACATCTGGGTGCTGGACGCTACCCCTTCAAGTTGAACCTGTACAGCAACCAGCTGGGGCAAGCAATCATGATTCGTGATACATTCCAGCCATTCAATTGTGCATGCAGCCCGGTTTGACTTTTTAATCTCTCCCCCAGGACAGTCATCGGGTGCTCTCGATCGATCCGACCTGGCAAATCTTGCAAGAAAATGTATGGCAATGGTTGGAGAAAAGGCAGATGCTGAGAGTTTGAACGATCGAATTGGACTAACCAGACGTCCAGGCATGCAAACTCAAGCGTAAGCAGAGTTAAATTCAAAAGCCTTCAACTCTCGACACTGTTTTCTGACATATGTGTCACATCCTGGGTAGATCTCATTGGAATGCGGAGAAATATGGGCACTTTCCCGTCGACAGTGATTCGTTCGTGGTTGCTCAGTCGCTAGAGTTGCTCTCAACTTCAGGGTGATCCGATCAGATGTAGAATGGAGCTCCTCTCGAGTCTTGAAACCTCAGAAGCGTCTCGAAAAGCTGAAGTAATGAAGCACTTCCAAACGAATCGCATTTGCGCGAATCTCATTAGTCATCTTGTGATCTCAAACGCGTAGAACGTGCTACCACATAAATGACGCCTCTGGTGCTCGTGACACGCAGAGCGCCTCTATGCACCAGTCCATGGCACCGGAACATTGTGTCATCTCTGCCCTGTTTCTTGCTGCGCGACGTTAAACAAGCGCCGCATTCACGCAACAACTGGCGTCTTCTAACACACTGCCGCAAATCTCGCTGCATGGCAGAAAAGGGTGCGGCGAGATCGGTGCGTGTACTGGAGGAACGCTGGTGCAGAAATCAATTGCAACGCAAGGAAACGACGGCAAGAATGGGGGTCGCGCACTCATCGCCCTTCCGGTGCAATCGTAAGCCGTTGAAGAAGTGTCGTGGCGCAATCAAACACTTAACGGCAAGCGAAAGATCGACGTAGATCCGGCGCATTCCTGCGATTCGCAATGGTGTGTGTACATTTTCCATGGCCGCGTTTCTCTGCAAATCGCCACTCCAACCTTGTGCTTTCCACTGCCTGTTAAGTTCTGTCGGGATTACACGTTTTGTAATTGCTCGTGTTGCTCAGAAGTTGCCGTTCCCTGTTAGAAATGATTCAGAACCCAGAATGTCCAAACTTCAACTTTACCGTAGGGTCGGCATCACGGTACTGCTCCCCAAGTTCAAACAAGAGATGGGCGGGTCTTGCTTTGTTCAAATCAAATCCGCAGCTGGGAATCGAGTGCGACCACAGAAAAGGAGCAAACCCTCCAAATCTGCAGCATACGGTACAAACCAGTGCAGAAACTCGGACGTATGTTTACCACAGTCAGAGGGCAGAATTGAGAGTATCGTTCTTACCGCGTTTAATACCAAGATTATGCTGTGGTATTTCGAGCAAAGAATCATGTGCCTTTGGTTTCAAACTAATTACTCTGTGCAACAGCAAACTCGCAAAAAGCTAAAATGGAAAGAAAAGAAGAAGGCTGACAGCATGTCTTTACTGCATCAGATCCTCCTTCGCCTCGTACGGTACTCTTTATCGTTTGGCTGAGGGGGGCGGCGTGCTTTAAGCGATCGGGCGGACTTGTTGACGTTTTCTGAAGTGCACGCCATCTCCCTTTGGAATTGCTATTCGACGCGTTTATACTGGTTTCAGTATGGGTCAAAATTGTGGAACTTTGAGCCTACTTCAACTGCACAGTGTAACGCATCCAAGTCTCAGCATGCGGACGCCAACATACACAGATCCTCTGGGATCGTGACGACGCACATTGCCCACTGAATGACGCAGCGGACGACAGCCATGACGCGGTTGAGGTACCGGAAGCAGAGTCAAACGGTGGGACGCCGAGCTGCCAAACGCTCTTGAGAGTGGTCCCGCCCTTGCGCTCGGCAATCGCTCGAAACGCAAAGTTGAAGATCGGGAAGCTCAGCCATGTATGTTACGTTGAAGTGCGCGACTGATATCCCGTTGCTTCCCTCTCTGCTGACCCAGGCAGCCACGGTTTGAGCTCCAGAAGGTGTAGACAGGGAGTAGCTCTCGGTCTCTCGCTGAGGCTGTAACCAGATCCTGTGCACGGTTGTTTGGGGGTCCAAGGCAACTCTGACATGAGTTCATTCTCCAATTCGCCGCGTCGAGCGCACTCGACACTTCCCAACAGCTTCTTCCGCTCTATTATCGTATTTCGTGCGAAAGATGACTTTGAAGGGCGAAGATCGAGCGTCGGGGGTCCTCCTTCCGCCTACGAACACCACGTGCCCGCAAAAGGTGAAGGCGCGTATCAAGAAGCACTGGACCGTGCCTCAGAAGCACCGCACACCCGAGCAGGACGAGGCTGAGGGCTACCTGATCTCGTTCTACCTGGGCAAGAACCGCTACTGGTTTATGCGCAGCGTCAAATTTTCCCGATGGTACCTGTTCTTCGCGGCGTTCCTGATTCAGTTCTGCATCGGCTCGCTCTACTCCTGGTCCGTGCTCAACAAACCCCTCGACACGTTGCTGTACCACAATGCCAAAGCTGAAAAGGCCGTGAATGCGTTTTACACAGCAGTCGGTGTCTTCGGTACGACGACGGCGATCATGGGTCCGTGGATCGAGCGCAATGGACCTCGCGCGGGTGTTCTCCTCGGAGCCAGCGCCTTTTTCACCGGGTACGTCATTGTCGCCATCTCGCTGCATTCCAAGTGGTCGGCGGGTTTGTACCTTGGCTACGGCGTCGTCTCTGCCTTCGGCATGGGCTTGTGCTACATCTCGCCTGTGTCAGCGCTTCAGAAATGGTTCCCAGACTACCGCGGCACGGCTGCTGGCTTCGCGGTCGGAGGGTACGGCGCTGGTTCCATTGTGTGGGGCAAGGCGTACTTGCCGATCATCAACCTAGTGGGTTTGCCATCGTTGTTTCTCGTTGTTGGCGGGATCATGTTGTTCGTCCTTTTCTGCTGCGCCATCGTACTTCGCTCTCCACACCACGAGTTCACGGCTGGCGGTCTCAACATCCACGGTGAAGCTGTCGATGAGGCTGAAGAGGCTTCGCGCCGAGGTGAAAAGTTCAGCGTCATGTCTTCGCACGAGTACGAGTCGATCGTGACGCCGTCGGCACACGACCTCGAAGAAGCCGTGCACCCGACGACGACCGCACAGGCGATGGTGAAGAAGCTCACGCTGATTGACGCGATCAAGACAATCGACTTCAAGTTCTTGTACCTCATGTTCTTTGCCAACCAGTTGTTCGGTCTCATCGTTCTCTCCAAAGTCTCGAGTATGTGCGTTGATCTCTTCGGGAAAACCGCGTCACAGGGTGCTGATATTGTGTCTGTGAACGGCGCGTTCAACTCGATCGGCCGTGTAATGTTCCCTGTGATTTCGGATGCGATCATCAAATTCTTCAAGGTCGAGCCGGCAAAAGGTCGCAAGATGATCTTCTGGTACGCGCTCGTCGCGCAGATGATCATCGTGGGCACGCTCCCGTACCTCATCCGCCGCAAAAACTTTACGCTGTTCTGCATCGAGACGTTCATCCTCACGGCGAGTTACGGCGGCGGCTTCGGCACGATCCCGTGTTTCCTGACCGACATGTTCGGCGCGTTCAATATTGGCGCCATGCACGGCATCATCTTGACGTCCTGGTCCATTGGTGGCGTCGGCGGAGGCATGTCCTTCAACAGCGCGTACCGCAACGCGATCGCCGACGGCACTTCCCCGGCGGATGCGTACATCTCGGCATTCCACAAGATCTTGGCGATCCTCGTCATTGGCTTCTTCCTCAACTTTTTCGTGCGCACGAACCCGCTCGATCGCTTTGCGCCAGGCTACCGCTACAGCATCTGCGGCAAGAAGGTGTTCCACATCAAGCCCAAGAAGCAAAACGAGGACCCGAACGTCTTGCTCTTGAACGACGCCTAAGCCCGCAGAAGGGCACAGCGCTTCGTCTATCCAGCGAGTATTTTATCCGTTCCTCTCGTCGTGCCTTTATACTAGTCTACATTTGTACCTTCGTCCAGCCTTGCTAATATTGCTCTAATATCATGACTTATTCTCACTATTTTTTCTCTTTGCGTTCTTGTATGGATATGCTCTTGAGCGCGTACTCAGTGAATGGAGCCACCAGCGTCGGATGATATCACGTCAGTCGGACGAACAGCGTGTATCCATTTCGCCAGACAGGGTCGGAACAAGACACGCGGTGGGATTGACGAACTGTGATATGGCGCTTGCGTTTCCCTTGATGATTGTGCGGCGACCACCAGAAGTGCGCTTTTTTCTTTTTCATTAAGCAACACGCAGACATGTTTGACATACTCCAAAGAAACGCACATGCGTGACACGCATGCTAGCACGACATCCTGGTTATGGCAAACGACTAGGCGTCGCAGAAGCCATGAGTCAGCAACTTCTGACTATTGCATGTGAGTCATAGCATTCACGAGCAGATGACAGTCAACTTTGCGAGGTTCGAGCTGACAAAGCACGCATTCCGCTCGGCAGACATCTATTGCGTTGATGTATTTTGGCATAGAAACATGCACTCTTGTGCAATGGACGAACAGTTCGGCTAGCGATCGGACGCCGGTACGGATTTCTTGGCAATGGCGCCGCAAGCTGACACCACTCCATTCAGTAGTGGTTTGGACTCGTGGACAGATTTCATCAGCTGCAAACGCGGCATAGTCACCACCAAGAATTACGATGGAAACGCAATGTCCGCATTTGCATCTTTGCACTCGCATTCGCACCGGAAACATGCACGTTTATGACCGCGCACGTCACACCTCTGATTAAAAACAACCGGCACCACCGGCATGGACACTCCCATGCCATGCAAAAAAGATCGCGTTGTAAAACTACCAAAATGGCCGCATGAACCATGACTGTTCTTTTGGTACTGCCGCGAACTCGGACCGTATTTAGTCGACGGCGACGCCTCCGTGTGGCATACTTGTAGATAAACTCCACATTTACCTTTATGCCCGCGGTTGTGCGAAAGTGTGCACGAGAGCAGGAAAACACAAGAATGGGGACAAAGAAATCACGATCGCATGGAAGAACCCTGCCGAGTTAACTGAGAGGGACTGAGGATACCAAGAGCGCTGGAAACGCAATGTTGAGATTGGAAAGCGGCACTGAACCCACCGAGCGTCGTTCGGTGCGAAATGGCGGCGGAGCAGTTTGTTATAAAGGGGTTGATTGCACCTCGGGAACAGCCAATCGCTGGCAGCAGAATGATAGAAGCATCCGCCGAATTCACGCGAGACGCAATGGCGAGAAGCAGCGAGAAGACAAAGACGGCTCTCATCTCCTCACTTTTTTTCTTCTTGGTGACGGAGCTTACGGACAGTCTGTGATTACGGAGCTCAAAACCCCTTGATTGCACACCCCTTTGGCAACTGCTGAACTCTTCTATCCGATGACAACATGTTATATTTGTCTTGTGCTTCGTATGCTCTGGGTCTTTGGAGAATAGAGTTTCTAACAACTCGAAAATTTGTGAACATCAACACCAAAGTATCTTTTAGAAAGCCATGGTCTCTGAACAGGCACAGGCAGTCTTGGCGTTTTAAGATTTTCATGTGAATCACGAACTGCAAGCAGCATATTGCTGCGAAACGCAACACGCACTTGAGAGAATTGACATGGAAAACGCAAGCATTTTAATCAGCAGATGGACCCGAACGGGTCCATTCAAGCAAGCAAAACACGCCGACTGTGTTGAGACTTTCATTTCATCAAGTGAGCCCAAGCACTTGTGCATTGGTCGTTTTCTGGGGCTGGTTCCTCAGTCGTTTCTGAACCTGACCACTATTTTATGGAAAGATGCCAGAGATCTTTGAAGGAGAAAGGAGAAATATTTGCGCACTCGGAAGACAGTACTCCAAGTCGTACGGTTGTCTCGCTCGCTGACCAATTCTGAGGCTGGCATAGAGATCAACGCCAGCCGCGTTGGTCCACAGTTGGCCTGTTACGACACGACCAGAGCCACGTGTGCGCCTGTGCCGTTGTCGGGGACCCAGAATTGCATCGTCGAAGGTTCTAGCAGCAAGAACAACAGCAGCAGGAGGAGATCCGAGTCGTTTATTTGTGAGCAAACGCCTCCGAGAAAGGCGACAAACATTCTGGGCAGCGTTGTTGGACACTGGTCTCTTCAAATTACTACGTACACAGCAAAGAGAGTTGACAGGTCGTCAACCCTAACCGTCGACAATCTTAATCCCTCCAATCAACACACACTCAACCCCTAGCCGCATTACCACTTCGTGCCGCAATTGAACCCATCTCCAAGAATCAACTTGTACAGGTTGAAGTTTTCAAATTTAGCGTCGGTTTAGAAAAGAGCGAACAAATTTACTGTAAAGGGGTATTAATTCCAGAGTTAGAGCATCAAAACTAAATCCCATAGACAGGTGCACCGATCTCTCAAATTTACAAAACCAGGTGAAACTTTCCGAACTTTTTGTCGGTGCTTCAGTTCTTTTTCCCGATGAAACGCAAGATTGAAGCTCTGTCGCGCGCTTTAACACGCCCCACTGACTGTGATTATACACTCCACACTCAACACGGGAAGATCACCAGACTGGACTGGCGACGACATCAGCCCTTCGCTGGTGTATGTATCGTCCAAGTTGAAGTTTCCGCCCGCCTTCCTCGGCGCGCCGATGGTCTGATTTGGCGACCAGCTTCTCTTGAACAAGCCATCGGGTCTGGAAGTGTGGAACTGTTCATTCCGCAATTTGCGCTCGACCCCGCACTTCGCCTTCTGCCCCTTCTCGACGCTACGACAACAGCACTATGGGCGTGGACGAACATACCGCAGCCGCGCCCCCGCAGCCGACCAACAACACGTGCTCGCAGAAGGTCAAGGCGCGCATCAAGAAGCACTGGACCGTGCCGCCGAAGCACCGCACGCCTGAACAAGATGAAGCCGAAGAACACCTCATCACGTTCTACCTGGGCAAGAACCGCTACCTCTCGGTGCCAGGCATCAAGTTCTCGCGCTGGTACCTGTTCTTCGCGTCGTTCCTCGTGCAGTTCTGCATCGGATCGCTCTACTCTTGGTCGGTCTTCAACAAGCCGATCGACCTCCACGTGTATGGTACCGTCAAGGCTGAAAAGGCTGTGAATGCCTTCTACACTGCAGTAGGTGTGTTCGGCACCACGACGGCTATCATGGGTCCATGGATTGAGCGCCACGGTCCTCGCGCTGGCGTCGTACTTGGCACGAGTGCCTTCCTGATCGGTAACATCATCGTCGCGATTTCGCTTCACTTCAAGGCCATCGCTGGTGTGTACATCGGATACGGTGTCTTCTGTGGCTTTGGCATGGGTTTGTGCTACATCTCGCCTGTTTCGGCTCTTCAGAAGTGGTTCCCAGACTACCGAGGCACCGCGGCCGGTTTTGCTGTTGGTGGATACGGCGCCGGCTCTGTTGTGTGGGGCAAGGCGTACCTGCCAATCATCAAGCATGTGGGACTTTCGTCGACGTTCCTGGTCGTCGGTTTTGTGATGGCGACGACGATGTACATCTGTGCGATCGTGCTGCGCTCTCCTCACCACGAGTTCACTGTGAGCGGTCTCAACATTCACGGTGAAGCTGTCGAGGAAGCTGAAGAGGCCTCGCGCCGTGGTGAGAAGCTCAGTGTCATGTCGGCGCACGAGTACGAGTCCATCACGACCCCGTCAGCTAAGGACATGCAAGACGTTGTCGAACCAACGACGTCCGCGAACACTCAAGTGCGCAAACTTACGCTCATTGGCGCGATCAAGACCATCGACTTTATGTTCATGTACATCATGTTCTTCGCCAACCAGCTCTTCGGACTCATCGTGCTCTCCAAGCTTTCCAGCATGTGTGTTGACCTTTTCGGTAAAACCGCCGACCAAGGCGCTGACATCGTGTCGATTAATGGTGTATTCAATTGCTGCGGTCGCCTGCTGTTCCCTGCGATCTCCGATGTGCTCATCCGCATTCTCAAGGTCGAACCAGCTCAGGGTCGCAAGATCATCTTCCACTACACTCTTGCCTCGCAGATGCTCATTGTCGGCACGATCCCGTACCTCATCCGTCATGATAAGTACACGCTGTTTTGCATTGAGGTGTTCATCCTCACGGCCAGTTACGGTGGCGGCTTTGGCACGATCCCGTGCTTCTTGACGGACATGTTTGGTGCGTTCAACATTGGTGCCATGCACGGTCTCATCCTGACGGCGTGGTCCATTGGTGGCGTAGTCGGCGGCATCACGTTCAACTCGGCATTCCGGAATGCCATCGCTGCTGGCACGTCAGCGGGTGAAGCGTACATCCACAATATCCACAAGATCTTCGTGGTCATCATCATCGGTTTCTTTGTGATCTTCCTCGTGCGCACGAACCCGGACGACCGCTTTGCGCCTGGATACCGCTACAGCGTCTGCGGCAAGACGGTGGTCAACATCAAGTCTAAGAAGCAACAGCAGGACCAGGGTGCGCTGCTCCTCAGCCCAGCCTAAGTCGAACGAGAGGCTTTTTCTGTGTCTGCATTCCTTTGCCGTCCTCTATTCTATACCCAGTTGCAATACACTCCATTTTTCTATGTGAAAAACATAGGCTATTGTTGTGTCATATGTACCCTACCAACTGTGCATCCAACATTTACACTATACACTACTGAACATCCTAAAAACGAGCACATTTACACTACCAAATACTGAAGAAATTCACAATCACAGCAAATCACATATATAGCCTATGAGATCTAGGGCAGATGACCACGGCAAAGCCACCGAGTACCACAAAGGTTGACCGAGGTATCATCGAGCTCCACGTGGCACTTTCGAAGCCCCGACCACTCCTGGCTGCTCGTGGCCATCGCCGCAGCTGTGTCTGCCGCATTGCTGGTCGCGATGATCTCCAGCAGACTCTGGACGTGGTCGCGCTTCTCCTGGGTGAACGCGAGGTACTTGACCTCATCCAACACCTGCTGCGCATTCGTGCGATCTCCGTTCGCGAGCATCTCTTCCAGAGGCTTCAGCATCATCAACGTGAACGAACTCACAGGTGCCATCTGCATCTTCTCCAGAGCGCGGTAAAAGTTCATAAGCTCACTCCATTGGCGCTGACCCAATCCGCTCACTTGAGCGATGTGAAGCGCCGAGTCTCCCGAGAGAATCGCCTTGGTCTCAAGGAAGAGCGTCGTCTCCTGCACAAGGGGCATGACGAGGGAGATCAACGAAAGCGGGACGGATAGACGCGATCTGTACGGACCAGTGGAGTCACAAGGACGGTTGAGTCCTGTGCTCGCCTCACACATGAACAAAAGTGGGAACGCCAGCTCTGATTCACGAGAATCCTTCTTTTGCAGCAGCAATTCCATTTCCACGACCCATTCGTCAATCGACAGACAGCGATCGAGGCCGATCTCTTTTGGAGGCAGGAAGAACCATAGACTTGGAGGCGTAGGCTCGCAACCAGTCTTCTCGTCACGGATCTTCGCCGACGACAAACCGCTTCGTTGCGACCCAACAATTGTGGAGTGAGCGAGCTGGAGGACCATCTCATGCTCGTGCGCTTGCAGCACAGGATGCCTCAAGATGGCGTCGATCTTCGGTCGAAAGCTTGGCTCGCGTTGCAGACACTGACGCACGAGATCCTTGACGTCCTCGTGCGGCACGTACAGCGCGATCGAGCGCTCCAAGTTGAAGTTCGGGTCAGCGAGTCGCTTGAGCATGTCTACTGGCTTGCCACACCCGCTGAACTCATCCAGGTGCTTGCTGCTGGAGTACATTTTCAAAATCACGATCCCAAGACTCCAAATGTCGAACGAATACGATGCTGCGATCGGGACAGCAGCACTGAGACTACTGCCATCCGATCCTTCGCAGCCATCGGAAAGAATGTGGCGAGCGATCTCTGGAGGCAAAAACTCCACGGACGCGACAGCACAGTAGTGAACATCGCCGTTGAATTTGGTCGCATGCTCGAGATCACGGAACTTGAGCTTGTCGTTGTCGAAGATCAGAATGCTCTCCAAGTTCAAACTGCCATGGATGAAGTGACGCGAATGGAGACACTCGAGTGCTCGCACGATTCGACTCAGTTGATGAGCGACTGAGGACTGAGACGATTTCTCCATTTGACCGCGCACTACGTGCAAAAATGTCGTCGAAGTGCCCATTTCGATGAGCAACGCAGAGCATGTCACGCCCTTGAGTGTCTTTCGAGGTTGGACGTCGGCCAGCTGCGGTACAAAACTCAGTGTCGCCGGGTCTTGCTGCAATGACTGAAGCACTTGGTACTCCCTCGCAGCGTAAATCGTGTCATTTTCGGCGTAAAGCTTGAGCCACAGTCTAGTGGCTGCATCGTCTTCGGGCCGACACTTGCAAATGAAACTGTACTGGGTCTCGTCCAGCGTTCCGTAGCATTCGTACATCTTCCCATTGATTTCAATGTTGCTGCCGTCGTTCAGGATATCCTGCAGAGCGTCTTGTAACTTGTGCCGAGTGGTCCCTCGGTCTTCCACCGAATTGCCGACCTCAGGAAATGAGAAATCGGTCACTCCTGTCAGCACTTGCAAGCTCTTGCTCATGACGAATCTCTGAGCCGTAGCAGAGACTTCACTTGGGGAACTCATGTCGGAGTACCCGCCGCTGTACTTGGCGTCAAAACTTCCGCCAAGAGGAGTTGCAGGTGCTGACGCGCGTCTGCTTCCGTGGCTAGGATCTCGGCTCAGTCGAAGCTCTGGTAGAGGTGTGATCATTGAGTTTGATGCCATCGATGCGACCGAATTCCTTCTCTCCGCAAATGAAAAATCCTCCGTGGCAATGGAGGTCAGCGAACCGAGTGGCCGAAGGGGTTTGTCAAATCCGTCCTCGGATGCTCGCTCTTGCAGGCGACGACGCCGGAAAAGGAAATAGCCGATCGTGACCGCCACTGCTGTGCCACAGGAGAGAGCGATCGCGATGACCACAGGAAAAGAAGCATCGTCGTCTTTGCCATGATTATCCGCAGTGGTCGTCGTGCTTTCGTCGGTTCGTCCTTGCGGCGACAGTGTCTTGAGTTGTGATCTTGTTTCGTCCTTTGTTGCAGCAGTAGTGAAGGTTGAACTCTTTAGGGAGCCACTCGCGTCCTTGCCAGCACTCTCGTTAGTCGAGTTTGACTCTGAAGTCGAAGACGACGACCCTGAGGTCGACGTTGCCAGATCATCGTCCTCTGAGCCAGAAGTAGCTCCATCAACCGCGTCGGAGCTACTATCCGTGGGTCCGCTTTCGGTAAACACTGCTTCACTGTCAACCGTAGAAGATAGCGTCACGCACACAGTAAACTCTTGAGAGAGCCCTTGGATCTGTTTCAAGGTACCATCAGCGCATTTGTCTTCTGCTGGACGAATGTTGTCGATCTGCAGCGTCCCGTCCTTCATCCACTTTGCGAGTGTCGCTTCGTCGGACGTGGAAGCTTCAATGCGGCTGAACTGGTTTAAGCGCGAGTCGATACTGAGTAAACACACAGCAAATGAGTCAATGTGCGCGTGACCACCGAGTGAACGACATACATGTCTTACTTGGCGATGTCTCTGGGCAGTGAATAGAAAAACTGGGGAATCTCAGTGAGCGCGTTGGAATGCAGATCCCTAAATGTGAGTCGTGGCCAAAAAGTGAGCAACTATTCAATCTGACGTCACAGGTATATCAGGTACAGGTTGCAGCGTACACTTCAAGAAGACTTGAGGCTGAGATCGGTGCGCCATCGACCATTTTGATCGAGATTTGCTTTAGTCCGCACCCGACAACGGCACTAGGGGGAACACAAACGAGATGAAGCTGATCAGATGTTGATACATAATCCTTATAACCAAGTTGAAAATCGCACAGTTTCTTCAGGGACGGCGGGAGGACGAGGTGAAGTGAGTGATCTGCCAGAGGGATGTCATGGAGCTCTCTGATCGTAGAGCAGCATATCGTCAACGGTTAGTCTTCCACAGTGCAAAAATCGGGTTGCTCAAGTTGGAAAGTGGATACTTACAGAACCTCGAGCGCCGAAAGCTTTGCGAACGCCATGGGATCGATGGTCACGGCTGTTGTATGAATCCATCCCGGTTCAGCCGATAGAGAACTACAATTCAAGAATAAAAGCCCTCGTGATAAGAACGCATATCTTTTAGATCAGCGCATGCACAAAGCACTTACAAGATCGTCAGGTTGGGCGAAATGAGCGGCTTGATATGGTGAAACGTAGACGACAGATAGATTTGACTGGGCTCGGACAACTTGAACGTCACAGATTCCTTGTGACCGACGGAGAAGCTCTGAACGCGCTGCGGACTGAACACGAGCTTGTCGGACGCCGTGGCATCACAGAACACGCTCCATTTGGTGGACGAAGTCGCACTCAGCGTCACTTGGTCGCACAAGAGGTCATCGGCGCCTGCGCACTGGCCAAATTGCCAGCTAAGAATGGCGCAGAACACGCTCCATACACCACGCGTAGTTCGCATCGCACGCTCTTTCGATGCAGCCGTGGGTGGCTTTCTCTCTCCCCACTAGATTGACTTCTGACGACGGCTGGGCGGCGCACAGGGGAGCGATCAAAAGCCGCTTGCTCCACGGATCTGAAACAGTAAGCGCGAAAGTCTCTTGAGTTCCGCAGAAGGAAAAGCAAAAGCAGGCGTCAACAATCCATCTGGAGAGACTAAGGAGAGCGTCAGGCGCGCGCATCATCTCCGTTTTTGCGAAAGAAATGCACAGCGCAACGCAAACGGACCATATAAATCACTGTACTTCATCGACAGTTCAGATCAACTGGCATATCACCACTTCACGTCCGTCGCCTGGAGCTGCCAAGCTTCTGCACTTTTTTCCACACTGGCAAGGCAACGAGAAGTATTCGGTTGCGCGTTTCAGAATAGTTCGTTTTTAGTTGAAGTGAGGCACATCAAAAGCGAACAAGATAGAAAAGCTTCTTGGCTGTAGGCAGTTAACCCATCAACGGCACGGTAAATGGACGCCTTTCTTCGAGGGACGTGGATGCGATGCTTTCTTCACCCGCATCCCCGGACTGACTCCCTCTATGTCGGTCAAATGTGCTCGTTGCGGGGATATGATGCCTGCAGCCGTCAGCGAAATGTGGAAGAAAATGTAGGAGCGGAGCGCGAAATATACTGCGAAATGGATGCTACAGTTGGACCTCCAAGACGCAGAAGTGTATTGGTTAACAAGAGCCGATGGGGAGAAAGGCGCCATCTTTTGAAGATCGAGAGGGACTAAACTGCTCACTCAAGCTCTCGCAATGGTGAGGCACGCGTGCCTAATCTGCAGCACTGGGCGAACGCAGTGCATGAGTCGTGCATGACACGTCAAGACAAGTATCGGCGTAATCGCCGTGAGCACAGGAGCATCTCGGTGAAACGCGGGCGAGGACATCTGTAACCAAAATGTTTCCATCGGATCTGCTCACGAAGGGTTTATCGGTCCGGACCAAAGCTTGGCATTTCATGATATTGTTGAGCGGGTGAGGTCTTTGGAGTAGCGTAACAACAGCGAGCACATTGAGCAAACGAGATGGCTGTGTCGTACATTCGTGCAGCTTCATATTTTCCGGCTTTCACTAGAATTGACGGTGGCGCTGCTGTTGGATCGAGTTTCTTGTGACGATCTTGCCAACCACATCCTTCATTAGAATCAATTGGCGCTGCACAAAATCGTCACTTTGCCGAATTTCTGCAAGCCAAGATAGTCATGTTGCCCTTGACGATATAGTAGCTAGACAAGATGTTGCCACCAGCGGAACAACATCCTTTGTTTCTCTCATCCATGGCAGCTTGAGTACGCAGATGTGAAGGAGATATACCGCCAGCCGCAACAAAATAGAATAAAACTTCATCAAAAAGTCTCAACAAGTACATTTTCCCAACAGAGTTGCATTTTGTGCTCATACACAACAGATACCAAGTGGAACACGCTTACACCACTCCTTGACGGAACATCGCCTGAGCCACGCTCAAAAAGCCGCTGATGTTGACACCGACGTGCAAGTCTCCTGGAGCATTGAAATCTTCCGCAGTGGCCGCAATACGGTCGTGAAGCTCCGTCATGTACTCTGTCAGGACGAGCAAACGTATTGCATAGTGTCAGTTTCGAAATAACCGCAGAGAAGACACATGACTGATTCGGTCTGTTCGTACCCTTGACGATCGAGTCTAGCTGCTCCTCAGAGAGCTCAGTTGTGCCAAGACCCTTGGTCGCCAATGCAAACTACAAATCGGATGCAACAGACAAAACAGTTAGAAATGAAGCCACAAATTGCACGATCGCTTTTCGGCATACCGATCCACTGTTCGACGCCTTGTTTGGTCCAAACGCAATGTTGTGTTGCTTGATAAGTTCAATTGCCTACGAACATGCAACAAATTCAGTGAGCAAAACAAGTCCACACTGACCTATATCTATGCGTTTTCAAGCAAGTCCTTACCTCATCGTTGCACGGAAGGTTGGCGCCTTCAAAGATGCCCTTGCATCCGTTCTTGATGAGCTTCTTGACGTCATCTCCGTTGATATCGTTTTGGATCGCACATGGGAAGACGTAATCGCAGCTAGTTTCCCAGATGCTGCCTTCCTCAGAAGGGTGGTACACTGCCGTCGTGGACGTCATAATGTACGCGCCAATGCGAGCACTGCGCTCCGACTTGATGCGCTTCAGCTCTTGGATATTCTTCTTCGTGAATCCCTCAGGTTCGATCACGTACCCATACATATCACTCAAACCAATAGGAATGGCTCCAATATCCAACAACTTTTCGGCGACACTGAGTGCGACGATGCCGCTTCCAGAGATCACGCATCGCTTCCCCTTGAGGGATTCACCACGCGATTCAAGAACACGGTTGGCGAAGTGCACAATGCCGTAGCCAGTCACTTGAGGGTAGTAGTACTGGCCTCCGCTGAGGATACCTTCAGTACCAGCTGGGTGAAGTTGACGCAGGCGCTTGTACTGACCAAACATGTACCCGATTTCTTTTGGCCCAACACCGACGCCAGCGGTTGGGATATCGGTGTGAGGTCCAATGTAATTGGCCAATTCCGTCATGTAACTCTGGCAGAATCGCATGACTTCAGCTTCGCTCTTGTCCACAGGGTTGAAATCCGAGCCACCATGGGCACTGCCGAATGGTCCAGCAAGAGCATTGCGGAACACACTCTCAAAGGCAAGGAACTTGGCCGTGCCGTGGTTCGTCTCGGGGTGGAAACGAACGCCTCCCATGTACGGACCGAGCGCGCTGGAGAATTGCACACGGAAACCACGGTTCACGCGACTGTTGCCGGTGTCATCAATCCATGGAACACGGAACTGTAACGCATCCGAAGATTACGCAGCACCAGATATTAGCAACGAGAAACAAACAAAAGGATGCAGCAAACATCGACAAAGTTAGTTACCTGGATGACACGTTCTGGCTCCATGAGCGTCTTCATGACCCAGGCGTACTTTGGGTAGCGATCAAAGACCGGAACCACCGAGTTGACAAAGCTGGTCACAGCCTGCAAGAACCTACAATGGAGAGAGAGTGAGCGCACATGCAGCAGATGCATCGTTGCGCAAGTGCGTATTCCTTACTCTTTCTGTGAAACATGAGGTGGAATAGTGTCAGCCAGAGTGAGAAATATAGAACCAAAGTGCCACTCATCAAAGCCAAACTTACTTGGTGCGGGTCACGACGTTCGGCTTCCTCCATCCTATGAAAATGAACACACGTAAGCGCACTCGTATTCAGTACGTGATATAAACCACCACACCGAGATCGAGAGAGCAACACACGCACAGCATGTCGGCAGCTTCCTGGCCGTTGCGGAACTTCTTGTCGCCCTCGCGGCGGAAGAGCGGCTTGTTCTTCCAATGCTTCTTGCCGTGCGTGGTGCCGTGCACGTCCGACATGAGCACCGTCTTGAAGCGCACACCGTGGGGCGTGAGCGCGCCATTGCGCGCGGCGACAGAGCGACTCAGAGACGACAGCATTGCGTTGCGCGCCGCGGCTCGAATGTCCAAATGGGCGGCCTGGTTCAATTTCAATTGTGGGCAACAGATGCGCAAGGTTGCTCGATGAGGGGTGCGTGATGGGCTCAGGAGGGGTGATGCAGAAAAAGATCTTGGTGGTGCCCTCACAGAGCAAAACTGAGCCATTCCAGTTCGCGAGATGCAGCAATGGCGCAAACAGTTTGCTTCAGCCCACCCGTCATTCGGCAACCAGCTGGCTGAAGCCAACAGCACGGCTGCTTGGGGATCAACCGCCAGATTCCAACGTTCGAACAAGTACCGTTGCATACGTTATACGTTGAGTGAGGATTCTTTTTTTTGGAGTGTAGAAGCATTGCATTTGTATTGTATTATACGAATTAGTAGTCGACATCTCGTTTCGCAGTGCCGCCACTACAACATCTCGCACTAGCTCGCCTAGAGAACACTCCAAGTGAGCCAGCAGCACAAAGCGTATTTCTCAACAAACAGTCTACATGAAGTAGGTGGCGGCGGCAGCAGTCACGGCCACAGTGGCGGTCGCAGCGACCGTAGCGGCACCCGAGGCTGGCGTTGGCGTTGGCATCGACGAGGTCTTGGACGAGGTGGTTTTGTCGCTCTTGGACGAGCCGGCTTCGCTGGTGGTGTCCGAACCCGATGCGTCACTCATGTCTGCGGTGGCGCCGGTCGATCCGGTGGAGACGGCGGCGTCAACAGCAGCGGATCCTTCAGTCGAGCCAGTGGTGGCGACGGCGGCAAGTCCAGCCGAGCCGGCAGTGGAGTCCTGTGCGGTGGCAGCGACGACGGCGATGGCAGCGAGGAGGAGCGAGAAGACCTTCATGTTTTCTTTTGAGGGAGGTGGTACGTTCTTGAGGAGAAGTGTTTGTTGTGGTCGCTGGTAAATTCAGGAATGAGCTCCTTAGGTGAGGCCGATGGGTGGCAAACAGGTAGCAAGAGGAGCAAGATGTTCGGACATGTCGCGTCTATGCGAGGTTTCTCTCTATCGTAGGTGACCTGTCGTATCCAGTTTGTCGAGTTCTCTCTATTTGAAGTTGTCGAGCAGAACAATAGACAGACTATTCATCTGTGCAATGTGGTCAGTAGACGGTCGATCTATCGCAGGCTGACATGGCAGCGTGTAGAGATCGAAGCGAACATCGCACTAGATTTGGGCAAATCGTACCCAATCCGTGCCAGCAGATTATGGATGGATTAAGATTATCCCATCAAAATCAGTAATCTATTCCCTTTTCGTGAGCCTGCAAATTAGCAGTATACTGAATTAAGCATGAATTTGAAAGGCGATTAGGATAGCAATATCGAGTGTTCGGTTGATAGACTTGTATGGTCCAATCAGAGGAGAAAGGACACGTGTGCGTCCAATTGTACCGCTATAGACAAGTACGTCAGCTCAGCATTGTTCTTGCGCACGTAGCAATGTCTCCAGCTCTACGTTTGCAAAGCGGCTACAGTGCATTGCGAATTTGGAATCTGGAAGACGGACGAGCAAAGCGAAGCAGAGAGAAGGAGAAAAAAATGGACAGACAGGTAGGCAGGTACAGGACGAGAATGGTGAAGTCTATGCAGTTTAAGCTAAATCACCAAGCGTACTCATATACAATTCGTATACCTTGAATCCTCCGTGGAAAGCGCGTTAAAGAGATCAATGGCGTAAATGCATAGGAGAGGGTTCGTAGACTCGAGGTTGTTGGCCAAACAAACGGCACATTGCACACGAAAGCCATGTGACAAAACAAGATAGCAAGCTGACACGAAAGGGACTTTTCGTACAAGGTGTCAGTTTAGTGAAGTATCCGAGCGAACGGGACAAGCAAGAGAAAGAAAGAAAGCAGTCTTTTGATGTGCAGCTGCTGAGCCAACCAGCACACAAAGTGTCGGCTGAACACACATCATCACGAGGATGCAGATGCAGACATTTCATATAACGAGTCTATTTTAGGTATTAGTAGTCGACATCTCGTTTCGCAGTGCCACCACTATAACATCTCGCAGTAGCTCGCCTAGAGAACACTCAAAGCGAGACAGCAGCACAAAGCGTATTTCTCAACAAACAGTCTACATGAAGTAGGTGGCGGCGGCAGCAGTCACGGCCACAGTGGCGGTCGCAGCGACAGTAGCGGCACCCGAGGCTGGCGTTGGCGTTGGCACCGACGAGGTCTTGGACGAGGTGGTTTTGTCGCTCTTGGACGAACCGGCTTCGCTGGTGGTGTCCGAGCTCGAGGCTTTGCTCATGTCTGCGGTGGCGCCGGTCGATCCGGTGGAGACGGCGGCATCAACGGCAGCGGATCCTTCAGTCGAGCCAGTGGTGGCGACGGCAGCAAGTCCAGCCGAGCCGGCAGTGGAGTCCTGTGCAGTGACGGCGACGACGGCGATGGCAGCGAGGAGGAGCGAGAAGACCTTCATGTTTTCTTTTGAGGGAGGTGGTACGTTCTTGAGGAGAAGTGTTTGTTGTGGTCGCTGGTAAATTCAGGAATGAGCTCCTTAGGTGAGGCCGATGGGTGGCAAGCAGTTGGGGCACGTTGTGTCTATGCGAGGTTTCTCTCTATCGTAGGTAACGTACCTGGTTGATGCTATCTCGGTATTACTTAAAGTTGCCAAACACAACGATAGGGAGACTAACCATTCTGGCTGTTGAAGTCGTCAGTGGCTGGTTGATCGATCGCAGTCGCACATGACAGACTTCTCATACTCTCTTGCAGAACAAACCCTAGAAAAAATGTACTATCCTATCTACCGGGAAACGCCTTCCGCATGCGTTTGCAGCCCGTTCCTGGTCGCTGAGACCAAAAGATCTGATTTTGCCTGGTTGTGTGTGGAGAAGCAAACACATGGATAATTGTTCATTGAAACCGTTTCTTTGTTGTTCTCAAGAGCTTACAATGACTGCATATACTGAATTAAGCTAATAACGGAGCTGCGTGCAAAGTGCCCGATTTGTTCGACTGCATGGTCTGCCGTGTCGCCTCTTTCTTTATCCACACAGTTTATCCAGACATAAACCCAGACTGACATGTTTTCTATCACTTTTCAATTGAAAACTGTAGTGCAGGAAACGACATCCTTGTGCAACTTTGTCTGAAGAATTGCTATCAAGCTCAATATGTGATAGAAAGGTTGAGAATGCACCTGCATTCATATTTCGCACGAAACCGTGAATCTGCATAGTAGTAGCATACCAGTAGGCTGACTGCAATTGCTAATATTCTTGAAGTGTTCCGCGCACTGCAGTCTTGACAATTACCCAAGCGTCAGCCCAACCGATTTGCAGCAGGTAACTTACTCGCTGCAAATTGGTCACCTGAGGTAACGTTGGTGGACACACACGGCATTCGTCACCACCACGTATTACTGATGCAAGGCTACAGCAGCGTCGCTATAACCACTCCACTGTCAGACGTCGAACGACACAAAATGGATCTTTCGTGACAAAAAGTATACAACAGCCTTCCTTTTAAACGAGTATCCAAACGCAGAGAAAATACACGACCGGAAATCGTAATAGAAGAGAAGCTGGCATTTGACTCTAGCCTTCGCAATGGACCGTGTGCGTAGGGTAGGCTAAAGGTGTTATCCACACAGTCAGTCAATTCGCCAATTTTGTGAAGAAAGAAGGAAGTGTTGAACTGTAGTGCAAGCGAGCTCAAGTCAGTTGACAGTAGAGATTGGTCTGGGACAGCAGAGCATCGAGGGCACTACTAGACAGCCCAAACAGGATTATATTCGCGCATGTCGTACGAAGCCTTATAGAATCTAAGACCAACGTCACCTCTGCTCTCCTGGTCTAAAGCACCAAGTCTGCACGTATCATGGCGAACGCGTCACGAGCGCCCAGACGAGTAGGGGGAGTCCGCGGATTTGAATGCATGAGACGTCTTGACTAGAATGGTTTCAGAGGGTGTTACGAGGGCGAGGTCAACAGCATAATGAATCGCGAGAATTCCCATCATTAGGCGAAGGGGTGAAAAGCCACAGAACCTGGTTGAAGTTAGTCAACTTGGAAAGCAAGGTAGTCTGGTAACACAGGGGTTTCCCCCTGACAATTTGGCGGCTCAACTATCCCAGCCCATGCGAAGCCTAGTTTTTTCAAGTGGCAACAAACCGAATACAGGTTGTATGCATGTAAAGAGGTTTTATTGTAGCGTGCAGGAGAAAGGGCACTCCTGTGTCAAATTGCACAGCTCTACAGGCAAGACGTCAGCGCACCATTAGCCTGGCGTAAGTAGCAGCGTCTCTGGCGCATCGAAATGGATCTGGACGACGATAGACGAGCGAACGAAGAGAAAGCTGTAGTTTGCATTGTTGTCTGGTGCTTTGGTTTGGGGAAGGAGTTCGTGCGGATTTCGCCAATCGTATTGTGCTGCAAGTGTGATCGAGAGACAGAAGCAGAGAACAATAACCAAAAAGATTGAGCGCTGTTCTAACTAGATTGCACAAAAGGTAGTGCCCGTAAGCACAAAGGAGGGTGATCAAATGTCTATCAAACAAGAACAAATCTACGCTATCTATAATAGCGAGGTATTTCTTCTACTATTTTAGTCTAATTGGCAACTAAGTCAACAAAAGCAAGAGTGAAGAAATTTCAGTGCGAAAGAATCACAAACAGATGTGGGTCACATAACGAGTCTATTTTAGGTATTAGTAGTCGACATCTCGTTTCGCAGTGCCACCACTATAACATCTCGCAGTAGCTCGCCTAGAGAACACTCAAAGCGAGACAGCAGCACAAAGCGTATTTCTCAACAAACAGTCTACATGAAGTAGGTGGCGGCGGCAGCAGTCACGGCCACAGTGGCGGTCGCAGCGACAGTAGCGGCACCCGAGGCTGGCGTTGGCGTTGGCACCGACGAGGTCTTGGACGAGGTGGTTTTGTCGCTCTTGGACGAACCGGCTTCGCTGGTGGTGTCCGAGCTCGAGGCTTTGCTCATGTCTGCGGTGGCGCCGGTCGATCCGGTGGAGACGGCGGCATCAACGGCAGCGGATCCTTCAGTCGAGCCAGTGGTGGCGACGGCAGCAAGTCCAGCCGAGCCGGCAGTGGAGTCCTGTGCAGTGACGGCGACGACGGCGATGGCAGCGAGGAGGAGCGAGAAGACCTTCATGTTTTCTTTTGAGGGAGGTGGTGGTGGTACGTTCTTGAGGAGAAGTGTTTGTTGTGGTCGCTGGTAAATTCAGGAATGAGCTCCTTAGGCGAGGTCGATGGGTGGCAAACAGGTAGCAAGAGGAGCAAGATGTTCGGACATGTCGCGTCTATGCGAGGTTTCTCTCTATCGTAGGTAACCTGCCGTATCCAGTTTGTCGAGCTCTTCCTGCTTGAAGCTGAAACCCAAGTGAAACATGTACTGTCCTATCTACCATGGCAGCGAACGCATTTGTGCCTGCTCTCTGTCAAAAGATACGATTGTTAGGTCGCGTGCACCAAACGTAAACCAGAAAATAGATTGAGATCATATCATCAAAAACAGTAGTCTTTGTCAGACGTTCTAGTTAAAGCAACAATTGTGTAATTGTATAAGTTACTGTCTTACATATGTGGTTAGGTAAACAAAACCGAGTGTTCGGTTTGGTAGACTGTATGGTGCGTTCAAGAGGAAAAGGCGCTCGCACGTCCAATCGCACAGCTCCAACAAGTACGTCACTCTCACAATGTGTCTCCAGCTCTATCATCACACGTTTGCAATGGCGGTTGTGCATTGCAAGAGAGAGAAAGATAAGGGGGACAGACAGATATTGCACGTGGCCAGCAGCGTGCGACAAAAACAACAAACCATACAATTGCATTGGTTTGATAGACAAGCAAGATTCAAGCAAAAAAGAAAAAAGCAACGACACATGCAGCGACCAACGCGCACGCCAGTACGCACAAAACGCATGTCTGCAAGAGCCAAACGGGACAGTCGATAGAGGAGATATAGAAGGCAGCGACCACCGTCAAGGCTCCAACCGCGACGCTTGTGAGACCCGCGAGAGCGTGATGCGACGCATCGGAGCGCTTCTTCGAGGCTGGGGACGGGGAAGGACTCGACCCGGAGCCGTCACTTTCATCATTGTCCATCGGTTTCTTCTTCTTATCACTCTCTGCAATCGTAGACGCACCAGAGCCCAAGCCACTCGGCATTGCGTCCGTGTCATCAGCATTCGCGTTGACTGCGGTGGTGCTGTTTGTGGCGGCGCAGCAGTTGGCTTCACTGGCGTTGGGTTTGGGTTTGCTCTGGTGACTGAGTTGTTGGATTTGGTGCAGCTGGAGCTGCGGTGTTCGGGGAAAAGTCGCAGGTGCGTTTGCTGGCTGCGCAGTCGTACCTTCAGCCAAGACAGCGCAGAAAGCAAGAGCAGCTGCAAAAATTCAGCTGATGGTCTTCATGCTTGTAGGGCTCGAGTCACAGGTACATGGCGGTTTGGATCGTTTGTCCTTCACAGCGTGAACACCACAACGGCAATGGAAAGCAGGCGTATTTTCACGGACGTGAAGGGCAAGCGTGGAGGAGATTTCACCAAAATTCACAAAGTCCTTGCAATTTTCCTTGCTGTTGCACTCGGAGCATTTGTGAGCATTTTCACAGTACGGGGCTCCAAATTTCGTGCCGAGATGACAACCCATCGCTCGCATCAACCACGAAGCCATCATTCGTGGCGAAATTGGTGGGATGGCTCTCTTTGGTGACTAAATTCAGTACCTAGGGGGATCTTCAACATCGCACTTCCAACAATGTCGGCTGTCTGTGAAGTTGCTTCCACTGAAAGCACATCGCGATCCCCTCACTCCACAAGTTTATTTCTTGCGAATAACAATTATGGGTTATCTGCATAGGGTTCGGGTTTTCAGCTTTTTTGGTGTCTTTATAGAGAGGGACAATGTCCGTGTGGAAAGAAAGACACAAGACGAGTAAACATCCAGTGTTTTTATACTCTGATAAATAAATAACAGTTTTGAACACTCGTCAATTTTGAGATTTTGGAACTGCAATAAACGTTCGATTTTGTGTTCATTGATGGAAATGGAAACTCATGCACAGCGTGCGACACACGATCTCTGTTCGCTCACTGAATTCCAAAACGCACAAATCTCTCAATGTGCGTTGTGTAGTAAGTGTCATATTGCCATGCTGTTCTCTTTCGCCAAGCGCGGCACACGTAAGTGTCGAAAACCCTCGTGGTTAATCATGCGTATGTCCATGTTCATATGTGCATTCGGCAACAAGTTGCAGCAACGAGGACACAAATTGGCAAAGATACTCGAGATGCAGCAGTCAACAAAGCTGTCCATACAGCAGGATCTCTGTGGCCAGGACTGCAATTAATCCAATGGAGCGAATTACACAACATCCCAGGGATTACTGCTTATACGGTCCAGACTCTTCTCCGGCTGAAAGCCAACCGACTCTCCATGTGGAACTAGGAGAAAGCTGATCTATCCTGCTCGAATCCTGAATGTTCCCAAGTTGTCCAATCTTCTGTTCAACATCTATTCTGGGAGTGTCCGAAAGCCAAACTCGTGTGGAACTACTTTTATGCGCTATGGGCGAAGATCGGAATCACTCCTGGTCACGACCCCGCAATCTGGATCTTCAGTCTGGATCTACCAGATACTCCAAGGCATGCATGGACCACGATCAAGAGACACATTATCGGACACAAGTTCTCCAATGAACATCTCCAAGATCACCTCTATTCCGTCGCACACATGCTGTGGCGATATATGAGCGCGTCGCTCATACATGCCATTTGGTGTGCGCATCTGCGACGCATGGATTCGGATCCAATCGAATCGACTGCTGAGATGGCGATCATGATGACCAGATTAGAGGCAGGAATGCGAAACCTCACACGACTCGCTGAAGCGCAAGCTGGAGACTCTGACGGTCACACGGTTGCGGCAGTTCTCAAGGCATATGTCGACTGCTTTCTCAGCCAAACCGACGCCATCCCCTTGACTCCAAGTGATACTCGCGGCGTTTACCTGTTGTTTTTCGATGGTGGATCACGCGGCAATCCAGGACCAGGAGGGACTGGATCCATTATCGTGCGTGTCCATAAGAACTCGCACACAGCCAGTTTAATTTGGGCCGCCAGCATGGTCTATAGCAGGAAGGACACGACCAACAACTTTGCCGAGTACTGGGGTCTCATACATGGACTCCGAGAAGCCCAACGCAGTCACTTCGAACCGTTGTACGTGATTGGAGACAGTGCACTCATTATCTCCCAACAGAGAATGCATCGGTCCCCTCGACAGCACCGATTGGCACGTTTATACCAGACAAGTCGACGACTCGCGGATTGCATCGACATCCGAGGATGGTACCATCACTACCGTGCCTTCAACAAGATGGCGGACTCAGCCGCCAACCTAGCCATGGACACCAGAACCTCAACGCAGGCCCACTTCCCAACTCAAAGAGCTGCTTTCAACAATCTCACCCAGGATCTTGACAACGACGTCATGCACTGGCTTGTGCGAAGTTCGGAAGACCCAAGGTCGTTGGACAACACAAGGCAGCATCACATAGGACCAAGAGAGCATGTCATCCTGGTCAAAGATTATTTAGCATTCAGAAGTGATTTAGTGCAAACCGCGCTATAGACACATTTACACTCCTAGATGAAATTCGTAATGAAGATTAGGTAGGAGAATGGATATTGTAGGTCACGACGATGAACCTATATATACCTCACCTTGTAAAGATACTGCCAGCTTGGCAGACAAAACACCTTTTTGTAGGCTCGTAGTAGCCGTCAAGTCTCAAACACGCTTCGTTTCTCCGATGACCCTGGTGCCCATGCGACTCTTACTAAATCAAAGCATCTTGATAGCCATCATTCTCACAAGCAACAGGTTTTTGAAGGTGGACTGGTCAAACTAAAGACTTGGCGCGATGTAAAAACCGTAACTCAGTAAGATAGACTCCCACACAAATTACGGTTTGTGCCTCACAACAAGAATTGCGCTCTTCACATGAGCTAAATATCACAACACTGATTGACACAGGTGTACGAAATTACGTGTAGCAGTGGCTCAGCATTGAAAGAAAAGAAGCTACCAAATTCCTTACTACACACTTACGAATCACTATCGTTCACAAATGCACGCGCGCATTCTTTCTCCCCTTCTGCTGTATATTTCCCACTCAAAGTATATCACCGCACAGGTTGGCAGGTTGCGAGTAGAAGTCTGTTTAATAAACTCATCATCCTGCCACCTCTTGCTCTTACATAACTGAAATCAGTAATTGACCATCCATCGAAGGCGCACTCAATACTGCACGGTCTTCTAAATCAACGTTTTTCCATCAAACGAGCCGCTTTGACTCTTGCGATGTGCTTGGCTTGGCTCGCTCCAGCTCGTTCGCTCTCGTTCCTGTCAAAGGCGATGGTCACATCAATTTCGCGTTGTGAGGACCAAAATGATCTCCCGTCAATCGTTAGTGCGCCGCGCGCTGCTGCGCTCTGCCTCCTGCGCGGAGACAGCCGCTGCTGCTAATGCGGGTGCACCGCGCAGCTTCTCTTCTTCGCGCACGTTGCCTTCTGCTGAAAGCGGCGGCTCCACCACCCACTTTGGCTTTCAGCAAGTGCGCGAAGAAGAAAAGAAGCCGATGGTTGCATCGGTCTTCCACAAGGTCGCTGAGAGGTACGCAGCGCTATTCCCTCTCAACAAACGCTCTTGTTGGCTCCAGCGGTATTACTGCTAATAGCCACGGCTGGTATCACATAGGTATGACATTATGAACGATTTCATGAGCGGTGGCTTGCACCGTGTGTGGAAGGATTCGTTCATCGATCTGATGCACCCGGTGGGTCCATTGCGCGTACTCGACGTCGCGGGCGGCACCGGCGACATCGCGTTCCGTATTGCGCAGCGTCTGTCAACGCCCAAGAATGCGTACGGCGAAGGCTCGTCGATCACGATTTGCGACATCAACTCGTCCATGCTCGAAGTTGGACGGGAACGCGCCGCCAAGTTGCTCCCGGAGCAGAACCACATGTTCCAGTGGGTACAAGGTGATGCGGAGCAACTGCAGTTTGAGTCCAACTCGTTCGACGTGTACACGATTGCGTTCGGCATTCGTAATGTGACGCATGTCGACAAGGCGCTGGCCGAAGCCTACCGCGTGCTTAAACCTGGCGGTCGTTTCATGTGCTTGGAGTTCAGCCAAGTGCCAAACCCACTCATCCGCACCGTCTACGATGCTGTACGTGATATGTGATATGTGCGCACAGAAGTTGGGTGCAGTCGTTTGCTTCCTTTTTTCTAATCTTTGTTTTGTGTGTTTCCGTGCAGTACTCGTTCAACATCATTCCTTTGTTGGGTGAAAAGGTTGTGAATGACCGTGACTCGTACCAGGTAAGGCGTTCTTATGCATTTCGACAATTTACGATGACACGTTGGTGACAGCTATCCTATCTCTTTCTCTCTCTCTTCCGCTGTTTATGGCGCCTCCCTATTAGTACTTGGTGGAGAGCATTCGCCAATTCCCTCCTCAGGAAAAGTTCAAGTCGATGATGGAAGATGTCGGCTTCAAGCGCACATCGTACACCAACTACACGCACGGTGTCGTCGCGGTGCACTCTGGCTTCAAGTTTTAGAATTCTCTCTCCACTAGCAGATAATCGAGTTATCATTTTTGCAAACTGCAAGATCGAGCAATTGCTTTGTCGCATGGTTTATTCATTGGCTCTACGTAGTACTCGCCCTTCGAGAGCAGCAGCACGTGCAAAATCAAGACTCGCGCGGTGTTTCTCTCCGATTTTATCGAGTAAAATGGCACAATTGTGATACGAGTACGCGTTGTGTGGATCCAATTCAATCACAAGTGTGTAGTCATTGATTGCGTCTCGAAATTTTTCCATTTTGGCGAACGAGTATGCGCGGTTGCTGAGTGTCCGGGTATTGTGCGGGTCAATGTGAAGCGCCGTGGTGTAGTCCTGGACAGCTTCTTGGTAGCGTTTGGTTTTCCGGTGCGCGCAGCCTCGGTTGTTATAGGCAGCAATATTTCGCGGTTCCAGTTTGAGGGCGTTGCTGTAGTCACTGATTGCCTGCTCGTATTCCCCCATATTACGATAGCAGTACCCGCGGTTGTGATAAAACACGGCGTTTTTCGGCTCCATGGCGATCGCGTGCATGAAGTCTTTCAGCGCCTCGAGGTGGCGCCCCTGCTGGTCGTAGCACAGCCCCCAGCTGTTAATGCTGCTCGCTGAATGTGACTGCAACTCGATCGCACGGTCGAAATCAGCAATAGGCATTTGCGTTTGTGGGCTCCACGCGTATCGCTGCAGTGTAGTCCTCGACAGCTTCTTCGTACTTGCCAAGCTTATCGAGTGAGTAGGCGCGAGTGTAAAGTGACTTGAAGTGACCTGGATTGAACTGGATTGCGCACGTGCAATCGTTGATTGCCCACTCAAAGTTGCCTTGCTTGCGGTGGCAAAAGCCGCGATTATGGCAGAAGTCAGCGTTAGTCGGCAACAGCTCGATGGCTTTCGTGAAGTCGGCGAGAGCTCCGTGGTAGTCGCCGCTTCGATCCCGCGAAATTCCTCGACTATAGCAAGCGAACACGTTCGTTCCATCCATACTCAGTGCTATCGAGTAGTCTGCTATAGCAGCATCAAACAAGCGCATTTTGTTGTACGCAAAACCACGATTGAAGAAAGCCTTAAAGTGACGCGGGTTGAGCCGGGTCACCTTCGTATACTCTTCTGCTGCGGCCTGGAAGTTCCCTTCTTGACGAAACGCAAATCCTCGTGCATGGTGTAGCTCCGCAGATTCCTGCAACTCAGGGGAGGTGACGTTGTCCTTGCCAGATGTTTCCATTGCTGCAATCGTCTTTCTTCGTCCGAGCACTTGGGAAGGCACAGACGACGGTGAATGTGTTAAAGTAGGGGTGTGTGCCGCCGAGTTCGCCGTTTCTGTTGCGCTCGTTCTCCCAGGGACTGCAAACGCCGATGGGGTGGAGTCACTCGTGTGGACTTGTGAAGCATTAGTTGAGACTAGTCTCGCCGGAGCTTGTAGTGGCGATCTGTCTCCTCGCGATCCACTCCAGTGTGGCGCGGGCGGCAATGGACTCTGATTGTTGTTGTCTTCATGATGCATGTACTGCTTTTGCTTGGAAAGGCTGGACGACCGATGAAGTTTGAGTTGGCGCTGTTGCTGCTTCTGGTGAACTTTCATCTTTTTGTCCTTGACGAGTGCGAGATTGTAATCTTCGATTGCGCGCACAAAGTCTCCCTTTGAATTGTAGCACGACGCGCGAGCGTATGTAGCACTGACATGCTCAGGATTCAGCTTTAGCGTTAGAGAAAAATCTCGTATCGCTAGGTCAACTTGATTCAGCTTCGGGTATGCCAACCTACGTGTGTAGAACGCAGTCGGGTTGGCATTGTCAAGCGCTGCGGCCTCATTCAAGTCTCGGATCGCTTGGTCGTACTTTGATTGCTTGAAGAACGCGACGCCGCGTGCCAGAAGAACTTTCACATCTCGAGGATCTCTGATCAGCTGGCTCGTTGAAGAGTCGATCACATGCTGTGGGTCGACGCTTTTCCGATAGTAGTAGGTTCGATTTGGATGGCTTTTCGCTGCCTCTTCCGTGCCAAGGAAGTCCTTTCGCTTTAACAAGGCGGGCTTGTCTCTCTCCAAATCGACTTCTGGGTTGCTCGCCATGTGCAGATCTATCTCCTTGTGTTTGTTTGTCTCGGAGCAATGGAGCTCGCTGATGTGTGCTTGTGTTGTGTACGTTTTTCTTCTTCCACTATAAGCAACGACTTGTCACTCTGGCGGCGTTTCAAGCAAGAGCTTGTGGTATTTCTTGGTAGCAATCATCCATTACGAAGTATCACAAATGCAGGTTTCTATCAAAAGATACCAAACCGATTGTTGATGTTCCTCGATGTTGATCAGCAGTCAGTCTCAGAAGTGAGTCCAGAAACTCAACAATCACATTTTGTCTAAGTTAGCACGCCGCTTACGTTCAAGTTCGCAGAATGTGCGCAGCAATACCAGCTATCTTCTAATCTTCATCGTCCTCGTCGTCTTCCTCCCCACTTGAGTATTGACCATGCATTTCATAGTACTCGTCTTCGGGGAGCTCAAATAGAACCCGGATTTCTCGATCGGATACTCCTGATCCGTGGCTACGATCATCCTCTGCGTCTTGGTCTCCTTCAACGCTGAGGTCGTCGTCGTCATCCATGTCATCGTGGTCCTCATCTTCGTCAGAGCCAAGATAGTCTGTCCCGTACTCATCATTGTCGTCGTCATCTTCGTCCTCCTCATCGTCAGTTTCTTCATTTTCGCTAGACTCGGACTCGTCATCGTATTCATCATCATCCAAAGTGTCCGACTCATTGTGGGCATCTTCCACGTCAGAATCATCTTCACTCGGTTTTTTGCGGCCGATATCATATAGCCGACACACAGTCTCGTCTTGATCAAATGAACCGGAGTCGAGATAGCGTCCTTCAACCACAGAAAGAAGCGAGCTCTTCGTGTCGACAGTGAGATCAAAAATTGGTCGCTCCAGTTCAATAGTCGCGATATCTTTGTAGTCTCGAGCATCCAAGACGCGAAACCAGGTCTTCAGTTTACTTCGTCGTCGATCCAAATCACTTCCCTGTTAATAAAAAGAAAAGAAAACAAGACGTTAGTCAGTTTGCGTTTTAAGAAAGAACATGCACTTGAATATACTCACCCTTGCACACGGGTAATAAGCGTATAGAACGTTGCCATTGCCGTTGAATGTGATATTGCATTTGTCCAGTGCAGGAACCATTCGAAGAAGCTTGTAGGTGCGCAAGTCCCAGACAGCCGAGTTGATAATCACTTCGTTTCCGCCAGGATGAAAGAAACCATACCCAACGTTCGATAATTTATCGAATTTGTATAACGCGCGGGCCGGAATTCTTGAATCCCACAGCATCCCATCAGTAAGGATGGTTCCATCGCACGGAGAAAAGCAGCAATTCGTCTCGAACCCATACTCGTTAGACCGCATGCTATCCTTCAGCTCAGAGAGAACACTGCCGGTTGCAATGTCAACCATTATAGCACCCTTCACTTTGCGACCATCGTCAAAATCATGCCCAGAATCCATTTCTTCTCTTCCATCCAACGCCACAATTCGATCACCATAGTGGTTGAACTGGGGACTAAGAGCTCCTTCAAATCTCCATCGTGCAGATGACATATTGTTCACGTCCCACACAGCAATTTCGCTGACACCAAATCCGGACATTCCATCTGTACCAGTCAGAATCAGGCGGTTTTGGCTGCCCATGCGAGTTTGCTCGTTTGTCTCAAGATCAATGATTGCGCTTGATTCGGAATAGCAGCTCCATTGTTCAAGGATGGCGTCAGTTTCGATATTTACCAGTCGGAGCTCTCCTTCATGACTACCCATCAGCAGCTCTTGCTGGTCTTTTCCAAAGAAGCGAGTTGTGCTCACACCACCCCAATCTTCCGATCCGTGTGCTCCCAATATACGATACGGACGGTATCGACTGAACACATAACGATTAATACCTGCATCTGCGTATGGATTCGAGAAAGATCGAGTTCCGTAACGACACCCCACGCGGCTGCGATTCAGTAGCCGAGTGCATATGTTGAAGTTGGAAGACGACACAGGTGGATCTGGGCAGCGGTGGATGGCGTCTTTTCCCAGCAACTTAAACCTTGGGATCGTTGCAACAGGATTAGAGCACTGACGGTGCTGCTCGCGGAGATAGTGTGTTATGACTTCGTCCAGTTTGCTTTCTGCATGCTGCTGGGTTCCAACGTTGCTTGTTCTGTAGCCACAGGGAACTTTTTGATGAGTTGTAAGCATTTCATTTGTCCAGCGCGGGGACGACAGCAACGCTTTCGAATCCTTATGCTCAAAAAGGTTGGAAGTTCTCAATGCTTGCATAATCCGCTTGCGTCTCTGCCCGTGCGAGACGAATAAACCTGCCGCATTCCTTGTTTTTGACGATACCTTGGTAGCTCTCGAAATAGGCGGCGAAGAAGGATCAGGACCGCTTGGTAATTCAGCACTTCTCTTCACTTCAGGAGCAACTGGACCAAGATAGGTTAATCGTGGAATCTTTGCTGGTCTTCGAAAGTCCTCGCCGTTCGGCCCACCGTTGCCTTTTAATACTGGGAAAGATGGAAAATCATTTCCTGTGTGATTCTTCGCAGACTTCGGTGATTGTTTGCCTAACACGGCTGCACTATCCATTCGAGGGGAGGTAGAAGAAAGAGTGTTCACGGCTCCTCCACCGAAACTGGCTTCCTCCACGAGTGCAGAAGCAGCGTTCACAAGACCTTTTGTCACAAGATGGTCGTGAATGAGGCGTAAAAGCTCATTCTCATCGTACGAGATCTTGGTTTGTGTCACGATGCTTGCTTTCTCGATCTTTCGAACAGTTGGATCCGTCGCTTCGTTGATCACAACATTGGGTGCGCGGTGGGTGACTTGGGATATTAAATCGAGAGCAGATTCGCGGAAGCGGACATGGATGTCTGCATTTTCCTCGAGTATCGGCTCATTGCGAACCAAGTCGGACAGCAGCTGACCAATTTGCATCTTTTCTAAAATCTGCGCGATTTGTCTATCACGTGACAACCCGAGAAGAGCTCGAGTCGCAAGCAAGCGAATAGCATCAGCATTTTGGACGGAGCGCTTGTAGCGAAGCAGCTGAACGCAGACTTTTATTGCGTTTTTCTCGCGTGCCAATTTTCGCACTGGTCGAAGAGCTTTATCGTCTTTCGCTCTGATACAGCAACTCATAGAATTATCAGTGGACCCATTGACACCGTCGGTACCGGTGTTATCCGTCGCCGATGAGATAGCCGCCGCTGCATTCTGTTCTTTCCGAGTCCGCATACTTCGTGCAGTCAAAGTAAACTGCCGAATGTCCTTGTACGGATGTTGCCAACAATCTTCACTGTGAGGCGGGGAGACGCAGTTGCAAAACACACGAAGCGCGTCTCTGACCAGATCTGAATCTCTTCCATTTGTGCTCATAGCAATTTCGAGCAGCAGAGTAATACCGGAACGTTTCGGCGCTCCACTATCATCATGTGATACTTCAGTTGAACAAACTTCATTCGCCAATGCAGGCACTACAAGCGTTAAGACGCGAAGAGACTCCAGACAAAACTGTGCCCGCTCAACTGACCAAACGCGAGTCGACGAAGACGTATCGTCTGGATCGGCATTTTGAAGAAAAGTGCACATCATTTCTGCAACCTCCAGCATGACGAGAATCCCACGAAGATGAGTAAGCTTTGCTGCTGGTGGCCACATACTACCCCCTGGACCTGCAGCTGCCGACCAAACACTCTTTTCGTTCGCGCCTGCAACACTGAAGCGGTACTTTTCATAGAAAATGAGATTTTGCTCGTGTGCTTTGTCATCCACATCAATAGGCTTCGACCACGAGAGTTTAAGCACACGAGCAGGTAGACGAGATGCTGCAGCAGCAGCAGTTGGAATCGGCATTGTCGTTGCAGAAATCGAACGATTGGATGGGTGGTTGATCTGTGCCAGCTTTCTTCGAAGCCGATGAGTCACTAGCGCCAAATGGACTCTTAAATATTGACGCAAACAGAGGCACGCATCATGCGATAGCTGGCGCTGTGCTGCAGATTTTGGCATATTCCCCGCTCGAATGATATTCAAGAGCGTGTACAAGCCATTTTGCTTTTCAAAGTAGTCAAGAATTGCCTTGAACGGAAGCGTCAAGCCAAAAAAGACAACAGCGTTCTGTCGTGCGCGATCGTTTGGGCTTGACAATAGGCCGAAAGCAATTGACAGCAAGCTCTCAGGATCAGACGTCAAAATTTTCTCAATCACAGTCGACGACGAAGCAAACCCGTGAAGGCACATCGACAAACTTCGATCGAGCAGCCCGAACTGCCCTGCAGCTTGCTGGAACTTCGACGTTTCAAAAATCAACTCGACTCCGCCGGCTTCGATAAACGAGAACGAGAATTTCTTGTGCGCAAGAAAATGCGATGTCAACTTCATTGTGTGAGATAGAACCATCGGATTCTTGCTGTGAAGAAATGTGATGATCGTCCCAATGATATCTTCTTTGTGTGCTGGCGCGAAGAGTTCCAAGTACTCCCCCATCGAGCCGATGCAATCCAAAGTGTACAGCAGTTCCAGCAGCACGAGCCGCTTTAGATCTTCCTCGTGGCGCTCCGGTGCTGGAGCCATCCCACTTCTTTCAATCTCGGTATCGATCATACCATCGTCTTCAGTATTGGGTAGAGAAGCTGATGGTTGGACCATGTCAGACTCTACCTCATCTTCGACTTCAATGACATCGTTTCCGACCTCGATGCTCTCATTCTCAGCGTTAGCAATCCTCATGGTTCCCTCCGAATGCTTCCGCTTTAGACC
This sequence comes from Globisporangium splendens, assembly GCA_006386115.1. Taxonomy (NCBI): domain Eukaryota; phylum Oomycota; class Peronosporomycetes; order Pythiales; family Pythiaceae; genus Globisporangium; species Globisporangium splendens. The sequence goes on from VFIW01000097.1 coordinate 135,993, forward strand.
CAACGTCACCCTTGGCAATGAGTTTGCTGTTACTGACGACGCTTTCCCAGGTCCACTGCCAGCACTATTCCGTTTTTGGCGAGCTCCACTACTTCGCATACGTTCTTGCATGTATTTGACTGCCATTTGACGTTCTTTCTCTAGCTTGGAGGCGTACAGACGAGCGCGCTTAAGAAGCTTGACCGGTGTGTCGTTGTTAACGACGATATCAGCGATGGATCGATCTCGGAGTCCAACTGCTAGCAGTCCCGTAGCATAGCAGCGTAGCAATGGATCAGGATCTGTAGAATATTCGCACACACGCTCGAGCATGTCTTCGTCGTACAGCAGGCGGATAATAAATCGACTGTGAACTGGCACTGTCGCCAACAACACTCGACACACAGCAGCTTTCACTCGCTTCGCAGTCACTTCGCTCAACTTTCCTTCGATCTACAACCGTACCATAAACGATAATTAGCATGCTCATTCGACGGCAAATCTACAGAGCGCAAGACTTCGTACCATCGGGTAAAAATCATTATTTTGATCCAGCAGCTGCAGAAGATTCCCAATTAAATGACCTGTTCATCGTCGCATCACACTGTCACCACTTTCATTCCAGTCGATAGTTGCATCACATTGATAGCTACATACCTTCACGTCGATACGGTGGCGTTCGCTCTTTCCGAAACGTTGTCTCTACATCTTCAAGTGTCTCTGCAATTCTATCGTATCACAACGTATCATCAGCATTCGATCATATCTCACAAAAGCCAGTCATCTCGCTAATGCAACCGCAGTGCGCACGTACACGTTGAGCTTCGTGGTCAGCTCGTCATCAAGTAATGGCGGGCTGGCCGTCGTGATTTCCTGCACCAACTGTTCAATCTTGGTCTCCAAAGGGTGCAGAATGTCCTCGGGTCGGAGCACCATCGTTTCGCGGTGCGATCTCGGCAGCGGAGCCTCCGCGGCGTCGTCGCTCTCCGTGTCTGCCATGTCCTCGTCGTCGTCGTCCTCAGCTTCGTCGTCCTCCTCTCCATGGGAGAACTCTTCCTCCTCTTCTTCGTGACGCGACGGCATGATGATACTTTTTGCCTTGTTCGTTCACCTGCCCACTGCAACACCGCCAAAGTGAGCCAAACTAAACTTCGAGAAAATCTGCACCAAGTCCGGTCCGGTTCGATCAGTGAGCCGGTCCGGTTCGAACTGATGGGGCTACTATTGGGCTTGGAACAACTCACAGCAACAAGATTGAGCGCTATTTTTCTGTGAAGAACAGCATTTGGCATCACTGGTGCAGGATTGGAGAATCAATTGATTGCGGAAAGCAGCATGGCGTCGTTCTCGTTCAACTTCACTGTCGACGACAGCGCGACTGATGAGGGAGCTACGCAAGCAACAGCAAGCTTAGAGAAGAAGACATATGCGCCAGCAGCACCAACGCCGACGCACCACACGCGCCACGGTGAGCGTTTCCACTGGCAGCCAAGCGCAGCCATTACTGCTGCCGAGTTCTCGCTTGTGCAGATCCCCATTGCGGACCCGCCGGTGGAGTTTGCGCTCGTCAACACGACGGACCAGGCATTTCTCTCCAGGACTGGTGCGATCCGCTCCATTCTAACAACGTCGGATCTCCAGGCAGGCGTGTACGAAGGCGGCTTCAAGTTGTGGGAGTGCGCTGTGGATTTGGTGAAATACGTCGAGCTGTTATTGCGGGCAAATGACACGACGACTGGTCATCCACTATTCTGCATGCCGAGCAAAGTGATGGAACTAGGGTGTGGGCACGGGATTCCAGGCATTCATGCGCTTCAGAGAGGTTGGTGAGGTTGTCTTTAATGCCTCAGCAGGAAACCGAGTTGCGAGAAATGATACAACTGTGCTGCCTCAATTGAACGTTAGGTGCCGACCACGTGGTGTTCATGGATTACAACAAGGAAGTGTTGGAGCTCACTACGTGCCCAAATGTGTTGAGGAATGCCGGCGGCGATGCAAGTATCTACGCGAAAGCGTCTTTTTACGCCGGGGCATGGGCTAGTGTTTCTGAGTACATGCAGGACATGGAGGGCCAGAGCCACGAGGAGACTCAGTACGACCTCATTCTGACAGCGGAAACCATCTACACCGAGGCAGTCACGATTGAGCTGTATGAGGTATTGCAAACTTGTAATGGTGCTATATATACCCACAATGTGCCACCACATCTAACAGTCTCTTGTGCCTCTAACTTGTCCAGATGATCAAGCGTCATTTGCGACAAGACCCCGCGTCCATGGCCCTCGTCTCGGCAAAGAAATATTACTTTGGCACCAATGGGAGCATGCAGCACTTCCTGGACGTAGTGCAATCCGAAGGTATTTTCAAGACAGGAATAGTGTGGGAAGAGCGAGATTACAGGTCCAACATTCGAGAGATCGTTAAAGTCACATATGCATAGATGTGTCAACATCCAAATCAATCGTACAGTTGCTGCTGCTGATTATCTGTAAGAAACTCCGTGTTACGCTCCCCGACGTTTTCATTGCTGTGCAAGTGGTATCAGTATGTCTTGTCGGTATCAATACCCCAAAGCGCATTTGGTAAACGAAGAGTCCTTGTGACATGGCACGACACAGTACAAAATTGACTCGTTTATTTTATCTAGATTTCCTCGCTCTGCGTCCGCCGACCATGAGGTTATTTATTCACATGTCGAAGCTGTCGGAGGTTAGTAGAAACCTATCCGGTAAGATCTACATTTGCAGTTCCTTCTACTCTGTCTCATCTTGGGCAGCATCTGAAAAAGAGGCAAAACTCGTTCTTGCTCACTAAGAGAAGACTCACCACCGCCTTCATTTTCTGTTTGTCGTATCGAGATAGAGCAATGCTTTTGGAGAGACGTTCGATGCGCCGTGAAGAATTCTAGAGCAAACATTTTCCAGCTACTACCCACAGACCTGGGAACTAACAGCAGCTTTGGCTCGTCTTTTCAGTGACAATGGAAAAGTCAAACGTCCGCGGTTTGTCCCTTCGGGGTTCCGTGTACGCACTCAGCAAAACTCGGCCCCATCGGAAGAAGTTTCCTGTGAAAGCCGTGTCAAAAGCATCTAGCGGTTCGCTCTCGCCTTCAGACAGTGATTCGATGCTGCCCGCCAAGATCACGTCGGCCGACGTACTCATGAAAGAGTTACGGAAAATTATCCATTCCTTATTTTCTTCTCTGGATCCGGGCATTCCGACGAAGAACCCGTACGCCAACTACTCCCAGCAAGCGTTCCGGTTTTTTTTACGACAACAAACACAATCACGCCAGAGGCTTTCCATCACAAGATCACGAAATTTGGTCTCAGGGCATCACGCTCGTTGTGTCTGGAGCTTTTTAGACGAATTGACCAAGAAGATCTTGGTGAGATCGACTATGCCACCTTTTCACGCCGAGTTTTTCTTCCACCCAGGAATTTCAATTTCGCAGCTCCCCAAGACCCGGCGAGCGACACTGAATCTAACGGCAGCCAGTCTCCAGTACTTGAACCCGCGAAGGCTCAAACGAGACTAGCTACTAATCCCACCCAGGGCATCAAGATTGCAAGACCACCAACTCCCAGTCGAAGCACGCAATCCAATTCTCCATCTTCAAGTCCATGGAAGCGACCTCCATCCGAGAAATCCCCTCAAATGAGGAGCCCACGAGCACCAAGAACGCCGAATGGAGAGAAGTCCAACATTACTTCTGCTCGCAGCCCACGAGCGCTCAATGGAGATGGTATCGCCTTGATATACGAACATATGACCCTCGATGGAATTGAGAACTACATTTCCCAGAAAATTGAGGAGCGAACTCCTCAGGCACAGATCGCTTTCGTCAAGCGTTTCGCATCTTCACGAAATCGGAAGGGGTCACACTGGCGGAGTTTTACCATCATTTGGAGTTGCTCCAGATCCACTTGTCAGCAGCGAAATGCTGAGCATTGTTTAATCGTTTCGACACAGATGGTGATGGCACTATTGAACTCTCGGAATTCACTGCCGCAATTTTCAGCAAACAAGAAAAGGAGAGCGAGCTCATCCAGTCTACTGGTGGGAAAAGTGACGGAAGCCATTCTGACCACTCTGGTCACCACCGCGAAGGAGGTGCAGGGGGCTGTTCCGGCGATACGATACTAACAACAGCAATGATATTGATCTTCAGGAATTCTGTTTGCGAGTACTGCCGCCCGACTACAACGGAGATGGGGACTACTGGTCTCATCCTCAGAATTACCACAAACAGAAACACCGGGGGCTGCTCGGCTACATCAAACGAACCAAGAATGGCTTACTCATGCTGCCAAAGTTTGACGAACTCAGACGCTACACATGCGGTCAGTACGATTCAAAAACGTTCGACGATTTGCAGAAGGAAACCCAGTCTTCTCTGTTCAGAACCTTACAAAGCGACGTCGCTCCCTCAGCAGAATCGACGCGTCCAGCATCTCCAGCCGTAAAGACGAGTCGGCCGTCGACTCCTCGACCTCAGCGACCTGGGTCGTCGTCAACGAGCATCAATACTTCTCTTTGTGGTGTGCCTTCTGACGACGGTATGAGCTCCAGTACGCTACCTTCGTCGCCTCTAAACGAAACGAGGAATGGCATTGGCTGTGCTAGCCCACGCAAATTGAGGGTTGTATCTGGAGACGAACGTGGTCCACGAATTGAGGCTATCAAGGCATCTGCAGGGGGTTCCAATGCCACCACCGATGTCTCCAAGACGCCCACCGTCGTCTCCTCGCACGTCTTCTCCTCAATATCTTGCAAAAGTCTCCTCGCCACGGCGACCGTCAAGCTCAAGAGGAGGTTACGAGAAACCCGATGGCCATCGCATCGCCGAATTTGAGGAGGAAGAAATTGCCGATGGTGATCTCAATGGAACTATGAGCAGCGTGGGGTTGCTGTGCGCGAAAAGAAAAGAGAGGCGCCGAAATCATGAAGACCAGGCTCGAAGATCGCATCAAGAGTGTGATCAAGACAGCCAAGGTGATCGATCACCATCTAAGTACACAGAGAGTGTTGCGGGCAACTCTACTATGTCAGTCTCGAGCACTGGCAGCAAAACCCCGGGGACTGCGAAATACACTCCACAACGAAGCCACACACTGCTTATTAAGCGATTCATGCAAACGACGAAACGAACGAGCCAGAACTTCACAGCCAATGCATTGAAGGAAGAGAGACGAGATGGAGCAAAAGCTTCCAAGTCGAAACGCCGCCAACACCAATAAAATCAATGCATGCAATCAAGTGGATTTGAAGGCTGAGCAAAGAAATTAACATTAAAGTACGCGTTGCTCTGCGATACCTCAGTTCTTGCTTTTCGTTTCATTTCCCTTCTCGCAATGACCGGCGATCGCAAAACAATGCAAGTCGCAAATGAGTCACTTTGCTTTCGTCTCGAAAAGCTGGTACTCAGTCTGGAAACGAGCGGTGAGCAGCAACACACGGCCATTCGCAGTCGTTCCAGGCAGGAACTCAAGGATGCAGTTGTTGAAATCGTATTCCGACCGGCAGCATGCGCCAATGCAGCTGCGATCGCGTGTGTACGTCTGCTGCAGATTCGCGACCAATGCACCGTTGGTGTCCAGGATATCAAAGATCGCATTGTTTTTGCAGCATGACGGGGCTTTTCACAACAGAGCCATAATTGCTCTCCCTGGCATTGTCCATTTTGGAGTCTTGAGTCGAAACACGAACACTTGTCTGCACCAGCTTGCGCTGAGGTTTACTTGAAGTAAAAATGATGCAGTGACGGAAACACGAATGATTGGGAATATGAAGAGAAAGACAAAGGATGAGAATCTTTTGTGCGTATCCATTTATTTAAAGCGGTGTTTCATCTTCGTACTCAAGAGTAGCACAGTAGCTCCGCAGACCACATTGCCGTTGCTGCTACTCACTCCCACTTCGCTCAAATAGCTGGTACTCGACTTGGAACACAGCAGTCAAGAGAAGCATTCGATCCTCCGGGGTCGAGTCGCGCGGAAACTCAAGGATATAGTTGCTGAAGTCAAATCCCATGCGGCAACACGCACCCATGCAACTCGACCCTTTCGCATACGTTCGCTGCAAGTGTGCCACAACCTCGCCTTTGGTGTCGAGGATATCATACACTGCGTCATTCTTGCAGCAAGTGGCTCCACAGCAGTTATTTACGCGACCACAGCAGCTGAGGTTCGTACGCAGCGAGTACTTCTTCTCATATGTACCATCAGGCATCGCACGCTCGATGTCGGAGTATGTAGTTGCGAGGCAGCATCCAGCGAGACATTTCGAAAAGTATGGTGAAAAGTCTTCTCGTACCCGCCCCATGCGCCGCGCTTGGCCTTCTGCGACCATATCCAGGTTCATCTCCAATGGACAGCAGCAGCAACCACCGAGGAGAAATGGACGCTCGATAACGTACACATCGCCCGTGGAGCCAGCTACACTGAAGTGCATGGTGAGTGGACGCAAGTTGCCACAACCAAGAAACATCGTGCACACTCGGGCCATGCAGCTACTCTCTTCCTTCGCAAACAGGAATGTATCGAGCTGCTCGAGCTCTTCGGCCGTCGGTTCCCACCCATCGGGGTCGTTCGGAGTGTTCTTTACGACCTTGCTAGTCGGAAGCAACCCCACCTTGTACTTGTTCTTGGCCTCGAAGGGGATACCGACCATCTGCGCCACGACCTCCCCCTTTTGCGTCTTCTGGCGGATCACCAACCCATTCACTTCGCTCAGCGTCTGCGGCACCGTCGCGTACGCCACGCCTCCCGAGTTCAATGCATGTTTTGCCTCTTGGGACTCCATCTTTTCGGAAGATGGGTCGACTTGGTCTCACTCGGCGCTTTCCGAAATGAGCTTCGCGAGACACAAGCAAATGGTACGCGTTTCTTTCTCTTGAGGGTAGCGCGACAGAGCGTGGGTTTCTTCAGTAGGAAGTTTCAACTGCGCCAATGGGTTCATTCATGCGCGACTTTTTGCGCTTTTCTGGTGCTTTTTTGTTTTTGGTCTTTTTGTACCCACAAACTGATAGGCACAACCCACTGCATCGTGTTACACCCAGTAAGGCAGCACTGTCTCTTTCACACACAAAATAGCGTACCTCGCTGTACCACGCTACTCTGGGTGGGATGCTGAGGTTTTTTGCCACACATAACCGACAGGACAAAGAACTGGATACGACGGCTGCTGGTGTGAGGTAGGGGGGGCATGTTGGAAGTTCCGAGCCGCTTGTTGCAGCAAAGCGCTTCATCACAGAGCAATTGTCTACTTGTAGTGGGAAGACCGCAGGCACCATGGCGAAGGTAAGAGAAGGATCTGACATTTTTCTGTCTCGAGTTGTGTGGATGCTATTCACGCCTAATGCTTCGTGCGCACGCAGGGCAAGAAGAAAGGATCGAAGAAGGCGCAAAAAAAGCAGAAGGACACGTCGGCGCCAGCTAGTGTTGGCGACGAATCCACTTTTATGAATGGGAATGCCGCCAAGAATGGAAGTGTGAATGGCGTTACCGTGGTTAATGGCGCTGTTGGTGCGACGCTTGCGAATGGCACTATTGCCGGGGTTGACCCTCGCTCGACCAAGTTGCAGGACAAATCGAAACAGAAAGCCATTGTCAAACAGCTCACCAAGCAAGCAGACCAGCTGGTACTGTCCACCGCTAGGATTGCAGATGCTACCTGTGATTGTGAGTCTCAACGATGCGATTTACTTTGTCAAAATGATAGGGACTTCAAGTGGGTGACAAGCGCTTCATCATCTCGGCGAAGTGGTGGGAGCGATGGTGTCAGTTTGTGAATTACGACGACGATTCTGCATCTTCTTCAGGAACACTGGCGAACGCTGCTCCTAGCAAGATCAACAACATGCCATTGCTTCACATTTCTTCAGACACCAAGTTGGATGAGTTGATGGGCGGCCCATTGAGACCTCAGCTGAAGGAAAACTACCATTACGTGCTCCTCCCTCAAGAAGTATGGGATGCCCTTCTTTGCTGGTACGGCGGTGGGCCAACGATTGCGCGCTTTGTTGTGGAAGTAGGCGATCCTACTCTTGGAAATTCCTTCAAGCAAGTCCAAATGTATCCGGTGAGAATTGCATCGTGAACCAGCACACTAATCTTCTTTTCAGCAATGCTGTGACGATCCTTTGCTTTATGTCGTTTGTAGGAGCAAGCTGATATCGAAGCTGATGCGCTAGTGACGCCAGCGGAAAAACTAAAGGTAAATGCATCGTCGCAACTGCCCACGCAATCAAGCAAGATGTCCCCAAGCGGTGTGAAGTCGTCAGTCCAGCGCAAGCCAGTCCCCGCATCACCGCTGATTCCAAAGATCTGTGGCGCATGTCGGTCTACGACTGGCCCATTGAAGCGTTGCGGTAGCTGTCAATTAATCTGGTACTGTGGGGCTGCTTGCCAGACATCGCATTGGAAATACCACAAGACAGTTTGCAGATCTGCGACATCCAGTGAAGATAAGGAAGCCATGATCCAGGAAGGTTCTGCCGAGGAGCGTCGAGGAAAGATGGGTCTTCGGAACTTGGGTAACACCTGCTTCATGAACTCGGCCTTGCAATGTCTGAGTCACGTGGAAATACTTACCAGCTATTTTCTGAGCAACCAGTATCAAAAAGATCTGAACAAAGACAATCCCCTGGGGACGGGTGGGAACTTAGCGACAGAGTATGACGCACTCCTGAAGGAACTCTGGTTTGGAACATCACCAAGCTTCGCTCCTGCTGGACTGAAGCGCGCGATCGGTCGGTTTGCGCCACAATTTTCGGGCTTTCAGCAACACGATTCTCAAGAACTTTTGGCGTACCTTCTGGATGGTCTTCATGAAGACCTGAATCGAGTGAAGCAGAAACCGTACACCGAGGTCAAGGAATCTGACGGAAAAGTGGATGATGCTGTGGTCGCGAAAGAAGCCTGGGAACGTCATTTGCTCCGAAACAATAGTATTTTTGTGGATCATGTGCAAGGTCAATTCAAGTCTACGGTTGTCTGCCCAATTTGCGCAAAGGTATCGATCACTTTCGATCCTTTCAACTGCATCCAGCTGGAATTGCCGATGCAACAGAACAGGAAAATGGAGGTCATACTGGTTCCATCAGAAGAAGGAAAGCAGATGACTCGATATTGGGTGGAAGTTTCCAAGCGAGGGAGCATGCTGGGACTGAAGAAAGCACTGGGTAAACTCTGTGGTGTCCCGACATCAAATCTTCTGGCGGCGGATATTTATCAATCGATGACGTATAGAATTATTGGGTAAGGTCATCCTGAGCTTTTCGTCGACAAATTGGAGGCATAATATTGATATTGTCATTTCTTGTTGCTACAGGGATAACGAGCGCCTTGTGCGCCTGAGAGACGAAGATCGAATCCTAATGTACCAGGTCGAGACCCCGGCTTCATCCACGGAAGAGGTTCTTCCTGTTCACTATGGGTTTTTGTATCATCGCATCGAATCTGCTTTGACAGGAGATCCACTTCTGTTCACATTCGATGCGAGCACGACTTGCTTCGAGTGAGTACCATCCAATTCATTATGAAGAACTGGATGATTCAGAATACTAAACTGGGAATTTGTGTGCGCACAGGATTCTTCAAAAATGGTCGAAGCTGATCGGAATGCACGTGGCACAGGTGAGCAACGATTGCAATTGTCTTTTGAAGAAACCAAGCTTATGATGTTCCGTTTCTTTGTAGGTCTCTGATGCCAAGATTCCTCCGCAAGTTCTGGCTCCATGCGTCTACTTGACTGATCGCGACGGTGCGTTTATAAGACGCGAGCCAATTCCTGCGGACAACAACACTCGCTTTTTGGACTACGCAATGCTTCAGCAAGAGGATGAAGCTGAAAATCTGGTGTTTGTAACCATCACCTGGTCTTCATCGCTCTTGTCGTCTTCAGCACCACCTCGTCCAGATTTGGAAAAGATTGCGAACCATGAAACCATGAAGGCGAAGGAAGCCAACGGTCTCAGCTCACACGACGGCATTTCACTCGACGATTGTTTCCGCAATTTTACGAAGACGGAAACCCTGGATCAAGCAAATTTATGGTACTGCTCGAAGTGCAAAGAGCATCGCCAAGCCAGGAAAACTATGGAGATTTGGAAATTGCCGGATGTTTTGATTCTCTCGCTGAAGAGATTCGAGTATCGCAACGAAATCCTTCGCGACAAGCTGGATGTGTTTGTGGACTTCCCGATGGAAAATCTGGATATGGCGAAGTACTGCTTGGAGAAATCGCGTACCGATGGCCATTTGATTTACGACCTCTTCGCGGTGAGCAACCATTATGGTGGTATGGGATTTGGCCACTATACAGCATTTGCGAAGAGCTGGCAAAATGGGAACGGCGAACGATACCCTGGCTGGTACTCGTTTGACGACAGCCACGTGACTCCAGCTATGGCGGGCCAAGTGAAGAGCAATGCGGCTTACATTTTGTTCTACAAGCGAAGAAACATCGAGACTTCAGTGCAGAAGTGAGTGGCATTGTACTCACTTGAACACAGATTCGGAGTCTAGGAAGACATCTGAGCACTCCACCGTCTTCAGTGGATTTAGTGCAGTAAAGTTTGCAAACATGTTCATTTAGAGCTTGCTGCATTTGTTCCTTTGCTTATTTTGCTTTGCTTGCAATTGTGTACATTTGTGGCTTGCAGAATGAGTGTGCGAGAGGCATGACCAAGTGTTCCTTCAGTTAACCGCGTCTGTGACAAGGATCATGCGGGAGAGAGAAAGACGAAAAGAATAATCGTAGGATGATAACGGCAAAACAGGAAAGACACAATTCACACATAAGCACGTATATATATATATATGAGCGCGATGCATACCCGACAACGACAACACACGTATTCCTCCTTCACATCTCACGCTCGGTGCCCTACAAAGCAACTTCAGTTGACGTGCTCGACCCAGAGCGGTGATTTCCACGATGGTTGCTTCGACTGTTTCCTTCTGGGCGAGCCGACCGACTGTTACTTTGACTTCTGGCGGACCGGCCTGCACTGTTTTCACTTCGCTCCGATCGCTCGGTGCGTTCTTTCTCTTTGTTGCGTGCTCCAGCTGCGAAAGCGTTCACTGCTAACGCGTTTTTCTCTGCTCGACGACGCGCCTGCGCACGCTTCTTTCGCTTTTCCTCGTCAGTCATTTCATACTTGTAAAACTCTTTCTCTGCTGATGGAAGTGGCTCTTTCTCTGCCGCCGGAGGGCTGGCTGCACTCGCTCGTCGCAGACGGCTTTTAGCGGTCGCTAACGCCGCTGTAGCTTTGATCTTCCCCGCAGTGGCAGCCGATGCCGCAACCGACGCCGCACCCACAGCTTTCTCTTTTCCCACACTAGCTGCAGACGACGCAACCTGGAACGCTTGCGTGCTCTTCACTTTTTCTCTACCCACGACGGCCGCGATCGACGCAGATTGGAATGCCTGTGTGCCCTTGACCTTTTGCGAGCCCACAGCGGCGGCCTCTGACGCGGCATGGAACGCCTGCATCCCCTTCTCCTTCCCGACTGTGGCGACAGTGGCGCCTGCAAAATACAGCGTGTTGCCCGCGCGGTTGGCCATGACCTTGAGGTTCTCCATCTTTCGCTTAGCGGCTGAGTTCGTGCACGGAGAGTGCCGGGTGTGTGCTGGTCGAGAGAATTGCAGAAATACGCCGCCCGTTCGGATCGCTTCAGCAGAAAGAAACACAAACACAAAAAAATAAAACAGAAACGGGTGGGTGGGTTTCGATCTCATCAAAACTGCGGGTTGATGGACCTGCATTGATACAAATTACCAAACAAACATTTCAATCGGGTTATAAACACATGTGCAAACCCGGACCGCGCGAAGCGCAAAGAGCGAGACAGGACGATGTTCCGAACGGTGTCCGGCTGTTCTTTCGCAGATCTTTTACATCAACCCTCTGCAGCACTAAAACAGTGCAGCACAGTGCGAGATCACAATGGGAAATGCCGCAATCAAAATATTGTGCTTTCAACGCGTACCAGCTAGTATTGTCTTCGGACTTGATGGTCTTTGGAGTGGAGCAGACAGTACCTTAACAATACGTTTCAAATGCGTCCACACGGTGAGTATCAAGGTCCCTAAACAGGCTCGTCATCATACAAATTTCAAGTCAAAGTGGTTAGGCTCTGCCGGCAAAACCATGATGAGCAAATTTGACTGGGCTTTTCTATATTAACTTAACCACCGATATCTTCGGGGTTTCTGCATGAAATATTTCAATTAGGTCGAAATATAAACATGGTTAGGGTGGACCACATCGATTTGTCTGTCAGTTTGTATAGTATACTCAATGGAAGTCAAAGACGAATGTGCTTGCAGCGCGGGCTACAGGGGGCCAATTTGTATGAAACTTTGTATACCTGCCTACTTTTGTATCGCGAACACGACTGTGGGACTTTCAGACCTGTCTATGCACCGTGTACCACTCTATTTGAGTGTCATGCAAAAAGTGCTCGAAACCTCGTGAAAACTTGCACTTGTATGTATTTTTGTATGGGGAATGCGATGGAAGTATCACATTTGACGGGGGGGACGCACGGCTATGCGACAAATATCGATTTCCACAGGTGCGAGTGTGATTGGGCCCTAAGGTGGCGCCGCCCAGGAATGTTTTCCGATACTTAAGGGAGAAGCCTTCTGGAGCGCGCTCGGCGGCGCCCTCTTTCCCATACAAAACATTAAGGGAGTTGCTCCCGGCGGCGCCGGAGCGCAAAGCGGCGCCTCTTTTGTATCGGAAAACAATAGGAAATGACTCCCCTACAAATTTCAAGTCAACTACTTTGCTATTATAAATCCGATACAAAAAAATTTCCGTTAGGGCTACACGTAAGCCAATCAGAACACAGCATTTCGTTGTTTGTCATAACTCGACATCTGTAGCAGATACGAACCTGAAAATGGGTCGGTATGCTTGAATAAAGTATACCATACAAAAAGTAAGTGTGTTCGGTGCAGAAAACGGCCACATACAAACATACTCCAAACAGGCTGATCTTCGGGTACAAGATGCCAAAAAAATACGGCGAGTCCGAATATCAAGTCAGATTTCAGAAAAAGTGCGATCCCACTCGAGGTTTTTCAAAAAACCTTGCGCACATGTAAATCAACGACGCTGAAGCGAGTTTTGCGAGTTGAGTGACGTCCGTCATATATTCTGGTAGAGGAAAATGCGGGACACAGGAGTGTATGTTTTCCGGACAGAAAAAGTACACAGGACCTCTCGAAACCGATAGTTCGCGTTGCTGTTGACGGTATCATGGGTGTGCATACAAACTTTCATACAAACACATGGTAGGATGTGAAACTATCCGGTGAATCCGAATATGAAGTCGGAATGTGAAAAAAGTGTGATCCGAGTCTGGTTTTTTCAAAAAACCTCGTCCGACTGGGTAAACAACGCTTCTGTCGCGAGTTTTTGCATTGATTCGACAACCTTCATATATTCGGGTAGACAAAAAAGTGGGCTATTCGATCGTACCATTTGTGTACAGAAAAAGTGCAATATACCCCTCGAAATGAATACTTTGCCTTCAATATTGTTCATTTGTTGGAGTGAGTCGCAACTTTTGAAAAGGAAGAGTGTTTCATATGAAAAGAGAGAGTATTAACTGTACTTTTATTGTCTTGCACTGATGCTTGTGCTGTAATACAGTTTAGAGAAGGAGCAATGTACAACTGCAAAATGGAAAGATACTCACTGTAATTGCACTACATTGAGGAGTATATACTGTACAACCATATAATTTGATGGTATCCACTGTATTGGTTGCCGTAAACGCAGCAAAAAGAGCATGAAATGATTACACGGGTTGTATGATGGGATGATCAGATGATCTCACAGGTGGAGTAATCATTCGTGGGTGAGGAGCGAGAGGGAGATTGATTAGATGAGGCAAATGATTGGATGTTTGTTTGGGTTCAATGGGTGGAGAAATCAAACGTGGGTGAGGAGCGAGTGGGAGATTGATATGATGAGGCAAATGATTGGAAGTACGTTCAGATGAGTTTTATGACATACGTTGGGAGTGAGAATGACTGGTGTAGAAAATCGTTGTGATTGAACACGTTGTTGCTCTGCATTCTCAATGTCATTCCAAAGTTTACCATGAGTCAAGCATTGCATCCCTGTGTGTACGCTCCGCTCTGCAGCCAAGTCTTCGCCCAGCATCGGAATATGCTGCGGCACGCTGAGAACCATCATGGAGGCGTGAACAAGATCTTCTGTCCGGAGTGCGAGACGCTCGTCTTTTTCAAGTCCGTGAAATCGTTGAGGGATCACAAGGCGAAGGTGCACGCGGAACAAGTCGCGTGCTCAAGCTGTGGTACAATGGTGAAGCCGCGCAATCTGAAGAAGCACATGAAGCGTCATCCAGATGCTGCATCGTTTGAAGCTGAAGACGAGGAAGAAAAAGAAGACGTCGAAGATGAAATCGAAGACAAGTTGGTGTCGGCTCAGTTGAAGTACTTGATTGAGCCTGGAGTTTTCATCGAGCGTGAAGGGAAGACAAGAAGTGAGAGGCGCGCGCCGGATGAGAAGTTGGTGAAGGAATGCTTGACGCGATACCTTGCGCATCTCAATTTACCGTTCACGATGGGTGGGACGAAGGTGCGAAAGTCTGACCAACACCTTGCCAAGCTCCAAACCGTCATTGGACGTCTGTCCATATTCTAGGGTTTAGGGGCCCTAAGGTGGCGCCGCCCAGGAATGTTTTCCGATACTTAAGGGAGAAGCCTTCTGGAGCGCGCTCGGCGGCGCCCTCTTTCCCATACAAAACATTAAGGGAGTTGCTCCCGGCGGCGCCGGAGCGCAAAGCGGCGCCTCTTTTGTATCGGAAAACAATAGGAAATGACTCCCCTACAAATTTCAAGTCAACTACTTTGCTATTATAAATCCGATACAAAAAAATTTCCGTTAGGGCTACACGTAAGCCAATCAGAACACAGCATTTCGTTGTTTGTCATAACTCGACATCTGTAGCAGATACGAACCTGAAAATGGGTCGGTATGCTTGAATAAAGTATACCATACAAAAAGTAAGTGTGTTCGGTGCAGAAAACGGCCACATACAAACATACTCCAAACAGGCTGATCTTCGGGTACAAGATGCCAAAAAAATACGGCGAGTCCGAATATCAAGTCAGATTTCAGAAAAAGTGCGATCCCACTCGAGGTTTTTCAAAAAACCTTGCGCACATGTAAATCAACGACGCTGAAGCGAGTTTTGCGAGTTGAGTGACGTCCGTCATATATTCTGGTAGAGGAAAATGCGGGACACAGGAGTGTATGTTTTCCGGACAGAAAAAGTACACAGGACCTCTCGAAACCGATAGTTCGCGTTGCTGTTGACGGTATCATGGGTGTGCATACAAACTTTCATACAAACACATGGTAGGATGTGAAACTATCCGGCGAATCCGAATATGAAGTCGGTATGTGAAAAAAGTGTGATCCGAGTCTGGTTTTTTCAAAAAAACCTCGTCCGACTGGGTAAACAACGCTTCTGTCGCGAGTTTTTGCATTGATTCGACAACCTTCATATATTCGGGTAGACAAAAAAGTGGGCTATTCGATCGTACCATTTGTGTACAGAAAAAGTGCAATATACCCCTCGAAATGAATACTTTGCCTTCAATACTGTTCATTTGTTGGAGTGAGTCGCAACTTTTGAAAAGGAAGAGTGTTTCATATGAAAAGAGAGAGTATTAACTGTACTTTTATTGTCTTGCACTGATGCTTGTGCTGTAATACAGTTTAGAGAAGGAGCAATGTACAACTGCAAAATGGAAAGATACTCACTGTAATTGCACTACATTGAGGAGTATATACTGTACAACCATATAATTTGATGGTATCCACTGTATTGGTTGCCGTAAACGCAGCAAAAAGAGCATGAAATGATTACACGGGTTGTATGATGGGATGATCAGATGATCTCACAGGTGGAGTAATCATTCGTGGGTGAGGAGCGAGAGGGAGATTGATTAGATGAGGCAAATGATTGGATGTTTGTTTGGGTTCAATGTCCCTAAACAGGCTCGTCATCATACAAATTTCAAGTCAAAGTGGTTAGGCTCTGCTGGCAAAACCATGACGAGCAAATTTGACTGGGCTTTTCTATATTAACCATGACGAGCCGAGCTCGATTTTCGCAAAGTGATGAGCAAATTTGACTGGGCTTTTCTATATTAACTTAACCACCGATATCTTCGGGGTTTCTGCATGAAATATTTCAATTAGGTCTAAATATAAACATGGTTAGGGTGGACCACATCGATTTGTCTGTCAGTTTGTATAGTATACTCAATGGAAGTCAAAGACGAATGTGCTTGCAGCGCGGGCTACAGGGGGCCAATTTGTATGAAACTTTGTATACCTGCCTACTTTTGTATCGCGAACACGACTGTGGGACTTTCAGACCTGTCTATGCACCGTGTACCACTCTATTTGAGTGTCATGCAAAAGTGCTCGAAACCTCGTGAAAACTTGCACTTGTATGTATTTTTGTATGGGGAATGCGATGGAAGTATCACATTTGACGGGGGGGACGCACGGCTATGCGACAAATATCGATTTACACAGGTGCGAGTGTGATTGGGACAATAGAAAGCGAATATAAATGCAAATTGTATGAAAGTTTGTATACCTATGTAACTTTATGCGGGCAACACGACAGTGGTACTCCCTGACTCGTCTATGTACACGGTACCCTTGTAATCGACACTCTGCTTGCGCGACCTCAATATAGATGCAAATTGTATGAAAGTTTGTATACTTGCGTAACATTACATGGGCAACACGATGGTGGTACTTCCTGACTCGTCTATGTACACGGCACACTTGTTATCGACACTATGCTCGCGTGACGTCAGTAATGAACCAAATTGAATGAAAGTTTGTATACCTGCGTAACATTACATGGGCAACACGATGGTGGTACCTCCTGTTACGTATACATACACTGTACCACTATACTTGGGCAGCGCATGTATATTCGAAATACTCAGCAGGTTCGTATGAGACTTGTGCAGATGTGGGATTGTGCTCCGCCTGCTTGAGCTACCAATATTCCTGATGTGAGCAAGTCGAAGCATGACATTGGTGACTGATGCATGGAAGGCAACAGCAACGAGTGTGATATGAGTGTTAGTAAACATGTAGAGTGCGAGATTGTATGAAAGTTTGTGTACCTGCGTAACTGTAACGATGCAACACGATGTGGTACCTCCTGACATGTATACATACACTGTACCACTTCAATGATCATCGTGTCTGCGCAGACTCAATACTCATCAACATTTGTATACAATGTCGGACACACTTGTTTGTTGTTTGATGGAGCGCGCGAGCAACATATCATGTGTGTGAAGTAGATATGGTGACACCTCAAGTATGTATATGGATGTGATGTTGAGAGAAGAACCACGTAAAGTGAATTTGTATGACATTATGTGAGAATAAGACTACAAACGCAAAAATGTGAATTCTAGTGTCGTACATATCATATGGTTTGTGATGATGATACTGATGAATGTGAGTAGATGTATATTGTGTGCGCGAAGAGGAACTCACGAAGCATACAACATAAGTAGCTGAGTTGTTTGTTTGTGACTGCTGTAGTGTCGAGTGAAGTGTGATCCGTGACATGTTGTGTTGCGTGTGTAAAGAGCCGGGCAGTGTGATTGCGAGTAAATATCCGAAAGTGGCGTGGAGTATCGTCGAGTGTTGGTGGTGTTGTGATTGTTGAAGTTTGGTATGAACAGTTGAGTATGTGTGAGTATATGAGAAGTGGGAAATGAGACATCAACGAGGGTGATCGATCGAGTTTTGTCGAAGACATCATTGAGGGTGATAAAATATATGTTGATGAAGAGAGCATCGAGGGTGATAAAAAATATTTTGTCGAAGAGAGCATCGAGGGTGAGAGAGTGAATTAGGGTCTAGGGTTAGTTGATAATAGGGTTTAGGGTTTAGATGCTGTCCCGTTTGAAAACTAGCCACACAAATTTCGTAGAAATTTGTGGGGGTATGTTTTCAACGACGGGCAGCATCTCGGCGAAAACGAGAAATCTGCCGAAATTTTACTTTTTGAGATATAACGAAAAAACTGAAAAAATGTCGCATTGCACAAAAACAAGCCACACAATCTTTCTCAAAATCTCACCATCGTTTTCTACGCCATTGAAAACCCCATATCCGAAAGTTTTAGAAACGAGAAGTTTTTGGTGCCGAGCTATCGCCATCCATTCAATTTTGCAATGTACTGGATTAGGCTATATCGAAAGTATTGACTTCTGCTATATCGAGTACTGAGTTTAGGGTTAGGGTTTTTAGAGGGTTTAGGGTTTAGATGCTGTCCTGTTTTAAAACTAACCCCACAAATTTCGTAGAAATTTGTGAGGTTATGTTTTAAAACATGGACAGCAACATACCGCTATCCACAAATCTGGCTGAGGTCTAGTTCTCGAGATATAACGAAAAAACAGAAAAATTGTCTCATATCTCAAAATCTGACCCCACGATCTTACTCAAAATCTCACCATCGAATTCTACGCCATTGAAAACCCCATATCCGAAAGTTTTAGAAACGAGAAGTTTTTGGTGCCGAGCTATCGCCATCCATTCATTTTCGCTACCTAATAGATTAGGTTATATCGAAAGTATTGACTTATGCTATATCTAGTACTGAGTTAGGCAATGTTTAAAGTATTGACTTCAGCTATCAAAATGTCATGATTTAGGATATCTCAATCTACTGATTTATGACATTTATAACGTACTGAAGTAAGCCATTTTGAGTCATGGTTCCTAAACAGGCTCGTCATCATACAAATTTCAAGTCAAAGTGGTTAGGCTCTGCCAGCAAAACCATGATGAGCAAATTTGACTGGGCTTTTCTATATTAACTTAACCACCGATATCTTCGGGGTTTCTGCATGAAATATTTCAATTAGGTCTAAATATAAACATGGTTAGGGTGGACCACATCGATTTGTCTGTCAGTTTGTATAGTATACTCAATGGAAGTCAAAGACGAATGTGCTTGCAGCGCGGGCTACAGGGGGCCAATTTGTATGAAACTTTGTATACCTGCCTACTTTTGTATCGCGAACACGACTGTGGGACTTTCAGACCTGTCTATGCACCGTGTACCACTCTATTTGAGTGTCATGCAAAAGTGCTCGAAACCTCGTGAAAACTTGCACTTGTATGTATTTTTGTATGGGGAATGCGATGGAAGTATCACATTTGACGGGGGGGACGCACGGCTATGCGACAAATATCGATTTACACAGGTGCGAGTGTGATTGGGACAATAGAAAGCGAATATAAATGCAAATTGTATGAAAGTTTGTATACCTATGTAACTTTATGCGGGCAACACGACAGTGGTACTTCCTGACTCGTCTATGTACACGGCACACTTGTTATCGACACTATGCTCGCGTGACGTCAGTAATGAACCAAATTGAATGAAAGTTTGTATACCTGCGTAACATTACATGGGCAACACGATGGTGGTACCTCCTGTTACGTATACATACACTGTACCACTATACACTGTACCACTATACTTGGGCAGCGCATGTATATTCGAAATACTCAGCAGGTTCGTATGAGACTTGTGCAGATGTGGGATTGTGCTCCGCCTGCTTGAGCTACCAATATTCCTGATGTGAGCAAGTCGAAGCATGACATTGGTGACTGATGCATGGAAGGCAACAGCAACGAGTGTGATATGAGTGTTAGTAAACATGTAGAGTGCGAGATTGTATGAAAGTTTGTGTACCTGCGTAACTGTAACGATGCAACACGATGTGGTACCTCCTGACATGTATACATACACTGTACCACTTCAATGATCATCGTGTCTGCGCAGACTCAATACTCATCAACATTTGTATACAATGTCGGACACACTTGTTTGTTGTTTGATGGAGCGCGCGAGCAACATATCATGTGTGTGGATATGGTGACACCTCAAGTATGTATATGGATGTGATGTTGAGAGAAGAACCACGTAAAGTGAATTTGTATGACATTATGTGAGAATAAGACTACAAATGCAAAAATGTGAATTCTAGTGTCGTACATATCGTATGGTTTGTGATGATGATACTGATGAATGTGAGTAGATGTATATTGTGTGCGCGAAGAGGAACTCACGAAGCATACAACATAAGTAGCTGAGTTGTTTGTTTGTGACTGCTGTAGTGTCGAGTGAAGTGTGATCCGTGACATGGTGTGTTGAGTGTGTGAAGAGCTGGGCAGTGTGGGTGTAAGTGGATATTCCAAAGTGGTGTGAAGTATCATACATTGTAGATGGTATTGTGATTGGTGATATTTGGAATGAGTGTGTGAGTGAATGACAAAAGGGTACTGAGACAACAAGAAGGATGATAGGAGTGTTTGGAAACATGCCGAGTGCGAGATTGTATGAAAGTTTGTGTATCTGAGTAACTGTAATGATCACTGTGTCTGCGCAGACTCGATACTCATCAACATTTGTGTGGAATGTCGGACACATGGATAAAAGTGAGCAAATGTATATTGTGTGTGCTGACAGGAACCCACGAAGCATATAGCAGATGGTGCTGAGTTGTTTGTTTGTGACTGCTGTAGTGTCGAGTGAAGTGTGATCCGTGACATGTTGTGTTGCGTGTGTAAAGAGCCGGGCAGTGTGATTGCGAGTAAATATCCGAAAGTGGCGTGGAGTATCGTCGAGTGTTGGTGGTGTTGTGATTGTTGAAGTTTGGTATGAACAGTTGAGTATGTGTGAGTATATGAGAAGTGGGAAATGAGACATCAACGAGGGTGATCGATCGAGTTTTGTCGAAGACATCATTGAGGGTGATAAAATATATGTTGATGAAGAGAGCATCGAGGGTGATAAAAAATATTTTGTCGAAGAGAGCATCGAGGGTGAGAGAGTGAATTAGGGTTAGTTGATAATAGGGTTTAGGGGCCCTAGGGTTTAGGGTTTAGGGTTTAGATGCTGTCCCGTTTGAAAACTAGCCACACAAATTTCGTAGAAATTTGTGGGGGTATGTTTTCAACTACGGGCAGCATCTCGGCGAAAACGAGAAATCTGCCGAAATTGTAGTTTTTGAGATATTACGAAAAAACCAAAAAAATGTCGCATTGCGCAAAAACTAGCCACACAATCTTTCTCAAACTTCAACCATCGTTTTCTACACCATTGAAAACCCCATATCCGAAAGTTTTAGAAACGAGAAGTTTTTGGTGCCGAGCTATCGCCATCCATTCATTTCTGCTACCTACTGGATTAGGCTATATCGAAAGTATTGACTTCTGCTATATCGAGTACTGAGTTAGGCAATGTGAAGAGTATTGAATTAAGCTATCAAAGGGTTTAGGGTTTAGGGTTTAGGGTTTAGGGTTTAGGGTTTAGGGTTTAGGGTTTAGATGCTGTCCTGTTTTAAAACTAACCCCACAAATTTCGTAGAAATTTGTGAGGTTATGTTTTAAAACATGGACAGCAACATGCCGCTATCCACAAATCTGGCTGAGGTCTAGTTCTCGAGATATAACGAAAAAACAGAAAAATTGTCTCATATCTCAAAATCTGACCCCACGATCTTTCTCAAAATCTCACCATCGAATTCTACGCCATTGAAAACCCCATATCCGAAAGTTTTAGAAACGAGAAGTTTTCGGTGCCGAGCTATCGCCATCCATTCATTTTCGCTACCTAATAGATTAGGTTATATCGAAAGTATTGACTTCTGCTATATCGAGTACTGAGTTAGGCAATGTTTGAAGTATTGACTTAAGCTATCAAAATGTCATGATTTAGGATATATCAATCTACTGATTTATGACATTTATAACGTACTGAAGTAAGCCATTTTGAGTCATGGTCCCTAAACAGGCTCGTCATCATACAAATTTCAAGTCAAAGTGGTTAAGCTGTTTTCGCAAAGTGATGAGCAAATTTGACTGGGCTTTTCTATATTAACTTAACCACCGATATCTTCGGGGTTTCTGCATGAAATATTGCAATTAGGTCGAAATATAAACATGGTTAGGGTGGACCACATCG
>VFIW01000098.1:0-157294 GCA_006386115.1 Globisporangium splendens
TTGATGTTTGTATGGTGTGCTGCTAAGCCCAGTGACTTGGAGTTTGTGTGGTGCAGTGACTTGGAGTTTGTATAGTGTGCTGCTAAACCCAGTGACTTGGAGTTTGTATGTGGTGCAGTGACTTGGTGTTTGTATGGTGTGCTGCTAAACCCAGTGACTTGGAGTTTGTATGTGGTGCAGTGACTTGGAGTTTGTATGTGGTGCAGTGACTTGTAGTTTGTATGGTGTGCTGCTGAACCCAGTGACTTGGAGTTTGTATGTGGTGTAGTGACTTGGAGTTTGTATGGTGTGCTGCTAAACCCAGTGACTTGGAGTTTGTATGTGTTGCAGTGACTTGGTGTTTGTATAGTGTGCTGCTAAACCCAGTGACTTGGAGTTTGTATGTGGTGTAGTGACTTGGAGTTTGTATGGTGTGCTGCTGAACCCAGTGACTTGGAGTTTGTATGTGGTGTAGTGACTTGGAGTTTGTATAGTGTGCTGCTAAGCCCAGTGACTTGGAGTTTGTATGTGGTGCAGTGACTTGGAGTTTGTATGGTGTGCTGCTAAGCCCAGTGACTTGGAGTTTGTATGTGGTGTAGTGACTTGGAGTTTGTATGGTGTGCTGCTAAACCCAGTGACTTGGAGTTTGTATGTGGTGCAGTGACTTGGAGTTTGTATGGTGTGCTGCTAAACCCAGTGACTTGGAGTTTGTATGTGGTGCAGTGACTTGGTGTTTGTATAGTGTGCTGCTAAACCCAGTGACTTGGAGTTTGTATGTGGTGCAGTGACTTGGAGTTTGTATGGTGTGCTGCTAAGCCCAGTGACTTGGAGTTTGTATGTGTGCTGCTAAACCCAGTGACTTGAGTTTGTATGTGTTGAACCCAGTTGGATGTTTGTTGTGCTTGCTGCTAAACCCAGTGACTTGGAGTTTGTATGTGGTGCAGTGACTTGATGTTTGTATGGTGTGCTGCTAAACCCAGTGACTTGTAGTTTGTATGGTGTCGTGTCCTTTTTCTGTCCAAAAGTCACTTGTTTTTTGTATGGTATACTCTTTGCAAGTGTAGTGCAGGTCTCTCGACTCGGATTGGCGAGGGTTTGTGAATGCAGTGTTTTGATTGGCTGTTGGTGTTTTATTTTCTGTTCGACAGTACGGTAAACCCTCGCACGAAACCCAGTGACTTGTTTTTTTTTTTTGTATGTGAGCAACATGACTTGACATTTGTATTCGGAGCAGTTTATTAGCAATTCCGAGCCAAAAAGGTCACGACATTTTTGCGAAAAAAAGAACCGCAGACATGACACGGAGCATTGAAATAGGAAATCCGAGCCAAAAAGGTCACGACATGGAGAAGCCGAGATGCGTGCTCCGGTTTATCTGGACTTCACTATACTTCGATGACCTGTTTAGGGTCCCTAAACCCTAAACCCTATAAACCATAAACAGTCAACTTAAAATCCCAAAAGTTCGCGGCTTTATTCAATCAGTTCTCTTTCAAAGTCCACACTATGCTATAGTCCAACTACAGAACCTACTTAGACATCACGTGTTGACGCCAATCTCCTTTTAGTTCATCAACTACACGCTGGATCAGATACTCGCGAGACGTCCCACGCTTCCACAAATTGCCGTTAAGCTTCTTCACTTGGTACCATTTCGTACGGCCTTCGCGAACAATGAGAAGATTGGTCTCCACATCCGACATCAGATCACGAAGAGAAACTGAGGTTTGTCGTTGGCGACGGTCGCTCTCTTCCTCGGAGACTAGATCTTCATCATCGTCGTAGACAGCCTCTTCACGATCAATCAGGTCGATCACCTCAACTTCGTCGGCAAACTGAACGTGACCAGCATCCACATCCATCTTCTCTCCTTCCTCGGAGTCGCTGATGAGATCAATCGCTTCGTTCTCTTCGACACCAGATGCAATGCCAAACACACGACCATCTGCAATGCGCTTCTGCTGGTAGTACGCGTACGCGTCAGCAATCAAAGCACGAGACTGGTCGATGGCACTCTGAGACCCTTTGCCGGCGTAACCGTGCGAGTTGTTCACGACGTGGTACAGACGAACTTGCTGAGGCGAACAGAGGTTGGAGTTCGAGCCTTGGAAGATGTTCTTCGACTTCGCCCAATCCAGAATCTGCGGCATTGAGTACAGAATCTCATCGAGCTTCAGACGACGAAACTCAGTCCTCGCGTACACCTCACGCCGAAAACGTCCGAAGTCTTCCAACAACGTTTCCCAAGAGCGCATGCGGAGTCGGATTTCCGTGCGAATCAGGCAACAACGATCGCCATCACGAAGATAAGCCACAGGAAGACGCTTGTAATACTCTTCGTAACGCCGCAACGCCTTCACAGTACGAGGCTTCGGAACCCACGCTGCTTGCACGTTTGCCTTCAGAGAGTGTACAATACTCGAGTACACGCGCGCTTTCAACATGTTGGTCGCCACGTTCCGCTTCGCTTCAATCAAACAGGTCCCAAATGCTGGACCAACACCACACTGAACCACACTGAACAGCTCAAAGTTGTGGTAGATGTGATCGACCATTGGACCACCCGTAAAACGAGTCAGAATCACGAGGTCTACATCCTTCGACAAATCTTCAACGCCGACATCGACAATCACGCGGCACTCTTGTGGGAGCAACGAAAGCCACGAGTAGAATCGGATCGGCGACTTCATACCGTAGTTCACACAGATCACTTCGGCCACTTCCATCCCTTCCAGCATATCCACTAGCTGGGACGAGACAACTCTTCTTGACACGCTCTTCAGAAGAACCGTCGGATCAGGACTTGGATCGAGAATCACACCAAAGCGCACGCTCAAATCAAAGACGATGTCCATTCGTTGCTCTTCAGTAACCTTCACATACACATACCCCGGTTGGTATGCCAGCAGAAGGTATTGGCCACTTCGCTTCGACAGGTCGCGCTTGAACGTCCCGACAGTGAACTCGGCACGAGAGATGACCTCGAGGCATGACGGCGGGCCGGTTATCTCGACGTAGTCGATGTCGACACGGTCGGGTATAAAGGCTTCCGCCACTTGAGAGTACTTGTTGCTTTCCATCGCGAATTGGGAAATGAATAAAAGAAGAAGAAGAAAACTTTCGCATTGTCATATCCTCTGTTTGTGTCACACGCTTCATCGTGTCCACTGTCGCCATTCAGATGCAACTTCAACTGCGTATTTTTGCTCAGGTTGACTTCTGTCTGTGTCACACGCTACCTGATTTATAAACCAGCCAATCAGAGGCAACTTCAACTGCGTATTTTTGCACACGTTGGACTTCTGTCTGTGTCGCACGCTGCCTGATTTATAAACCAGCCAATCAGATACAACTTCAACTGCGTGTTTTTGCACACGTTCGACTTCTGTCTGTGTCGCACGCTGCATGATTCACAAAGAAGCCAATCAGAATGTCCACGCAATACCCGAGGACCAAATGATTTGTCGTCGCTGTCATTGCTCCATTTGGGAGCGCAAACAATGCGTATTATATGCTAAAACATTACTCAAGATGGCTTACTTCAGTACATATATATGTCATAAATCAATAGATCAAGATGTCCTAAAACATTACATTTTGATATCTTAATTCAATACTCTTCACATTGCCTAACTCAGTACTCGATATAGCAGAAGTCAATACTTTCGATATATCCTAATCCAGTACGTTGCAAATTTGAATGGATGGCGATAACTCGGCACCAAAAACTTCTCGTTTCTAAAACTTTCGGATATGGGGTTTTCAATAGCGTAGAAAACGATGGTTGAAGTTTGAGAAAGATTGTGTGGCTAGTTTTTGCGCAATGCGACATTTTTTCGGTTTTTTCGTAATATCTCAAAAACTACAATTTTGGCAGATTTCTCGTTTTCGCCGAGATGCTGCCCGTAGTTGAAAACATACCCCCACAAATTTCTACGAAGTTTGTGTGGCTAGTTTTCAAACAGATCAGCACCTAAACCCTTGGCTCTTTCATCAAATACTCTAACTGTAGAAAATGCTCTTCTCTTTTTCCGTGATGCTCGAAATGGTGTCGCCAAATTATAGAACTGCGAATAGCAGCTGCTCTGTGGTGATTTTATAGTTTGTGGTAAGAGAGTGGGACTTTGGCAGCAGAAAAGACACAAGATAGAGAGTGTCGAACTCATTTCCTTCTTCATTTATGCTCGCATTCCGCCTTCTCTCGGTTTCTTCAGCGCAACCATGAGAGACGAAAGCATGAGCAACGACAGCACCACGACGTCGGAGCGCGCTCAAGACGACCTCAGAGCGTTGCAATATGCGGTGAGACGTGGGGACGTGGAAGATGTTCGACTTATTCTGGCTGACAGCAAGACAAACGTGGATGGCAAGGTTGACGGACGGACAGCACTTTCGCACGCTGTCGAACTTGGGAATGCAGAGATTGTGCGGCTCTTTGTCGATCGAGGACTGACGTGACCGAAAAGGAAGCGTACGGAAGAAGTCCTTTGTCGTATGCGGCTGAAGCAGGCAGGACAGAGATTGTGCAACTTTTTCTCTACCTTGGAGCTGACGCGACCGAGGAGGACGAGAATAGAAGAAGTCCTTTGTCATATGCGGCTGAAGCAGGCAGGACAGAGGTTGTGAAGCTTTTTCTCTACCTTGGAGCTGAAGTGACCGAGAGAGACGAATATGGAAGAAGTCTTTTGTCATTTGCGGCCATTGCAGGCGAGACAGAGATTGTGCAGCTTTTGGTCGATCGAGGAGCTGACGTGACCGAGAAGGACCTGTTTGGACGAAATCTATTGTCGTATGCGGCTATAGCAGGGAAGACAGAGATTCTACGGCTTTTAGTCGATCTTGGAGCTGACGTGACCGAGAAGGACGAGGTTGGAAGAAGTCTTATGTGGCAGGCGGCTATCGCAGGCCATGCAGAGATTGTGCAGCTTTTAGTCGATCTTGGAGCTGACGTAACCGAGAAGGACAAATTTGGAAGAAGTCCTTTGTCGTATGCGGCCGAGTCGGGCTACTCAAGCCCCGTTGTGATTTTGATAAAGGATGGATCGGCTGTAGACGAGAAGGACTCAAACGGAAGAACTGCGTTGTCGTACCCTGCGCAACATGGACACAGTGAAATAGTCTCCTTTCTGCTGAAAGCCGGCGCATCACCGAACGGAACGATTGTTTGGAGTGAATCGCAGTCCGAGTGCGAGACGTCTCTCACTCTGGCTGGTCGTGCAGGGCATATGAACATCGTCAAAACTCTGATTGAGGCAGGCGCAGATGTGGATGTCCGAGCTACCGATGGCGAGACACCGCTGATATCGATATCACGATGGGATTACGCACCTGGTGTCCAATTGCTCATCGAGAAATGTCTCAGTGGCGTAAATCCCATTGCTACCCGATCAACTGCAGGAACTCCATTGCTTCGCTGGTACCTTGGAAACCATGCATGAACTGTGCACAAAGACACATGAGTTTGCAGTTATGACTACTACACGGGTGATGCAACGGCTGCAAGACGTCTGCTCCCAGTTGGAGCAGCAGGGTATGATTGGAGTCCAATCAGAAGCGCTGACAACGTTGATTCCCATCCTGTTCCGTTTTTGCCGACTGCTGTTTCGATGCAAAGAGCAAAAGCGACTTCTGTCTCGACTTATTTCCAGTCTTGCCATCTCAAGCGCAATCAGTGACTTTCATGAAGAGTTGGATCATTTTGCGGCGCTACTACAATTGAGCCTGCAAGAGAGTGATTGGAAGGATCAGTGGCTTACCGACGAAACAAATACGATGCAGTCTATCTATGAAAAGCTGGTGGATGACGGAGCCATTGTCGACGGTCTCGACAACACAGATGACAGGGAGCGTGCAGCTGTCCTGCTGGTGAATACGCTGCGAAAACAACGAGGTGCTAATCAAGAAGCAGTAGATGCCATTGAAGATGTCAAAAATCGATTCCTTCGAGTGTGCAGCATGGAAGAGCCATCTGTCCCAGAATGGTTTATATCTCGCGAGGATGTGGAGTTTAACGAGTGGAATCGAACTGAAGGTGACGCTGAAATCACGACGTACGAAGGCAAGTGGCTGAAGACCAAGGTGATCGTCGCAACATTACAACGATGGACAAAAACGAGTTTCAGAAAGTTGCAGATCGCTGGTACTCACTGAGTCACCCGAACGTGCGAAAGCTCTTCGGAGCTTGCCATATTGAGTCGAAGCCTTTCTTCGTGTACGAGTATGGGAAGCGACTACTGGATGTGCTGATAGAAAAGCAGCAATCCCCTTGGAAATATCTGTATGATGCGGCGCTTGGTGTTCAATTGCTCCATCAACGCAGCATTGTCCATGGTGATCTGCGATGCTCAAACATCGTTGTCGGTTTGGATGGTGTTGCAAAAGTTGGTGGGCTGGAATATCGCATGGATCATTATTACTTCTGGTTCGATACAGAACAAGCGGGTTGGGCTTCCCCTGAACTACTTTCCGGTCAAGTCAAGTCTCTTTCGTCCGACATCTACGCGTTTGGAATGTGCATTTTGGAAGCGATTACTCTCAAGAGACCTTGGTTTCCGCTGGAATTATATGGATATTATCGAAATGTCAGACGTAGAAAACTCCCAGATCGCCCTGAAAGCTTTAGTGATGACCAGTGGGACTTGGTCACAAAGATGTGTGCATACAAGTCTGCCGATCGCATATCGATCGGGTATGTTGTGCTTCAGTTCAAGAAATTTGTTGAGACGAGAAATTATCTCGTCCTGGTCGCCCATGATACACACATTGAGGTACGTGACATATCACACTGTGAACAGCAACTGAGTTATTTTCCACCAACATTGCCTTTCTTTTTTCTTCGATATATACCAGCCATCAGAGTATGCAAGCATCGACACATTCCAGTTTCCACAGCTTGAGTTAAACACAATTCCAGTCAAGCTGCAAACGATTCGAGACCGATGTCAACAATTGCCTGAGTCCAAGTGGCTTGTCCGTGATGTGTGGCCAGCGCTAGAGTTTCTGTTCCACACCATGGTGTCACAACAAATACGGCCAACAGACACTGTTGCTGAGAAATATTGTGCTGCCTTACGCAGTTTGGACCGATACCTGCGCACTACGTTGTCTGAAAAATCGACTGCTCACGCTGCCAGAAGTCGACAAGTCGCTGAGTCCCACCACGTGATTTACGAAGAGCTGGATCGTTTGCTTGACATGGTGCATGTGAGTAAGAGCCACCCAATCCGGAGCTGGAAGCGCAGCGAAGCGAGCATCGATCAGCGGATTCTAAAGGATGCGAATTGTGTAAAAGCAAGCGCGATACCGGGAGCTGTGTCGCTGAAAATGTTCGGTTTATCAAGGACAGAACTTTGTGATGGCAGAACTGGTGACGAGCCTCAAGCTGTGCCAACGTGGTTCTTGCCTTTGCGAAAACTTCAATTCTCCTCTTCCAGCGAAATTGGACAAGGCGCGTTTGGAAAAGTGTATAAAGGTGTTTGGCTGGATACTCCGGTTGTGGTGAAGTTCATGGGGTACGAAGGCGACAGGGACACGATTTCCAACGAGCTCTTCCTTCACGAAGTACGAGTGTGGCATCGACTGAAGAAGCACCCGCACATTGTGGAGTTGTATGGTGCCTGCCACGTCGACAAGCGTTATTTTGTGTGTGAATACGCTTCGAATGGGGATCTGCGAGAGTATTTGAAGCGAGCTGGAAACGACCATTTGGTTTGGGATAAACTCTACGAGATCGCGCTCGGACTTGCGTACATGCATGGGTTGAGCGTCGTCCACAACGATCTCAAGTGCGACAACGTGCTCGTGGGTATGGATGGGAAGGCGAAGCTCATTGACTTTGGGCTGAGCGCGATCGTCGGCGACTCTGAAATCATGGTGGATCCAAAGCTCATGGGAGCTATTCATTGGAAATCACCCGAGTATCTGGCTGGTGGGCGACCGTCGTTTGCCTCCGACGTGTATTCGTTTGCAATGTGCATCCTAGAAACAGTCACGGGCGACATTCCGTGGGGGAGCAACGCGATTGGTGGTGTCGTCAAATATCGTGTGCAAAGAGGAAACATTCCACCGCGACCTGGAACGATGAACGACAAGCAGTGGAACCTGATTGCGTTGATGACAAAGCAGAATCCGTCCGAACGAGTGAGGATGACGTTTGTCGTGGACAAGCTGTTCGAGATCTCAGAAGCGGAAAAGAGTCGCGCTGCTGCAGGTCCAGGTGTCCCGTGAGTCCAATCATCTCTTTGCTTTCCTTGCCGAGTACCAGTGCGACCACGTCTACAGATCAAAATCTTCCGTTTTAGATATTGCATGATTCTGCATACTCGTTTTTCTCATCTGGCAAGTACAGTGTATGGATGCATGACGAAAAGAAAAAGCGCATTGAAAAACGAATAAATCCTTTATGTGTGTGTGTGTATTTGTTTCCTTGGTCCGTCAACTCGACGTCAGATGCTTTGAATGAAGAAAAAGTGTATCCTTTTCTGGTTTTCATGTACGGCGCGTCTGATATACATGATCAGACATATCATACTCATCTAAAACGACTGCTGCTACTGCATTTGAACTCCACAACACTGCATGTGCGAAACGAAAAACTCCTGTGGAGCGCGAGGCTAAGCAATAACCCAGCTCGCACACTCTCGATGGCACTGACTCAATGAAGCATGGTTTTCAAATTGACAAACATGACGCTCGCAGATGGTACGCTCCATTATCCAATGCCTGTAGATGCAATCACGCACAAACGCGCCGCACTTCACGCTGTCCTTGGAAAGCCTCACAGTAGCACTGCGGCTCAACGACAACAACAACAAAAGAGTAACACACGCGCACTTGATCCAGTAGCAGCAGCAGGCGTCAATCAATCAACATCCATGCGCTAAAGGCAGTACAACACATACTGTATAAGAAAAAGCAGGTTGCCTGCATCAGGCTTCGTCCCACGAGATCACCTGCCTTTCTCTTCTGCTGTTCACTCTTCTCACTTGTCCCTGGAATGCAAAGCACTCCACTTGGTCCACAACCATGCGCACCAAAACGAATCTAACTCGAACAAGACTTCGACAGCACGCATTGTACTCGTTGTTGTTCTTGTATTCACACAGTTATCATCACCCATTCGAGCCCACCACGCCATTGTGCGCATTCACGTCCCCATTCCATTCAAATAATAAACAAACACAGAACGACCCAGAAGAAACCTTTAACCCCGGAATTACTACAAGAGAAACACCAACTAACTCTCACTCAGCTGCTCTTTTCCACCATTGCCCACGCAGCATCGATTCCTTACTTCTTCTTCTCCCCATGTACACATCCTCTTCTACGGGTAAATATAACAGAAAAATGTATCAAAAGAGATACCTCTTTTGATTGGCTCCAGATTCATGCTCTTAAGCCTTCGTAGGCGCTGGAGTGTCAGGCTTAGACTCACTGGCACGGCGACGGAGTGTCAGGCTTAGACGTCACTGGGCATGGGCGACGGAGTGTCAGGCTTCGAAGTCACTGGGCATGGCGACGGAGTGTCAGGCTTAGACGTCACTGGACACGGCGACGGAGTGTCAGGCTTCGAAGTCACTGGGCACGGCGCAGTAGTGGATGGACTTGGAGTGTCAGCTTCGACGTCACTGGACAAGGAGTGTCGGCTTCGACGTCACTGGACAAGGAGTGTCAGGCTTCGACGTCACTGGACAAGGAGTGTCAGGCTTCGACGTCACTGGACATGGAGTGTCAGGCTTCGACGTCACTGGACATGGAGTGTCAGGCTTCGACGTCACTGGGCACGGCGTCGAACCACTCGCAGGCTTCAGGCACCCAACAGAAGGAAACACACATCCCCACGTTTTACCATTCACAATCTCACACACTGCGTCTTCTTTCGCCACGCACGACTTTCCGTCGAACGACGGAAGGTACGGGTGACAGTCAGCGATCGCAACATCGCCCTTCAGAGGACAAGCCTTGCCCGCTGGCGACGCACCAGCACCAGAGCACATAGCCCCGCGAGACGCAGGCGAGTTGTACGTAGCATCTCGGCACACCGAGACAGGGAGGTCCTTCAGACCAGCCACGGCGGTCACGGCCACAGCGACCAACACGAGCGAAACTCCAAACGTCTTCATACTTCCTCGATTGACCACGGAAGTAAAGCGCGATTACGACGGCAAATTCGGAAGTGAGGACAGCTGATGAGGTTTTTTTCGACTGCCTGCCAGCGAGCGTGCACACGAGGCCGAACTGTCACGGGAGGGAGCAACGGACCGACGATCGATCCTCCATGCACTCACCTTCGTTCCTCTCTGCCCCATCTGTCCGCATCCTTCCTTCTGTTGCAGCCCCTACAGTATCTCCTTCCGCTTCCTAGCCTCCTCCTCCCTCCCTCCTCATTCAATCCAGAGAATACGCATGGTGTGACTTCTTCCGACAAACCTCTCGCAACAGTACAGAGAAAGGCCACGATAGACGACGAAGGAAAGAGGGTGTGGACTCACTCACATGGGTAGGGTTAGAAGACCAAGTCCCGCTTGACTTTTCAACAAGTGGGTGGGCAGAGGTCGCTGCCACACCAGCACACCACAGCTGGTTCGAATGTCTGCGGGTTTGTGGTCTTGGTCGAGACCCGATGGCACACACACACACCATCCATCCTGCCATCTGGCGTGCGGTCTCGACATCAAACAGGTCCACAGTCCCGCCGATTGAAGGCGTAACTTGAGGAACGACACTTCAACTTCGCAACGGAAACAGTGGACGCTGATCATGCTGCTACTAATTTTTAGAACAGCACCAGTTTCTCATCAACCAGTTGGCCACACTCGACTCGCACTTCTTTCCATTCAGTGTCGTGGGAAGGCTCTCCCCCATGCGCCAGCTCGCTTCCCCACACTGTGCCTTCCTGCTGCTTGTGTTTCGGAAAGAAGAGTGCAGCGGTTGAGTCAAAAGGTAATTGCACGTGCTCCTGCGACGATGGAACAGCACATTTCGTGTGTGTTTGTGTATCATTTAGGAGCATTCGTTGCTGCCTTTCGGCTCGACGACCTTTCGCGGTTCCATCATCGACCATCCATGATGCCTTCTTTACCTTTTTGTGTGTGCATTTCCGGATACAACCCAGGACAAAACCAGAAAATATCGGCACAGAATATCCAACTCGTGTACAAACATTTGTGTGGGAAGAGGACAGATCAGAACGCCCTTTCTACGCACACATCGAACTCACTGCCTCGATTATGCATCACGTAGAACACACTTGGCGGCGTCATGGGATGCGCCAACGAGACTGGAGACCACGCCAGCTCTTGTCTTCTTTTTCTAACTCACTCCCTCCTTCTTTAGCAGCCACCATCTGCAACTCGTCACGCATGCTGTCTACTTCTTCAACCGTGACTGCATCAACAACCCTTCACTCTCGAACTCTTGATTGCCATCCTCCCCTCCTGCACAGCATCACCAACTCTGGTCTCATTCTCCAATTTGCCTTCTCCGCGACAAATCCAGTCTCCAGAATGAAGTTCTTCTTTGCCGTCGCCGCCGCCCTCGTTGCCGTCACCAACGCTGCGGAATGTGACCTCACCAAGCTTGTTCCTCTGGTGAGCGATGCGAACGTGAAGGCGTGCAGTTCTGCTACGGGTTTCACTCCTCCAGTGCTCCCAGCGAAGGATAAGTGGCCATCGCTTTGCGCCAACACGGACTGCCAGACCGCTCTGTCGAAGCTGAAGGCTCTCGGTCTCGGTGACTGCACTGCTCTCGGAGTTGCGCTTGAGTCTGGTTTGATCACTCCGATCGAGACCTTCTGCAAGAGTTTGACGCCAGCGCCAGCTACGAGTGCGCCATCTGCTGGCACTCCAGCTACGAGTGCGCCATCTGCTGGTACTCCAGCTACGACTGCGCCGTCGGCTGGCACCCCGAGCGCCACTCCAAGCGCCACCACCGTCAAGCCAGCTTGCTAGATGTGGTACAACTCTATCCGCAGACGAAAGCGACGTGTGATACTTGATTGTGTTTAATCTTTCCGATAAGTGTCGACGGATTGAACTTTGTTTCGATGAGAGTTATATGCGTCTGCGTGTGACTCTTTTTAAAAGAATAAAGGATGTTTTTGCCTTGACATTGTATCTTCTGGTCTTGTGTTTTGTTTTGCTTTTGTGATGTTTGTCGCACACATCGTTTTTGAAGCAGTTCGCAGTTTGGGTATATTTGTGAAACAATCGTCTGCCACTCCGAGCGACAGCACTCCGTGGAAGTGTGTAAAGTATACGATCAGAGAGCACAGCGAG
Source organism: Globisporangium splendens (assembly GCA_006386115.1). Taxonomy (NCBI): domain Eukaryota; phylum Oomycota; class Peronosporomycetes; order Pythiales; family Pythiaceae; genus Globisporangium; species Globisporangium splendens. Next base: position 12,255 of record VFIW01000098.1, read on the forward strand.
AAGCAATCGATTTCCTACTAACACACCGCCTCATTATGCTGAGTGGAATGAGCACGTTGAAGCACACCGATGATGAGTTGTATTGGACAGAACTGGACGCCAAAGCAATGCGAGGTCGACAACACGCGACCATCAACGAGTATATGCAATAGACATTATCAAGCACGCTACTGGATTGCAACTTTGGCAATATCCAATGGCGTTGGATGCTGATGTAAATAAAGACCTCAGCGCAGCCTTGCACTGGCTCAGCGGGATGCGTTAGAAACACAGAAGCGTTGTGTCCGTGGACAGCCAGCCAACATTCTTCGTAGCTACCAACAGTGCGGCTCCACGTCAGTGACCAATGCACGCAGCATGCAAAGAGCTCCACGGATGACTTTCCAGCGTTCCGAGTCATCCACCAGCTGCAACCTCGCCTGCACTGGTATAATTTACTCATTTCTAGAGGCATTCCTGCTTTAATTAATAAATGGGATAATATCCATCATTGCTTTTTGACCACTCGCACCCAGTCGTCAACATGTGATGGGCACGCAATCTCGTCACGCCGCGTCTGGCATTTCTGGCGAGGACTTCAGATCAAAAACAGTCCAAGCTTCTTTACCAACTTCAAGTTCGAAAAAAATGATGACTCGCATGCGCAACACCAGTCTCGCTCCAGCACGGGTGATCAACACTTCCGACTCAACACCAAACGGAGTTGTTGAGTCCAATCTGCACAAATTGGTCTGTGATGTCTGTCAAAGAAGTCAAAGAAAATCCAACGCGTGGGAACGTCTGATCTCTTGCTCACTCATCTTCTTGGACCTTTCTCGAATCAATCCATTCCTCGGTCAATACAGTTGCGGCAGATTGCTTTCTGCTGAGGTTCAGAGTGTGAAGCATTAGCATTCGTCTTTGTTTTGGAAACCAAATTTTAAGTCCGAGTGTGTCACTGCGTTCGAAGGCAGGAATCTTCAATTTTTGAGAACGCTGAATCAGTGGATGGTGGGTGGATTTCGAAAGATAAAGCTTCATGCTTTTCGAAAGTGACTCACATTGTTGTTGTTCTCGTCGTAAGGTGAGGTTATATGCAGCTGACTTACAATATCCACGAGCCTATTGACTGTTCAGTTGTCGTGTCGAGTCGCATTGTGGTTCAACCAAGTTGTGGAAACTTGCGTATACTCGATTGTGTTTGACATTTCACGAGTAGTTTTCTTTGTACCGGTCTGACTCAAAGTGAGCATGCTATAGTGGATCGCATTTTGCTGATTAACAGATCTATCGCGAAACACGTCACTACTCTGCAACAGATCTATCGTTTCAACTAAAGCGGCGTGTTCGCAGCTCCACAGAAGCTTCAATTGCGACCACCACACACACAGACGAGTCTCCAAGTGCTTCGGCGAGGAACGCAGGCTCAAATTCAACCGACTAAGACAGCAGGTCAGCGTCACAACTCGAACTGATGAATGACAAGGCTCTGGCTTCCAAACTATCCACCCTACTGTCACTGCTTGCCCATCATGGAATTAATGCGCGTCAGTCTCAGTGCAACAGCACAATGCCTGCACTCTCTTCATCATTTTGATGTGAACTTTGAACATTGCTTTCCGACAGGCTCCATGGAAGACTCCCATTCACCTCCATTGTTTTGAACATTTGAAGACCTCTAGTACTATGTAGGACAAGCTGACTGCACTGTACAGTAGCACGGTAAGCTGACTTTTGTCCAAAGCATGTGCAATGTGTCTGGAAGTTCCACGACGGACCCTATCGGATCTCATCTCTGCCTTTCTATGCTCCGTGAAAAGGGAGGAGACACTCCCAACTTCAACCCATGAGATGTGGGCTCGCCTCTTCTCTCGTCAAACTCAAGCACCAGATCGACGTTCCCCCAGAAAGAAAAAAAAAAAAAGTGGGAGACGAACTTCCTGGTCCTCGACGTGGTCAACGGCAGAAAAGCTGTCCATCCCATCTCGGTTGCATCTTCTTCTCTCCCTCCCTTTTTCCACGAGGAATGCCCGAAGACCTCGGAATCTGTCTCTCCAATTGTCTATTGCTTCTGCCTACCTGACCATTCTCCAATTTGCCTTCTCCGCGACAAATCCAGTCTCCAGAATGAAGTTCTTCTTTGCCGTCGCCGCCGCCCTCGTTGCCGTCACCAACGCTGCGGAATGTGACCTCACCAAGCTTGTTCCTCTGGTGAGCGATGCGAACGTGAAGGCGTGCAGTTCTGCTACGGGTTTCACTCCTCCAGTGCTCCCAGCGAAGGATAAGTGGCCATCGCTTTGCGCCAACACGGACTGCCAGACCGCTCTGTCGAAGCTGAAGGCTCTCGGTCTCGGTGACTGCACTGCTCTCGGAGTTGCGCTTGAGTCTGGTTTGATCACTCCGATCGAGACCTTCTGCAAGAGTTTGACGCCAGCGCCAGCTACGAGTGCGCCATCTGCTGGCACTCCAGCTACGAGTGCGCCATCTGCTGGTACTCCAGCTACGACTGCGCCGTCGGCTGGCACCCCGAGCGCCACTCCAAGCGCCACCACCGTCAAGCCAGCTTGCTAAGCGTTGCTTCACGTGTACTTCGTACCCATGGATATTTGTAATTTGCTTTTTGAACGCCGTTGTAATTCATGAATACAGACGGAGTGAATTTTCTGCTTGTTCTCAAAACAGTACATGGTCTCGATTTCTTCAGCTTGCTTGTCATTTTGAACTGTTTGGCGTCAAGACGTGCGGTGTTTCTACGCCAATAGCGTGTTGTCAATTCATGTCGTTGACGCCGGGTTCCACAGTGTGTATTACCACAAAAATCCGCACATATCGGGGACTCGTCACAATGTAGACGTTTTGGCGCACACCGCGACTGGTAAGACTGATTCGACTTGTGTATGCGACAATTGAAGGACAATGAACACGCAAGTGATCCTAAACATGCCGTTGAGCATGATTACAAGGCTGATCACTCAAGTTCAGTGAGTCTTTTTCGGTGAGTCTCAAACGCACGCATTTTCTGGCAGGAAACCTTCGACGACTCAGCAGAGACGCTTCCGAGTCTAGAGCGTTAAATCATGCGATCAGTCGTTTGTGTGGCGCGAGTGTGAAAGTATCTGTATTTGTAATGTGAAATGCAATGAGTGGGGTGGTCGCTTGCCCTAGCACATCCAATAGATTGCTTATTCGCACTTCTGTCGAGAACAACACGTCACAGATCTTAAACTTCAGACAGATGAATAAGACTTTGGTCGATACTCCGCCAAAAACACACACGCACACAAAAGGCATGGCAGATATGTTGTGCATTCGCAAAAGAAACAGACATCGTGCATCGTGCAACAGTAGCACGAAGTGGGTAGTGTATGACGATGGTAAACACATGTGCACGCGCTCGTTCGCTCATGTAGACAATTGTGCACAGGCGAGTCCTAATCCTTTCAGCAGTCACTTTAATCATGATGTAGGTGCTGCTCTTGGGACTGAACTCCGTTCTCACCACTCTTTTCACCATCGTCTTCATCGAACTTTCGCGCACTATCAACTGGATAAATCCATCTCTGGTACAGGTAGATGAAAAAGATGATGTCGTCACGGAAACAACTGAGGCGGTGCATCGTCGGCATCGTGATGATAAATGCGAACAAATCGTCGATAAATGTGTTGAGCGCACGATAGATCAGGTACCGCCATTGCAGGTGTGCTACGCTCTTCAACTTGTAGTTGATCACCAGTTGTGGCATCATCATAATGAATCCAAACGCGTACACTGCACCGGTCAGGGAGCCGAGAAGCCATCCGTACCAACTCAAATGCTGCTTGTGCAGAAGTGAATAAGCAGAGTATCCAAGCAGTAGTGGTGCGAGGACAAGCATCATGTGACTCGTAGCCATTTCGTCCACTTGACTTGTTTGCTTCATTGCCTTGGAAGTGCTGCCCCTTGCGCGCCAGATTTTCAGAATCTTCCACACCAGCAGGACGCAGCTGATCGCCGAAGGAGCTGTGATCAGAAGAGTTGCCTCTTCGTTCACAAGATACAGCAGCACCTACAAAAAGAAAATCAGGAGAGACGTTAACAAATGGCTATCACACAATATATCACAGATTGGACGAGAATCCACGCAGCCAAAAGAAAGCTTACAATAAACTGTGACACAAGCGAGATCACCATCGATCGAAGCGATATGCCAACCATGTCGTCGTTCTTCTTTCGCCAGTACGCGATGTCGTTCTTGAATGCAAGCCAATCGAACAAAATGTGCAACAGCGAGACAGTCATCGTCACAGCCAAGAGGTACGGATTCGTTTCTGCGATCATGGACCGTAAGGAATCAATGTCGGAAGCTTGAAAGCCCAACGATTCTTGGGACTTCAGAGCCATCTCCATCGTCAAGAGTAGCTGCCACCGTGCGTAAGACATCGGCTCGTACGAGATTTTGAGTGGCAGCGAATGAATCGAGCGGTTCAGTGGTAACAGTTTGTCCATCGTGAGTCCCATGTCGTCCAGGTACATCGATGGAACATACTTCCAGGATTTGTCGTTCATTTCAAAGTACCGCAGATTGTGATACACCATAACAGGAACTTCTTGATACGGATACTTCTTGAAGTCAGTCACCAGGCGGATTGCCATGTGTGGTTTCCAGTACGAGATCACAGGTGCTGACAGAGCAGGATCTTCCCCGAAATCTTCTTCCTCTTCTTCACCACTAGATTCCTCTTCGGTGCGAGCAGGTGGCTCCACTAACTTTGGACGCTCTGGAAAGTACTTTTCCAGTAAAAATGTTGCGTTCTTGGCATTTTGGCGTGGGGCGTACTGGATAAGTGGATTCGACTGATGAACAGTCTTCAAACGATGGTAGTTGGTGGCTGATGGGTTTGGAGATGCACCGTCTTTCGTCACGTGAACGTGCAAATACACCGTGCCGTTTCCACGAATTGAACTCCAAAGTTTATGTGCTGCCGTCTGTTTCTGACTTGGATTTGCTGCTTCAGAACCTTGGTGTGTGAGTTGGAGCAATGACGATTTCGAAATATTGAGCTCTTGGAAACGCTCGTTGTCGTCCCAGTCGTAGGACAGATCGGAAAAACTCCCCACGAACAAAACTTGCGGGTTCGAGAAATCGGCTGCGTTCCAATCTTGACGAGGCGAGATGTAAAACTCCGCATTGAGTCCTTGGCCTTCCTTTGATTGCGAAATGCATAGCAACGATATCAATCAGACCTCTCCCCTCACCAGTATATGCCACTTAGAAAGCAAGTAAACGTACTTCCCACAGAGGATCCAGGGTCGGTCCGTCAATGTCGGTGAACTGCGGATTAATGATCTTGTAAATCTGCAATACATCAACACAACAATCGCCACACACTCAGCACCACGTGCTCTCGTTTCCACGCACACAAAGACATCCGTACTTGGAACGCCGTGTAACCAAAGTAGAGTGCCTACACAGCGACGACATCGTCAGATCACGTGAGTGGAAGGGGCGAGGTAATGTCAGCACGCATACTCTCGCGAGTCACGTACAAAGGCCGAGACGGAGACCGTCGTGAACGTCACCCACTGCCAAAGCCACCGCATCTTCCTTCGCTCTGCAATCCTAATGAACTGTCCACGTAGCTCTTCAGTTCACAGCATCTTTTCAGCCAATCATGCATTTTCGATAGTAATTTATATCTATTGGCTATAATCGAGACACTTTTATCCAATCATGCATGGAAAGCGTCCGCGCCAGTCATGCTGTCAATCATTGAGCCGAGAGAAGACGCAACCGCTGCATTACCAAGCGAGAGCCGAGAAGACAGGATGTTGCTAGGACGGCGTCTACTGGTGCCGCTGGCTGCGGCGAAGAGCGAGAAGGTCGAGGACCAGAAGCTGCTCAAGATCCAGCTCAATGACCGCTTCTTCTGCGAAACCATGGAGAGTATCCCGGCGCAGTACTATTTCCCAACCGACGAGGAAGAAAACTGGCTCAAGTCGCAACCGAAAGGCAACAAGAAATACCACAGAGTACGTTTTGCGGGTGCTGCGTTTTGCTGCTGGTGGAACGAGATTACTATGTCAAAGTGTGGGTATGTAACGTTACGTGCTACGTTGTTTGCAGGACGTACTAGCTCAAAACTTCCAGGAGTCGTCAAAGAAGTCGATCAAGCGCGCGAAGTTTACGCCGAGCGAACAGAAAACCAACGAAGAACGCCAATTGGAGTCTGCAGAGGAAGACAAACGCCAGAAGCAAGTGCATGCGGTGGCTATGAAGGCGAACAAAAACCCGTCGGCGACGAGTCTTGATGGTCTCAAGGAACGTTTGGCGTTGAAAATCCAGGCGCATCGTGAACAGCGCAAGGCCGACGAGAAGACAGGAAAGAAGCGCAAAGAAATTGGTGGCGCCAAGATTGAACCGACGCCAAAGAAGCGAAAGGCGAGTGTAGGCAGCACGACCTCGGCGTTCAACAACAAATCTGGCAAGAAGGACAGTAGTGAATTTGGAGCAAGCAACAGCAAAGGCAACAGCACAGACGCGAAAAGTGCGGTTGAAGTGACGGCTGAATCCATTTCGTATGGTAGTCTCTTGCTTGGAGATGACAAGAAAGCTGTGGAAAAGAAGACGCGTAACGGACAGGGTGTGCGTGGCATCAAGAACCTCCTCAAGAAGGCAGAGAAGAACCAACAGCGGATGGAGGAATTAAAGAAGACAGAGGAGGGAAAAAAGGTGGTCGAAGCCAAACAGTGGAATAAGGCCATCAAACAAGCGGCAGGTGAAGTCGTGATGGATGATCCAAAGCTGTTGCGCAACAAGCTCAAGAAGAAGGAAAAGCAAAAGGCAAAGAGCTCGAAAGAATGGTACGTTTGTGATGATGGTGAAGAAGCTGTTGTGGTCGCATCCAGGGTTCTAACGGTTCGTTTGACACATTTCCTTTTTCGTCACGTGACAGGAAAAACCGAGTAGCGCAACTAGAGATCTCCAAAAAGGAGAAGCAGAAGAAACGACTAGCCAATATTCAGGGTGGCCGTGGCGCTGCCGAAAAGAAGGAAAAGGAACCAAAGGGCCGAAAAGGACCGGTACGTTGTTTGTATTATGACCAAAACTCGTTGTATTTGACACTCGCAAATCGTTTACGTGCATGATCTTTATGCAATCTGTAGCGTGCTGGATTTGAAGGCAAGAAGGGCGAAGGCTTTTTGAACGCGGAGAAGAAGAAGAAGTAGACTTTTGTTTCTTCCACTTGGCTTGAATAAAGAGAGAGAAAGATCATCGTTGTCAATATAGACCTCCAATGCGTGTTGCTTGCTGTTCAAGGCTGTCTTTCGCATTAACGCATTGGGCATCTTGGACCAAACCATACGTAGAAAAAGGGAAAGTATATTCTTATGCTCGAGCATGCAACTGCGTCATGGCCGCTGGTCTCATGAAAAAGCGGATCCTTTTATCGAGATCATAGATATACAGAAACAGCGGCAGCAGCACTCGCCTGTGTGTGTGGGCTGTGTAGCGTAGTACTAGAGTATGGTGCAGCCGCCACCTCCCTGTCCGCTCTGCTGCCATGGATTTGGGCCGTCATTTTCGCCTAGAAACGGGTCGGGTGTTGACTGGCAATATTCAGTGATCCTGCAACGCCACAAATACACACAGCACGCTCCAGCCTCAGTCCTTGCGATCATTGCATCTTCACATTGGAAACACGCTCAAACGTACTTCTTTGCAGCCTCAGAGGTCGTGCACGCTCCTTCAAGCGTCTTCAGTTCCATCTCGAGCCGCTCGATCTCTTCATTGATCTTCTTTGCCTGCGCGTCGGCCATCGTGGAGCTGCGTTACTGGACGATGGAGTGGGTTTAGCGAGCGAGTGGTTCCGCCTGCGCTGCAGCTGCTGCCTGTGTTCACGCTCTCTCGTCTTTTCGCGCTGGAATGATGTGGAAATGGAGTGCGCCCTTTAGTCTCCCAATGCGATGATGGCGTCGGCGGCGCTTCGTTCGCTCAAGGGGTTCCACTTTCATGCTCATTCATTCGTTCGTTTGATAAAAATGGAAATTTCTAAAAAGAGAGTGCATGCGGCAGGCGTTGCAAACACAGATACAATCTCTGAAGTAATTGCTAAACGAGAGGTTGTAAAGGGAACTATCTCATCCAGTTTCTAAATAAGGTACTTTCAACTTGAAAGCACAGTGTCTTCTTTAGAAACTGTGTAAAAAAGGGACTTCAAAGTTCACGCACCTTCTTTTACAAAAAGAAGGTATTCCATAAAATAGGTCACGAACATACCGGTATCAATACCGATTTCTTCTCACTCTCTCGAACACAGTTTCCCGCCTTGAAAGTGTCGCCCTCTTTGTTCAAAACGTGCCGCAACGCAACATGACGGAGAGGAAGCGGAGGAAAGTGGCTGACGAGCGTCGCCTGAATGGGCTCGTCGAAGACCTGATCGGCATCAGCGACTCGATCGCACAGTGTGCGTTCCCTAAGGCGAGCGCCCTTCACACTCTGCCACTTCGTTCGGTCCCAAGCTCCACGCCAGAGAGAAGCAGTATCCCACAGCCGCAGCGATCTGCTTCGTCAAGACCGCAACACAAGCAAAAGCAGCAAAAGGCTCCAGCGACAGAGCCGCCGAAGACGCTCTTCTCTGTCGTGTGTGCGTCGACTCATGCTTTGAAAGCCAGCACATCGACCGCCAGTCGGGAAAACTGGAAGCAGTCGCTGCTGGGAATCGCAAAAGAAGTCGCCCAAACTGGTTAGTGAACACACGTCTGTTCCTGGTTTCTCATGGCGTCGCAGACAGTATACACATACAAGTTTATTGATATTAGGAGTGCTCTTTTTCTAACGCCCTGTTTTTCAGACATTGAAGTAGAAGATCGTTGTGGACGACTGCTGCGCCGCTACGACTCGCTTGTCGCGACTGTCGACATGTACCAAGACCGGCTACAGCGAGAATCGAACGAAATCTTGCTGAACGAACGAGTTGAATCTCAGCTGGAGCGCGAGGAAAAGGAGTGGGAGGAGAAGATGCAGACGCGTGAGCAACGAGTAGCAGAGCTAGAGGTGGAGTTGAAAGCTTTCCAGGAAGGTGACGATGCAGTGCTCAACTCGGAGAATCGAGACGAGGACGCTGGTGACATATCGACTGAAGGAAAGGAAGATCAAGTCGACGCCAGTGATGACGAAGCATCCGACGATGATGAACAAGCATCTAAAGTCACGGAAACGCGTGAGGCGTTAGCGCTGCGAATGGAGGAGAGGCGAGACATTGATGCAGCGGTCCAGTCGCTGAAGCGCAAGAAACGGCAGCGCAGTTTCGAGGCAGAACAGCGTGCCCAGGAGCGAGAAAGCGTATCAACAAGTGAGAACGAGCGCGAGTTGTTGCAGGAGCTTCTGAAATTGCAAGAGGAAAAAGACGCGTTGCAGCTGCAGATCATTACATCTGAGGAAGAAAACGAACTATCGGATGGACATCAAGCAGACATATCAAAGTTGAAAGCAGCAATCGGTGAGAATAAAGAGCAGCGCGTTGCGGCGCAGGACCGACTGGAGGAGGTGAAGCATGCGCTTAATCGGCTGAAAGCGAAAATGAAGCACATGGTCGATGTCCAGATTCTCACGGCTCGAGACACAATTCCTTCCACGCTCCGTGAGGAAGCTGTCATCTTGCATCTATTATACCAGCACGAGGGTGAGATGGGGGTAAATGAGCTGAAGCAGGAAACAGCAGAAATCCTGACGTCGCACAGGAAAGCGAGTTCGAATGGAGCGACCATTCGAGCGCTCTATTCGCTTGTTGCGAATGGTGTCGTGCAAATCGACCGGTCGTACGGTAACGGCCTTGTTACGTCGCTCTTGGTATAACGCCCAAGGACGGCTTCGTGAGGCTGAATGCGCACGTAAGTGAATTGTTTCGTCCCAGCGCAATTTGTTGCGAGGTTTCAGCAACGCTTTTGCTAAAATAAGGTATTTTTTCTATGAATTGTATTCTGTTCTGTCGTCCGAGGATTCAACAGGATTGAACAATGTGCATTGCCACAAACACGGAGCAAGTAAATCCCTTCGGGCTGTTTCAGGCGACAGATCGCGAGCAGTCGTTGCGATCTTTTTGGATTTAAGCAAAAGCACGCGCTGTGTGCTTTGCGTCGCTGTGCTGGTGTGAATGAGCTCGAAGTCTTCTCACAACGCAACTTTCCTGCAAAAACCAACCAGTGAAGCAAAGCCATCAAAGCGCACCCGAAATACGGCAAACAGAGCGGCTGCAGTGTCGCTGATTTGATTTGGTGTTCGGGAAGATGCTAGCACCACGCCGATTTGGGTCGCGAATGCTGACTGTTGCTCTCGGTGTAGCGTTTACAGCGAGCGCTGTAGCCCAATATCCTCCCCCACTTTCACCTGCTCCTACTCCTTATCCAGCACCTACTCCAGTTGCCCCTGATTCAGATACCCCTGCTCCAGTTACCTCTTCGCCATGGAATGCACCGACTCCGAGTCCAATGTCATGGACGGGCACGTCAGTTCCAACACCGTGGACCACTCATCCATGGACGTCACAGCCAGGTACTCCAGTGCCAACCCCAACTGGGCTTTACACCTCGTCACCACAGGATGGCATTGGAGACTACGATTTTTCCTTTACGTCTGGGCAAACTCCGCGGCGAAAGGTGCACTTCGACTGCGGAAAAGGATTCGTCGTGTCCAACTCGACGTCGCGCGGAAACTGCCCGCACCGGTTCTGTTTGTATATCTCGTTCAGCTCCAGCTACGGCGCGATGTCCAATTTCGACGCTTTCGTCATGGATCGATATGAGAGCATGAACGATGTTGGATCCAACTCGTTTTATGAGGGCGGATCTGCTCCTCTGGTGGCTGGCACACTCAACGATGCTGAGTTGCAGGCGATATCCAAGAACAGCTGGACTGACGGCTCGCGATACAATGAGTCGAGGAAAACGTCGTGGATGCTGTACCCCATGTCGTATGACACGGACGAGATCGACATTGTGATGAGTTTCAAGCAACTTTATACCCAGCTATCAGACTACAATGGCTCCAATGCATCGAGCAACGGACCATTCTACTCTGCTGATTACAAGGAACAAGTGGTTTTACGAATCACGGCGCGACTCACCAACTCGTTCAGCGCATCGACAGCAGTGCTGCCTCTTGTGTTGGAGCACAAAGGTTCTCAGTTGGTTGAAGTGAACTACACGTCGTCGATTCTGTATCCTGAAGATAGCTACATCTCGAACGAAATTGGGCTTGATGTTGTGTTTAGCCGCAAACGTTATGGAGGGTTTGCGCCTTGGGTGCCAGCTCAGCAAGCAGTCGAGTGCAGCATGTGCGATTCACAGATGATCAGAAGTCAAGTATTTCGCGAGTGGTTGGAGTCGTACGTGAGTGATTCTGTGCTGACGGGACTACTTTCACCTGCCATAAATTCGACTTCGTTTGACTTGCGGCCCGCCCGTGATGACTGCTTCCAACGTCTGTGGTCGAACTCTCCGCCTCCAACGCTGTCCTCATGGTCGTCATCTTCCTGGTCGTCATGGTCCCGGTGGTCGTCCTCGTCTTCCTCTTCGTCATCATCTTCGTCATCCTTGTCATCCTCGTCATCCGGTCCATCTACCAAAGACTCAGTCTCAGCGGGAGACGAAACTCCTCTTCGTCCAATTGATGCAGTAAAGTTAGCCGATGCTGGGATCCGGTGTTTCGTGGATTCGCGCTGCCCTCTTGGGGATTACTCCACCTGTCCAACTGGTGCATCCATGGCGGTGATTGCTTCTCACAATGCATTTGTGCGCGCAACGTTTGGGCAACCAGAGTACGCATTGCCCATGAGGATCAAAGTGGATGGTGACGATAGTGACTTCGTGACGAGTGAGATCACAAGTGGCCACAGTGAGCATGACATTGAGCGCATCGTGAAGCTTGCGATCCCTGAGGCTGAGGCATACAACCTCGACATCACTGCGCGTGTGTTCAACAACTCGAGGGAGATCGAGAACTTGAATGGCTGGAACGAGTGGTTGATGAACGAGTACTGGTACGCGGTGTCAAAGCTTTCGTCTTCCCCCTCTTCGTCGTCCTCGACTTCGTTGTCATACTCATCTAGTACCGACAGTTCCATGGATGCTGGGATGGCGACGAGATCTGGCTCTTCTTCTGCGAGCACGGCGGGGATCTTTACCGGCGGGGCCGATGGTTCTGGCTCGGCAGGCAATTGGATGGGTAGTTCAAGCTCTGGAGAAAACTTGGGGGCGACGTCGGATCCTAATTCCAATTTTGCACCACCCCAGTAGCGCAGATTGAAGCAGGTTGACTTGCCGCCTCCAGTTCTGTACGATGTACCAACTCTGACGTACACTATCGACGTCGTGTTTGGTAATGTGAGCGTGACTCCAGTCGTCACGAGTGTGTATTCTTCACAGAGCGTCTCGTGGAGGTACCACACAAGTCAAATCGAGCTGACCGTGACCTCTTTGAACGTGAGCAAGTTCTCATATATGCCTCCCCCACCTCATATTGATCTCGAATGGCGAGAAGAGTCATCAACCGAACCTGACGCCGATTCGTCCCTCTTTCCTAGCACCTGCACAGAGTGCGTTGATGAGTATCTGGTGTGTGCATATGATGAAGACTGTCAATTTGGCGTCCGAACATATTTGTACAACGCGTTGCAACGGTACAACTTTGGAGCAAACAGTGACGATTCTGTCGATCTGTCATGGGCATTCCGTGAAGCACCAAAGTTTGTTCCAGCTGGAGGGTTCCGCAAGTTCTCAAGATTTATTTCTTGCCTAGCAACACGGTGGCCAGTGTGCAACGTCGACACATCTCGAATGGAGAAGAGCTACGTTACGGGAAATTACCAATTGGCGCCTCCCACATATCTACGAATTGAACCAACTCGCGTCAGTATGGCACTTGACCGCAATAGCTGGTTTTACATTTCGTCTGAGGGCCGGCAATATTCGTACCTTGAAAATGGCGACTTGTATCAACTGAAGTCGTTTCTGGAACAACTCGTCGTGTCAAATAGCTCAGGTATGAGCGTTAGCGTCGACTACAAAACGAACTGGAACGATTCCAACCGTCTCGAGTATTCACTGACGTTCAACAATTATGTGAGCGACGTACCGTACTTCTCAAGTTTCAGTCCATCGACTGAGATCTCACAGTCTTTGGGGCGGATCTTTGCTGTAAATGATGGAGCACAAGGAACGGACCAAATTCAATGGTCACGACTGATGGAGTGGTTGTCTTCGTTGTCCTATGGTTGGGGATCTGGTGCCGGATCCAATTCGACTGGTAAAGGAACAGCGATCAATAATCAAACGATGACGCCAACTAACCCAGACGCGATTTGTTCAGCATGTATGGACAAGCTGAGCTCCTGCTTAAGTGATTATGAGTGTGCGGGCAACACTCGGTCTTTGCTTCAAGATTCGATGAATCCTTTCAAGTTGACGTCAAGTATTTTTCAAGATGGCAAGTATCAAGTCTCCTTTGCAAATGCACTCGAGTCGGCAAGGGGTCAATTCACAGCACAGGGCTATGGGAAAGTTCTAGACCTCTTGAACTGTGTCTCCTCGCATGCTTGCGCTGTGGGATACGCGTCAATGGAAGCCGGAGCGGCAACCCAGGTTCCTACCACTATTGAAACGGGTCGTCGCGTTGCAGTGACCGTGCAGCCATCGTCTTACATCGAGATTACGTACAATGGATCCATGTATTCTTATCAAGATGCCGGCTATTCGTGGGGGTTCTCCAACTTTGTGGCAAATGACGTGCTTGGAGGAGCTGCAAACGTCGACGCAAGTCTCTGGACTACCGGGAACGGATCGAACCGCTATGATATCTTCATACATCAACTGCTGAGCGAGTATCCTTTGATCATTTCAAGTGGCACAACAGAAGTTATTTCCCAGCAAACGACTGCTATGCTCACGAGTCCCAGCGTGCCAAGTTGGAACAGTCTTCTTTCCTGGTTCGGCGTCGTACCAAATAGCGACGTTAGTGAAAGTCCTTCAAACTCCACGAACTCGGATCCAGCCTGCTCGGCATGTGTTCCTTTTGTCTCGGAATGCTTGAACGATCCGATTTGCTTTTCGGCCGTGCGTGACTCTTTTGTTCCTGCGCTCAGTTCCATCCAGCACGATATCACCAACAACGGGGGATTCAATGCAAGCTTTGACGGGAACAGCACGACCTATCGCCTGGATTTGAAGTCTTTGATAAACAGTCTGACGGTGAACTCTGCGCTGTTCACATCGCTCCCTTCATGGAATGCGTTTTCAAATGCCTTGACATGCCTGGTCAATCAAATGTGTGACTTGGAATACATGACTGCTGCAACCGATCCACCGGCAACAGCTCATACTCCGACGTACCTGAGACTCCAAGACGGGTACGCAAACGTCACGACGTGTCTGAACACGGTGCTCGATATCCACTTCAACGGCAAGCATTATTCCTTTGTTCAAAATGACATTTTGAGGTCGTATGAATTACGTGGTCCCACTGTTTTATGACGGACTGGCATACACATACGATTCCGATTATGTGAGCTCCGACTTTGGACCTCGCTTGCAGTCTCAGATCTTTCCCATGGCTGGATCTATTGAATCGCAGCAATATCTGATGGAAGTACTCAAGTCCAGTGCAGCGAACAGCTGCGTTGACGCATCGAGCGCGTTGGTATTCGCTGGCATCCAGACAAGAATGCTGTTGGAAGATAGCTATCTGGATTTCACCGTCGCTGTAAATGCGCAGATGACAATCAACTTTGCGAGCAACACATACGTCTATCAAGACAACGATAACGTTGATGCGCTGAAGAATTTCTTGGACAGCACTGTGATGGGACCATACCATGCCACAGCGAAGATACAACGAAACGTGGTTGGTAAAGACTTTGTGCAATATCACATTGAATTTCCCTGGCTGTACACTGCCAACGCACCGCATCTCTCAGCGTCGTACGAAGGCGAAGCGTCATTTTTCAAGAGTGTTGAAACTCTGTGGCGGTTTGTGATCTCATCGACAAAGTCCGATCTCTACGGTGCGATGAAGTGGTGGCTTGAATGGCTCAAGACGAATGGGGATGCGGTTGCGATCCAGCATCCATCGCCTCCCGCACTTAAAGTGTCGACGATCATGGGTCCAGGTAGCCCATTTGCTATTGATTCACCCAAATTGTTTGGGATCGCAGTGACCCAAGACAATTTCATCTACTTGGGTGATAATTCCCGCATATACCGCTTCACGGAGGGCGAGAATGCTAGTGTCTATGCGGGCAGTGTCGCCATGGGATACAGGGACGGCGATCTACAAAGTGCACTGTTTTCAGATATAAAGGACCTTGCGGCCGACTCGAGTGGGAACATTTACGTTTGTGAACCCAACCGTCTCAGGATGCTCAATATTTCCAGTTCGACTGTGTCTTTTGTCGCTGGAGGGACGTATGGGCATCAAGATGGTCCAAGCACGTTGGCTCAATTCACAGCTCTGGAGGGCGTTGCAGCTGATCCAAGTGGTGCTGTGTATGCTTTGGAACCCAATGAAGGCTATATCCGCAAGATTGCCACGAATGGGGACGTCAGCACGATGGCCAAGGTACCAATCGCTTACGGACTCTACGGAATTGCCGCGGATGTCACTGGAAACGTATATTATACTTCTGGGCACTCGGTCCGAAAGATCACACCCGAGGGAATCATTTCCGTTATTGCGGGAGCTAGAGACGAAGGTGGGATGGTTAACGGAGTGGGAACATCCGCACGTTTCACGGCACCAAGGGATCTGGCCATTGGCTCGGACGGAAATCTGTATGTGGCCGACACCTCCAACGGTTGCATACGCAAGATCGCACTCCCGGTTAATGTTGTGACCACGTATGCTGGTGTGTGCCAGTTCACTGTCTCGACGTCAGATGGCGCTGCAACTGTGGCCCAGTTTAACTATCCATATTCAATAGCGACTGACTCGGAGGGTGGAGTCTACATTATTGATGGGTTTAATGCCGACGGGGAACGATTTCGTGTGCGAAAGATTGCCAAACGTTAGGAATTTATGCCTCCCAATTTGAATATATTCAACTTTCATTTGTGCGTGAAGTCATTTCTTGTATTGAGCACGAATTCCTCCATCCAATTTGGGGCTTCTCCATTCAAGTTGACGCTTTCGCAGCAACTGCTGAAAGCGTTAGCAGTAGTGACGTGTTTCGGGCAGCCTTACGAGTCGAGACTGAGCTAGAATAAACTAGCCATGCCTACTCATGGAGTATTCAGTGCAGGCTGGAGCTAAAAGTGTTATGCTGTGGAAAATCTAGTGCGTGCAACCTCTAAAGCGCTCACACTGTTTGTGCACGAGCGGTTCACTTTGAGACACAGCAAAGGGGTCAAACACACCAATAGCTTTGAGAACGTCGTCACACAGTACTAAGGAAACACGCCCTCAACCAAATTCGCACTTTATTTTACTTTACTTTTACTTCGAAAAAATGTCCTCTTTGAGGGCAAATGAATATTACTTGGCTCTGTTGATTCGCTGTTGACAGACTTCAGTGCACGCGTCATGCAAAGTTACACGCACTAAGGAGGAGACGAGGTCAGAGGTGACGATGATGGAACAGTTGTATCAAACTGCACTTGCTGTTTCTTCAGCTGCACGCCGTCTTCGTCAAGGAGCTGCTTCACATTCTTTAGCCGCTCGTCCAGTGCCTTTAAGAACGCATTCACACGCTTTTGATCCTCGATCGCAACCGCGCCATTTCGTCCGCTCACTACTACCTGCGCTGGCGTCTCCATCAGCAGGCTTTCCAGTAGTAACATCGACTGTAAATAGTGCTCGTACGCGAGGCGCGTCTGTCCAAGCACTTCTTTCACAGCACCCTGCTTACCCAAGCGAATGGCATGCGAGTACAACAGTTCTTCTTGAGACACAACCACATTCTGAAACTCCGAGACCAGAGCCGAATCCGTTGCGCTTGCCAGATAGCCCGACATGCGCTTTTTGCACTGCTCAGCGCGATCCAAGAAGCAATTCAACTGCTCCATCAAATACGCCATCGATAGTTTGCGACTCGCTTCGCTCCACGACACCGGCGCTTTGGTTGCAGATGACGGTGCCGACGTTGTCAGTCGCTTCGACAAGGTCGGGTCTTGGCGCAGATACGAAATCCCTTGCTGAATTATCCGCAGGCATTTCACATACAAAGCAAGGGCTTCAGCAGCACACACGTATTGCTTCTTCTCGATCATAGTGTTGGCGCTGTCTTCATCACCAAACATCATGCTCGAAGCCGAACCACCGACCATCGCCTGCCCACTGGACGACGAAATCGAAGAGTTCATGGAAAACATAGATGCAATATTCCCTCCTGACGCAGAAGACGATGATTCTCGTTGATCGTTGCTTCCAGCAGCCGAGCTCAGCTTCCAGAGTTGTTCTGCGATGGGCGAAATAGCCTGTGCTCGCAACAGCACAATGTCCACGAGCTGCTGACCATACTCATGAGAAAATGGTGTCAAACCGACCAGCTGTTGCGCCATTAAAGAGTCATTTGGCAAAGCTGACTCGATGGCGGTACCGGTCGTCGGCTGGAAAGACGCCATTTCTTGGCCCTGGGCAACATTAACTCGAGTTCCATCTTCACTTTCAGAACCAACAGCAGACAAGGCTGGTTTCTCTCCGCTAGACTCCACGAGAACGTATTCACCACTACTATCCATCGCAATGTTGCCGCTCTTCATTTGTCGTTGAGAAGGAATAGATGGTCTTGTCAAACGCTGACTGCCATGCGGAAGCCCTCCCGATGCCCGCATCTGACTCGATAATTGCATTCCTGGCGGGGACTCCGACATCGCTTTGAATGGGTTGATCCGAGGGCTTGGGCTCGGTAAAATATGAGGACTCATCTGTGGGCTCAGCTTTGGACTGTTCGTAAGCTGGCCAACCAAAATGGCTCCGCTTGAAGTTGAACGCCGACTTCTTCCTAGACGTGAAGAGCGTCGCAGAGCAGCGCTTCCAGCAGAGCTCGTGCTACCAAACACGGTTTTCATGACTTCCATATTCCCACTGCGAGAGTGACGTAATGCTGAACTTGATGGCGACGGGGCGTCATGACTGTCGGAAGCCGCACGCTCTTTCGTCATGGCTCGCCGACTGCTGTGAGCAAGCGCAGATGGAGTCGCCGAAGTACCGGGTACAGGAGAGGCATCAAATATCGGCTCCTTCTCAGATTGGCCATTAGACGAATTGTCCGCTTCTTCGTCCTCTTCATGTATACTCATAGCAGTTGTCGAACGCGTCACACTGAGTGCCAACGATGGCGCGGAAAAATCACCATGCTCGCCAGTTCCACGAAGACCGACGAACGGGTGGTTGAAGAATTCGTCGAAGCCCATTCGGTTCATTGGCTTGCGTTGCAGTAAACCCAGCAACAGGTTCTTGCATGGCATGGACAAATCGACATTGCTGGGGAACCGAAGATCGCTGCGCTCGATGTTGGCCAGCAGTTGAACATGATTGGAGCCGCCGTATGGGGGTCTGCCTACGACCATCTCGTACAAAATAGTACCAACAGACCACAGGTCTGCTTTCGCGTCGTACTTTTGAAATTTCAGGATCTCCGGAGCCATGTACAACGGCGATCCACACAGAGTTTCGGCAAGCGATGCCGTCGCTAAATGTCGCGCGAACCCGAAATCGGCTAACAGGATATAAAACAAATCAATACACAAGAAAAACTAAAACCCAAGGCAGCGTGCTAGACAAGTACATACCGATCTTCAATGCCGAGGTCGGCGAGTCTTCCATAAGCAGTAAATTTTGCGGTTTCAAGTCCCGATGTATCAAATTGTGATTCCAGAGACACTTCATGCCCTGGGCGAGCTCCTTCAGGAAATGCTGCGCGGTCTCTTCACTGAGCTTTTCGCGTTTTGGTGCCGATGGAAGCACAACACCAGTGATGGACGATGCAGTGCTCATACTAGGCGCCGCTGAGCCACTTGCTGAACCGGCGGCCGCCTGCACCGCAGCGGATTTTTGCTCCTGTCGACGCATGTATTGCTGCAAATCTCCACCTGCACAATATTCGAGAATGAGGTAAATGTGCTTCTCGGTTTTCTTGATCTCGTACAGTTTCACGATGTTCGGGTGGTCGATCTGGCGCATGATCGAGATTTCAGTCTCGAGGTTCGCGAGCAGTTTGCTGTTGAGCTTGCTGAGCGACATCGCCTTGATCGCCACGGGCACTTTCGTCACCTTATGGTAGCCTTTGTAGACAACAGCGAACGAGCCGCTGCCCAATTTGCTCGTCACCACGTAGTCGCCAATGGTAGCGCGCGACATGGCCCTCCGTTTATATTGTCTGTGCTTTCGCCAAACAAGATGGCTCTCTTCTTTCTAAGCGGATCTGCGCAATTCGCATCACATTGCAAAGTAAAGTAAGCAACCGACACGAGCGGCAAATATGGCAGCACTTCCAATAAAACAAACACGGCAATGCGTACCGTTGGTCAAATGTTTAGTGATGCTGTCTGCCTGTCCTCTTCGCGCGATCCTCGTTGCCTTTTTGTTATCAGTCGCACTGGAGTTTTTGCAGCTAGCTTCGTGCCGTTTTTCTTTCTTTTTTCTGTTTTGTATATGGTAATGTGTATACCGACTCGAAATACTGCCAAGACCGCATGCACACACGCCATTAGCAACCCGCGCTTTGGCAACAACAACAATAAACAGACTCACTTTTTCGCTCGCTCTCTCGCACTAATTATTTCTGCTCTTGCTTGTGGTTTCTTCTGCCTGCTTGTGTTTCTCGTTGCCGCTTCACAAATAGAGAGACACGAGACCGCACTCGCTTGCTCGCTCCCGCCCCAACGCTCAGTCCGTCCCTCGCAGCGCGTTCGGCGTCTGAGAAAAACTGCGTTTGGCGCCTTCTCTTCTCGCTTCTTCTTCCTCCTCTTTTTTTTTTTTCGGCGCTGGTGCGGCGTTCGGCGTCGTGCCAAAATAACCAACGCGTAATTTGCATCCGGCGTCCGATTGGGAGACACGTGCGCGCGTCACGGGTTGGTCCAATCAGCGCGCTGAGTCGTCCGCCAATGAGCGTGCTGGAAATCGTCGAGCGAGTCCGTCGGTGGCCCAATCACATTGCACAAAGTCAGTGTGACAGGGAGAGCGGAAAAGTTCTTGTGATCTCAGACAGTCACGCAAACACAATCGAACGGGTGGGATGGAGAAAATAACCAACGTCCGTTTGAGTCGAATTGATGGGTTGAAGCAAGATGGACCGCGAAACGGTGCGAGAACTCGGAGAATCCTACACACACACACTCTCCCGTGCAGTGGTTCTTTTGCACATCTACCAACATGCAATTTCGAAATATGCTTCGATGAGTCAAATTACACAGGTCTCACTTCCTGCAGCAAAGACTGTTTCTGACCCATAAAACTTTCAACTGAACAATATATAATACTCAAACGACAGGCTCTAGACAGAGGGATCTGTTTGCGAAATCAACGCCAGAAAGCGAATTTGGATATAGGATTTTGTATGCCTTTCGACAAGGGTACACTCGGGATGGACGCATGCATCAATCTGTCAAGCCTCTCGTTTTCAACAACCAGCATGTGAGTGGGTTGACGACAGGCGTCGTGTCTGCTGCACGACTGTACTGTGTGGGAGCCATTCATTCTCGACGCAGTCGCACACTGTTTCTCTCTAGCTGAGGAAAAATCAAGAAGAAGCTATTCGCCACCTTGCTGCATCAGTGAAATCGAGAACGCGGTACTTTTAACACAGCGAGTGCAGGTCGACGCTACGAAAAAGCACGACTCAAGAATGCAGCGTTATCTTTTGTTGCGGCTGCCGAAAGGCGCGTGCCAAGGCGCCTCTTCTGTTGGCGGCTCGCTTTTTGTCAACCAGCAAGATGTCTCGACCGACGCTAGCCGAAGAGGAACTGCGGCAAAGGCTCTTTTTAAATGCTCTCTTTCAGCAGCAAAGACGCGCAGCACCCGATGCCCAATCCGGGTGTATTCATAAAATTGTTTCTCTTCAACATTAAGCCCTCTGTGATGGATGCCATCATTGGAAGGACGCTCTGGTTCGGCAACGTCGATCTTTGAGGCGCATGTCTTTGTGCGCAGCGACCGCATTGCGATATGGCAAGGGCAAGAGCTTGACCATTGGTATAACCCATTTAACCAGACACGACTCTCTAGGAGTTAGCGCAGCTGGCATTGCTTCACCAAGGTACGCAAGTGTGTGGGACTTGAAAACAAGCGAAAGGGGCTCATGTTGAAGTCATCGCTGCTCTTTAGAGAAAAACTCGTGTTGACACACTCTGTAGAATGCAAATGGTGATCGCAGGTGCTGTTTTGTCAAGCTCTCCCTTGGCATGCATATCATGACGATGATTGAGCCACAACATAGTCCTCATGCGTCGTTCCCCGTTGCTGCATGCGCAATCTGCTTCACCTGTAGTCAAACGTTTTGTTTTGTTGGACACGTGTGTGTCTCAATGAGCTTCAGTGCTGCGCCACAGCTCCCAGCTCTGATGTCATCTTTGCGACTGATCACGAAGCCTTCCGTAAGACAGGTTGACAACCAGATTGGCAAGGAATGCTTCTGGAGTCGATAGCACTGGGGTATCAGCATGAGATTGTAATAATAGCCACTTGCTTTCCTCCATTGCTGCAATATACATGTCCACTCTGTAGAAGTTCAAATCCACCGAGTTCTCTCACGCTGTCACATTGTTTGAGAACAACACCAGTCTCAAGAGGACGCATCCCAGCTTGCAGTGTTGGCGTCGGCGCTGTTCCTCCTCTCGAGTCAGTATTCAAGTGTGCTTCGACGGGAGCCATCGTCCAATTTCAATGAACGCGTCCCAGTTTATTCAGGATTTTCTTCCAGGTCGACAATCTCGGTGCCCTGTAAGTTATCTCTGGGCATGTACGCGTCGCATCAGAACGCGAAAGTTGGACACAAGAAGAAGAAAATAAAACACTTCTTCCCTTGCGCACGTCCCCCACGCGTCGACACTTTTGCGCATATTGACAAAGGGCAGAACAGCACCGTACGCTCGCGAAAAGGGACCACTTGGTTTATTTATCCGACGAATGGGACCGGGAGTTTTCCTCTGAATCTCGACTTCGACCGAGGAACACGCCCAGGCGAGTCATCGAAAACACACGCTACCACTCTCGCACTGGGCTTGCTTTTCACACCGACGATGATCGGGTTCATTCATGAATCAACCTCGTGAGCCACACGCACGAAGCAACTTCCATTATGATCGCAACACAACGCTTGAGCTCTCCAGAGCCACATGAAGCTGCTCCCGTGATGGCGGTATTGAAGACCACATCGTCCATGCCACGCTCGACTGTAAAGCTCCGCTTGTCACGCATATCCCAAAGCATGCTGAATCTGTTCGCAAGCCATCGATCGCGCCACCTACGCTCGGTGTCGTCCACAAATGAACGTCTTGCCATTGACAAACCACGCCTGGCGAAGCTGAAGAAATGCGCAAGCGTTGGCGCACCACCCACGGCAAAGACTAGCTGGGGAATGATTCCTGTGCTGAACGAATTGGAGAAGCACCCGTCGTTCTGCCAGACTGAAGGTGACCGAGCTGTTTCGGGATTGCTGCGCCGTCGCTCGTCTCAAAGCGTGTGCTTGAATTGCAGGGGTCTCTTTTTCAAGGAGCTCAGCGGCGTGGACGCCGATTTCTGCAGTCTGGACTGCCAAACGACGCACCGATACGTCCACGACTTGCAGGACGTCATCGATGTGGAGCTCGACGGGTCGTGCAGCTGGAGCGACGAGACTTGCAGCACCTTGGCGAGTGGATTCTCCAGCTCTTGACGCGCGCTCTAAGCGTCGAATGTGTGAGGCAGGTCTAGGCGGGTTGTACAAGTAGCAAGTATTTTCACCTCGTGTCTTTAGACCTCTACAAGAATAATTAGCCCCTGTGAGCTGTGTTTGTGGAGAGACGCACACAATCTGTGGCTTTCCAACAGTTGCATGTGCCTCACGACGCCTCTGACCTTTTCAATACTGACACTTCGCTTCGGCAAACGCAGAGTTGAATGATGATCGTCGAGGTGAGTAAAGAAAACTGCATCCGCGCAGCGGGCGACGGCGATAGCGACACAGTGGCGCGCTACTTTGAACAGCAGCAGCTTCAGCCGTTGTCTACGAAACAGCACACGCCAGACGAAGTGCCTACAGATGCCAATCACAACTCAATCTCAAGTGAACACGTCCCACATGCCTCAAATGCGATGCTGATTGCGCTTGAAGAGACGACTCGAACGCTCTTTGATGAGGCAATAGCGAATGGGCAGCGTGGCGTCGTTGAGGTGCTGCTCGTGTCGCCAGTAGTGAGAAAGTGCAGTCGCCACGTTTTGAGTCGTATCCTCCCCGATCTGTTGATTGCTGCAATCGAGGAAGACTACGTGGACATTGTCCAGTGCGTTCTTGAACACAGTGCCGACGCGAACGCAGCAACCTCCCAGGTCGACGCCACTCCACTTTGTAAAGCCGCAGCCATGGGATCTCTCGACATCGTCCAAGTGCTCGTCTCCCATGGCGCGAATGTGAGTGCACGCGATGAGGCCACGGACAGAACAGGGCTTCATGAAGCGGCCACACAAGGAGATGCAGACGTGGTCGACTTTCTCCTCGCGAAGGGGGCAGGCATCAACGTGCAGGACAGCAAACGCAGCGAAACGCCGCTGATCTGCGCTGTGAAGAAGGACAACAGCCGTGTCGTGCGCAAGCTCATTGACGCCAAGGCGCAACTGAACGTTGTGAACAGCTTTGGCAGCACTGCGCTGCATATCGCAAACGTCGAGGGCCAACGCGAGATTCGGCGACTTTTGGAAGCAGCTGGCGCTCAAGTGCTTGAGATCCCGAGGACGCCGCGACGATAGATGAGCTCACTCAAAGACAGAAGTGCTTCACGGAGTTCTTTATCCATACGATAAATTCATGTTTGTGGTTTTTGTTAAGATGTGCTTTTTTCTTGGTGCATACATATATATCTAACGACTTTCCGTCCGAGTCCATCCGAGAACTTGTCAGCTCTCGAACTTTCAGCACGCGAGACGCCTACAGTGCGTGGTGGTGCGCGTTTGCTTGTTCATGTTCTGCGTGCTCTTCCTCTTCGTCTGGGGCGACGAACCGCCCGTGGGTGGCCATGTAGTCGTGGAACGCCATGGAGCCCAACAGCAGCAGCACGACGGCGCCCTGGCCGTAGATACGCGTGTGCATGATCTGCTGCGAGCGCGCGATGGCGTGGTTCGTGGTCTGGAACGCAAAGATGCCACCGACGAGCGGCACGCCCACCGTCGCGAGCGTGCGGTACGGGTAGTCGTAGACAAAGTTAGCGACGCGCTGGTAGGTCTTGAGCTTGCGGTTCTCGTTGAATTTCTTCTCGACGTAGTTGGGGTCAAGCGACTCGAGGTACTTTTGCGGATCACGCGCGCCGTTCAGCAGTCTCTTCTCGGAGACGATCGTGAACGCACCGAGGAAGCTGGAGACGACGAGCCCCCACTTGCCACTGATGCCCAGACGCGTGCGAAACGCAGTCCAGTTCCTGTTGGCCGTGTACACGCCCGTGCCCACGATGGACGCAGCGATGGCACCGGCCTTGAGACCGCTCGTGTACGCGTGGATGGAGATGATGTCGCGGGCCTCCTTGGAGTCCTTCATTTCGATGGCCTTCTGCATGGTGGCTTGGGGGATTAGATGTATTTGAGGTGGAGTCTTGCTCGTGAATTGCAAAGTGAGCATCGTAGCGCTACGCTTTGGCGGAGCCTCGTAGGTCCCCCCTCCTCATCGGACGGACCCTCGAGAATCATCCAATATTCCCTTGCGTCTCTATGCGCGAAAACTGTGTTCATGTCGCCTCAAGTGACAAGCATGTAAGCGCCAATCAGACGGCTTCAAACACCTATTGGCCAATCGCAGTCAATGTGGCTCGGATGTTATCCAATCAAATGCAAGATCGAGGTGGTCGTGTCTCTGCACTTGATTTCGCCTTCAAAACACGGTCGTCGCAAGGTTGAAGTTTCCTCTCTCCACAAATAACCGAAAATTCCCAGTAATTGCATATTTCCATTGGTATCCCTCAGTCACTTGCCATTTTATGAAAGACAAGACGTGAACAGATGAACCTTGTTTTTGCATACATCTCTTCGCTCAAGTCTCCTTCGAGAACAACCAAAATGAACAGAAAATCATAAACCTCAGGGCATCGCAGATGTTGTCGCTCGCAGGTCAGGCGCTCGAAGACTGAGAAAAAAGACAATAAAAACAAGCGCTGCGGCTCAGATGTCGAGCACTGAAGCCACAAGATTCCGCCGATGCAGGGTACACTTTCATCCGACCACAGATGTGCACTCAAGGGAAATCGTTTCGGTCTGGAGAAACTCAGAGATTTGCAAACATTTCAACCAGGCGACTGCCGTTTGGCCTTGTTTCATGCAGCCCTGGTGCAAAAGACAAGGTTCGCTGTGGGCTTTGGGTCTCACCGAGAAGAAATTAAGGTATCGAATAGCGGAGACTCACGGTATGGGCGAACGCATTTGGCTTGTTTAAACTTCGCTGCTGTTGTGCTTGGCATTTCGCGCTTTACTACAAAGCTGCAATCAGGATTCTCAGCAGGTCGAGTGCATTACAGTACTGCAACTCGACTGCGCGACAGCATTGCACATCCACAATGGTGCCGTGGGAAGCAGCACCCGACGTGTGCTCGTTGGATCTCGCGATCGTGTTACCTAGTAAAAGATACTTTGACCCAACAAATATCGAGCGGCTGTGATAGGTTTCGGTTGCTTCAGCACCTGCAGACAACTCATCAAGGTTGTCCTCTCGTGTCCTTGAGTTCAGATGAATGGACGATCGCCCAGAACAGACGAAACAAACGGGCATCGTCTGAGGTCAGGCAGTCTTGGATCTGGGTCAGGCACATGCAAAAAAGAAAGGGCAGCGATTTTTCCGCCGTTGCAATCTTGCAGTTGGGGGAGAAACGTGGCAGCGGATACCGTATCCTGCCGCCGCTCTGATCGACCACTCGTTCACTCATCCATCACCATGTAGACACAAAAGAAAGCACCGCATTTCTATGGCTGAGACTGGAAAGCTCAGACGTGTCATTTTATCGAGGAAAGCGCAAAATACAGGTCGGCAATGAGACTGGCAATTGCTTCAACTGTTTCTGAAACACTTGGGGTACTGCACTGCATCAAGTTGTCTTGCGTTGTCCTACCTGCAGGCTTCGTTGAAACTTCCACAGAGGTCATCCGTGTGTCGTCCTCACGACTTGACCCTTCAACGGAAGCACATAAAAAGAGGGCGGCAAGGTCCGCACTGCACCGCGTGGCGTAGGCAGTAGAGGCCGACTGGCTGAGCATCACGGTCCAGTTTCTTGCCCAACCCCAGACTGCATCAAGCAGCTCGCATGTTTTGCCGGTCAAGGCAGTCAGTGACTTGTAAAACACTAACACCTGGAATGCACACACAGCTTTGATTTGACTAGGGACAGAAATCATAGGCTGATCCACTGCGTCCACCACCACACCGGGACTGCATGGTCGTTGTCGTCGACGGTTCTTACTGCCTCACTCAGTTCTTGAAAACACCTATCACCGAGTGAAGATTTTGGAAAGCCGTGGCGATGGTGTTCAAAGGCGTCGTGAACGCTTGACGAGCTGCCGCGCACTTCTCTTGAATTCGCGAACGTCATCACGATGCTGCGCGAAGACCTTTCGTTTTGACCAAGCGCATTGGTGCAATGCACTCACGACATGTTCGATCTGGAAGGAAACGCATTTTTCTTCAAGCAGATGCGAAGCGGCTCTGAAGCGCATCGCACTCGACCGGCGTCTCCAAAATCGTCGGGCTCAGCCTCCGTGCAGTAATCTATTCCCATGCTGTGCAATTCGTACAAGAATCCCGAGTGCTGGACACAAGTGGCAAACAAGGAGCATGCTACCCACCCTATCTCCTTTCCAACAGTCGAGCGAGGGCAAGGAAGTATTCTGGTGGTGTGATTGCTGCGTTCTCCAAGCGATACCCTAGTGGCTTGACGTCAATTGCAAGTGCTCGCAAAGGCTAGAATGACCCATGACAAGCAAACGTTAGCAAGCTTTTTTGTGGTGTTGTTGGTCTAAAAAAGGGAGAGATGTGTGTATTAAATGCACGATACGTTGCGCGCTTATTTTTCCACCTTGGAGACGACACCGGCACCGATGGTGCGGCCACCTTCACGGATAGAGAACTTCATACCAGCTTCCAACGCGATCGGCGAGATCAACTCGATATCGATGGCCGTGTTGTCACCTGGCATGACCATCTCCGTGCCAGCCTTGAGCAAAATGTTGCCCGTCACATCGGCGGTACGGAAAAAGAACTGCGGACGGTAGTTGCTGAAAAATGGCGTGTGACGGCCACCTTCTTCCTTCTTCAACACGTACACTTCGGCTTCGAACTTGGTGTGAGGAGCGATGGTGCCTGGCTTGCAGAGCACTTGGCCACGCAACACATCGTCACGCTTGAGACCACGGAGCAAGAGACCGACGTTGTCACCGGCTTGGCCACGGTCCAGCTGCTTCTTGAACATTTCGACACCCGTGCACGTGGTCTTGGTCGACGTTGGGCGGATACCGACAAGTTCGACTTCATCACCCGTGTTGATGATACCTTGTTCCACACGGCCACTGACGACGGTACCACGACCCGAGATCGAGAACACGTCTTCCACAGGCATGAGGAATGGCTTTTCAAAGTCACGCGTTGGGTTTGGGATGTACGTGTCGACTTCCTCCATGAGCTTGAGCACGGCGTCGCGACCAATGCTGTGGTCGCGGTCTTCCACGGCGGCGAGCGCAGACCCACGCACGACTGGGATCTCGTCGGCTGGGAAGTCGTACACGTCCAAGAGTTCACGGATCTCCATTTCGACCAACTCGAGCAATTCCTCGTCATCAACCTGGTCGACCTTGTTCATGAACACGACAAGCGCTGGCACACCGACCTGACGCGCGAGCAAGATGTGCTCACGGGTCTGTGGCATTGGACCATCGCCGGCCGACACGACCAAGATGCCACCGTCCATCTGGGCGGCACCGGTAATCATGTTCTTGACGTAATCGGCGTGACCAGGGCAGTCGACGTGGGCGTAGTGGCGGTTCGCGGTTTCGTACTCGACATGGGCGGTCGAGATGGTGATACCACGGGCGCGCTCCTCAGGAGCCTTGTCGATGTCTTCGTAGCTCGTGAAGGTGGCGCCGCCCGTCTCGGCGAGCACCTTGGTGATGGCGGCCGTGAGCGTGGTCTTGCCGTGGTCGACGTGGCCGATGGTGCCGACGTTCAAGTGGGGCTTCGTGCGCTCGAAGGTGGCCATGCCGCGCGCGGCCACATTCTTGGCGGACTTGGCGAGCAATTGGCGGAACATATTGGGGGCGATGTTGGCGCTTGCGATCAGGTGCGAAGATGGGAATTCGTTCGGCGCCACTCACTCGTTGGATCTGCGCTGTCGCCAAAAGCTCACGGGCCAGTGGGTCGCAGGGTGCTAGAACAACAGGTCGGGTTTAGCTGGCTTTGATGGGTCTCTTCGGTCTAAAGAGCAAGGAGAAGCCCACAAACGGGTTTAACGGGTTTTGCAGAGACAACAATTCAGGCCCACCCGTTGCTTACGGCCTGGGTGGTTGTTGACCTCACAATTCAAGCTTCTTTTGACCAATCAGAATGAGCTCTGCATAAAAACACAGTCACAACCGGTATCATACCGGTATTGCAAACGAAGCACCGTACTCCGCAATAGTCTTCTCACCAAAAAATGACCTTGTCAGCCACATTGCAAAAATGTCGAGGACGCTTTTACAAGAATGCGACGAGCCCGACAACGAAATCTTACCCGTTGCCTGGTGCAGTATTATAACACGCCGGAGCCATGTCTGACGAAATCCAGCCCTCACAGGCGCCAAGGGAGCTCAGCGCGTGAGATTAGTAGCCTGAGTGACGTACTGGTCTCCTGCACTCAGTGGATGCCGTTCACCACCCTTCTGACGGACGTCGGTTCACACCCGATCCAGTCGATCATTTCCACATTCACAAACTACAGCAGCAGCAGCAACAACAGCAACAAAGTCAAGAACCCCAAGTCTCAGCACCATGGAGACCAGCTCGTCTGCCATCGTCGCCCCAACGTCTGCGCGCGATGTCATCACGATGCACGCGTACACGAGCGGGCTCAAGGCGGATACACTCACGTCCCTCGTCGTCGGCTCGGGGGTGTGCATTGCGAACACGTACTCCCAGGCATTCTGAACGCACCTCGGCGTGAGCGGCAAGTGGGGACTCGTCGTCTCCGGTTTCCTCGGCACGTTTGCGATCGTGTCGGATAAGGCGCTCGTCGCCGGCACGCGGAACCCAGAAAAGTACATCGCGTCGCTCAACCCAAACTACGTGGGTGAGAAGAAGGCGCGCTCGCAATTGAAAGCGCACCAGCGGTTCGCCAACTATTTGTACGACCACCCGTACCGCACCCTGGTAGTCGTAGGTGTCCCACTCGTCGGTGGCATCTTTGCGTACCAGAGTGCGAACCACTCGATCGCGCGGTCACAGCAGATCATGCACACGCGCATTTATGGACAAGGCGCCGTGGTGCTACTGCTGCTCGGGTCCACGGCGTTCCACGACTACATGGCCAAGCGCGGCCGCTTCGAAGAAGTGGATGGCAGCGACAACAAATCGCTTGCCGAGCTTTGATTCCCGATGCTGGACAAAAGCAGCAGCACAGATATGCAATGACGCTCGGTTTTATTTCTTTCATTTATATAGACGCGAGTGCTCGACGAGAGAAAGACTACTGCATAGAGACTCGATAAACCACAAAGAATGCACTGCTTCGTTTACTAGCACTGTGGTCGCGGCATCGTTGGATCAGGAACCTGTGTGGTCGGTGCTGGTGCGATTGGCGTCACAGTCGATGGAGCGGTAGGAGTTGGAGCCAAAGGCGTTGTCGCCGCTGGAGTACCAGGGGTCACGATCACCGGTGCAGGCGTTGAACTTGGACTTGGAGCTGTGGTGGTTGGCTCGGGGGAACGAGCAGGAGTCAGCGTCGCCGTTGGTGGTGCTGGTGTCGGCGCTGGAGTGGATGGTGCTTCGGTTGTTGTTGGAAGTGGGGTAGGAGCCGCAGTTGTTGGCACTGGTGCTGGGAGTGGAGTAGGAGTCTCAGGTGTTGGCTCTGGTGACGTGGTGTTTGCCGTGCAGATCATTTTGAGACCCGAGCACGCTTGGTCTGCTAACGCACATTGACTGGTCGGGAGCCTGGCAACACAGAGCATCCAGCAGTCGTCTGCCTGCGTGGTCGTGCCAACGCAATCACATTTCCTTGCACACTTTTCGTCAAAGAACGGCGTGTTGTAGTTACACGCCTGCGCACAACCGACAGTCGGCGGATTCCACTCCCACTCAGGCTTGATGGTACAGATCTTGTACGTGCAGCTACCTTCCGATTCCACGAGGTGGCGTCCACTCGCGCAACCAATTGTCTTGAGATCGCCTGCATTTTTCTCGAGAAGGTGACGCGCAGTCATATTCGAAAACTCAGCAAAACTCTTGCGCGACTCCAGGAGTCTCTGGTAGGAAGGCAAGAGCGTCATCTTGCCAAACCAAGCACGCAGGTTGCGCTCCTCTCCGTTCGACGTGGCGAGCTCCGTGGGCATCTTCATGCCGTGCATGACTGCTGGAAGGTGATGGCTGGCTTGCAACCAGCGCGACGCACCTGTGCCTATCATGATCACCACTTCGTCATCCTTCAGAATTGGACGCACGACCTTCTCACCATCGGCACTACGGATGATCAGTCCAGAGGCATCCGAAGCCAGACGTCGCGCTCGAATTTGACCATCTTTCGCAGCGGTGAAGAAAGTAGGAGCAGCCATCGCGATGAATAGCCCATGGTCTTCATGCAGTGGCAACGACAACTCGCGCTCCACTGACGACAGTTTGCGGCTCGTGTCAGGCTCAGACGGCGACTCGTACGCGTGGAAATGGTCCAACCGAACGGACTCTGAGATCAGTTTCCGCGACGAAATCGGCGATTCGCCGTCGCTCACTTTGAACGCAGTCTGGTCCAAAACGACACCAAACGCGTTCACTACGCGCTCCAACGCACGGCTGAACTCCAAGTGTAGTTGGCGGTACCCAGGGCAATTGCTCTCCAGAGCTCTGGCGCTCTCCGTGGTACCAGAGCTTTCCAATTCCTGACCAGCGTTCGCTCGCAGCGTGAGACGACGCGTGCCATCCGCAAACGCTTTCGCCGACAGGAATGTTTGGATGTCGGTGCCACGCCCGTCCGAAGTGAGTGCGCACCTCACTGCATTTTCCAGATAACGCTCACGAAGACTGGCATAGTTGGGGATGTTCTTGAGCGCGAGAATGCCGCCTTGCTCGAGCGTCCGGAGCACGCGGTCCGGGGTGTCTCCCTCACTCAAGCGGCGGTAGTCAAACGCCGGGACTTCAAAGCTAGGGAGCTTCTCGAGTGTGGTGGCTTGGGCAAAAGCGGACACAAGCACTGCCGAGTACGCCATAGACAGCATCTTGTGAGGCATGCGGAACACCATGGGGTGCGATCGGCTCGAGAGGGGACTGGAGTCTCTTGGCAGACTCGAG
Source organism: Globisporangium splendens (assembly GCA_006386115.1). Lineage (NCBI taxonomy): Eukaryota > Oomycota > Peronosporomycetes > Pythiales > Pythiaceae > Globisporangium > Globisporangium splendens. The sequence continues at coordinate 43,896 of VFIW01000098.1, forward strand.
GAAATTGGAAAGTGTCGTGCAGTCTCGGTGAAGCACAGTGAGGAACACACAGAGAGAGCGCATCAGGAAGCTCTTTGTCTGTGAAGCCGTTCGATCGACTGGTGCACATTGCGCGTTCTGGATTCCCTGCAGGATTGAGGGCAACTTGATACAGTGCTGCACAGATCTATGGCGGGATGATCGGCAATTGTTGACATCGTGAGGGAGGCAGCTACCTGTCATCCTCGGTGCAGTGAGTGCGTTTCGCCAAAACGACGTTGTGGACTCAGATTATTGCAGAGTCAACGAACAGCTGCAGTGGGATGATTTCGTGCGTCGTTAAGGACCGTCTCTTGCACACAGGTGGACGCTCGAGCGGGTATGGCTGCTATTGTTGATTGAACGCATCTTTTGCAGTGTATACGCATGGAAAGACACAAATCTCTACTTGGAAACGAATCGATCTCAATAATCAAGTTGGCAAATAAACACGTTTCAACTTCGCAATGAGGGCAAACCGCACGAGATTTGTGTGGTTTCAGCGTCTGGGCTTATTGGCGCAACTCTCTCCAATGCTTGGTTTTTGCCAATGCAAACTGCACCATAGATGTAGCAATAGTGCTCTCGGTTTACAAGCGCGGGCATTACAGACTCAGGATGCCATGCGCACCAAAAGCCTGCTTGCGCACCTCAAAGCGATAGCCGTGGCCACTCAGCACACTGTCCACAGCGGCGCCGACGTCCCAGATCAGTTGGCACCGACCGCGATCCACATGGTCGAGCTCGACGATGATGTCGAAGATCGGCGCGCCGGCGCGCTCCGTCTGCAGTTTGCTCTTGTTTGCACTCTTTTGCATAGCGGCGTCGCCCACAGTCACCTGCTGCACACCGCCAATTAGCCCTTTGAGGTCCTGGTTTCGGATCAGCGACCGGAAATCGCCATGACCACTCGCGATGAGCCGCGGACCCCGCTGCCGCACCGTGCCCGCTGCGTTCACCTCGGCTTTGCGACCGATCTCGTCGATGATCAGCGTCTCCACTGTGTGGTTCTGCACGCACTCGATCATCACGCTCGCCTGCTGCTCCAGTGATGGCACCATCATGCGGCGCGCCCACCCGACGCACTCGTGCGGCACCAGTCCGTCGCCGCCGATCTCATTCGACGTGTCGATGATACACACGTTCTCCTGCGTCTCCGAGATGCTGCGCGCGATGTCGCGGATCAGCGTCGTCTTGCCACTTCCTGGTCGACCCAAGAGCAGAATCGACTTGTCGCGATGCGCTGCACTCATGAGCACGTCCGTGAGCAGGTTCGCCGCGTGCGCCAGCGCTCTCCCGACACGCATCGTGAGACCGTAAATCTCGCCCGTTTTGCTGCGCATGACCGAGATGCGATGCAGCTGGCGGTCGATACCCGCGCGATTGTCAAAGCCGATCTTGTGCTCGCCGCCGAGTTTCTCGAGCACCTCGTCGATGTCGGCCTTACTCACCACTTCTCCGTCTCCGAGTGGCACTCGCTGACCTTTGCCCACGTACACGTGCGGAAACCTGCCGACATCCAGACAAATGTCGACCAGTCTGTCGTGGAATCCGTCGATCGCGAGAATCGGTGCGCGGTATTTCTCCGGAAGAAGCGACAACAGCGGTTCCAGCTCGCATTGCAGCTGGAGCTTCGGAATGAGGTCGTTGTTTGCAAAAGTAGTCATTGCTGTTGGTTCCCCATTTTCATCTTCTGTCTTTATGAGCTCCTCCTCCAGACACTCGACGCTTCTCGCCAAGTAGTCGTTCGCGCTGTCAAACCAGATCGCCGCAACTCCTTGGTTCACGATCGCATTGCGCCAGCGACGGCACGTCATGCCAACTACGGCGCCACGGATCGTCTTCTTTCGCAGTGCACCCGTCGCGGAAGCCGCCAGATTCACATAGCATGCTAAAGCCGCGAGGTTACTGTGAACCAGAGCCTGTAGTCGTTTCTTTGGCAACTGATCTCGTGATGACGCTAGCGGATCCTTCTCCAGAAGCGTGTCGCGGTACGAAGTCTTCTCCACTGGCACGCCGCAGTGTTCCGCGATCTGCGCCAGGTCGGCGTCGCGCGTCGTGGCGTCCACTGCGTGCTCGTACGCGAGTTGCAGGTCGACACAGTTTACTGGTCTCACCTCCACGAGTCCATACCGGTGCAGCCAGAACGCAGCGTGATGGATGTTGTGCACCACCTTGACGATCGCTGGGTTCTGGAGAATAAGTGTGAGTACCGCACATACGAGCTGCTGGCTCAGCGACGGCAGCAAGTGTAACACGACCGTATCGGTTTTCGTGGTATTAGCGCCGGTTGCATCCAAACCAGCACTGCCGCCGGAGCTGTCATCGACAAGATCATCGCTGTCCTCATCGCTGCAATCACCCCTGTTGTCGTCGTTCACACGGTGGCAGCTGGTCATGGTGACTACCATCCCTTGGTCTGTCGCTGGGCTGTTCTTGCCGTCGTCGTCGTCGTCGTCGTGGGACACGTGAAAATGTAGGGCGACGACCGAGGCCGTCTTGGGATCAAAGAGACAAGCGGTGCCTCGACTCAGGATCAGTTTCTGGAAATCGGCGGTCGTCTTGACATACGTATTTGGATTCTCCAGTACGGAAGCTGTTCTTGCGCCGATTCCCGCGATTGTAGCAGGCGGTGTTACTGGTTTCTGCGTAACCTCGTTGCTGCTCGACGAGTGTCGTTCAGAAGTGGATTCAATCGGCCCAGCGTCCCGATTTATCGAACTGGATGCCACCTTCGACTCGGTTTCGAGCAAGCGCTTGTAGCATTTAAGATACGAATTCGCATGGGCACCAAGGTACTGCAACATTTTCTTCGCGAGATTCGTCCTCGTCCACGCCAGCGGATCTTTCTGGAGATGTTTCACAGCAGCTTCATGGTGCATGGCAATATCGAGAGTCACGTTGCAGTGTTGAGCAATTCTTGTGATCGTGATTTCAGGTAGGATTCCATTTGTGGCTATCACTTGCTCATTGAATACTGCCTGCAAGTCCACACAGTGCACTGCTAGCGCAACGTTTACCCCGTACGAGCGCAGCCAACTGAAGACTTCATCGACATTGAACAGTACTTTCACGGTTGTAGTCTTCAGCAGGGTTTCCAGAACGGTATGAACGAGCTCCTTGCTCAGTGATGCAGTCACGTGCAGCACGATCGTCTTGGTTGCGCCGTCGCCCATCGTCACTATCGTACTCGGTGACGCCGTCGGGTCCTTTGCAGAGCGCAGATGCAGTGCTACCATCGGAGAATCTGTTCTATTAAATAGTGCGGCGCCATGGCTTGCAACGAGGTTGGAGAGGTCCTTTGTTCGGTTCACGTACGTGATCTCGTGAGCACTCGACGAAGATGAAGTCGTACTGTCGGCCAAACTGCTGCTGTGTGAAGCCGTCTCTTGAGTCCTCTCCAATGCCTTCTGCTTTGCAATCAATATGCTGTAGCAGTCGAATATGAGTTGTGTTTCGTGGTAAAGATACAGAACTAGTGGCTTGGAGAAAATCGGTTGTGCCCACGACTGCGGACCTTTTTGAAGCTGCTTGGCGAGCGCGTCCTGGTACGCCGTGTCGACGAAAGCTCCACAACGGGTTGCGATCTGTAAAAGCGTTTTCTTCCCGTGCACATCGCCGCGCCCCACAGATTGTTGAAAAAAATCTGTCAGTGCCGTAAATTGCTCTTGCGGTGATATCGTGACACCACAATCGTGCAACCATTCCCTGGTCTGGTCGATGTTGAGCACCACTTTGGCAATACTCGCGTCCTTGACTAACGCGCTGAGCACCGAGCGCAAGAGCTCCCCCTTGCATAAAGACTCAGTTAAGTGCAAGACAATATACTTGTCACCACCGGCGAGTGTGATCACGGGCTTTGCGCTCGGGGGTGCTGGTTCGTGGAAATGGAGAGCTACTAGCGGTGTTGTCTTGGCGTCAAATAGGTTAAAACCGCTGGGCGGTACCAGTTTCTGAAGGATGACCGTCGTGTTCACGTACAGGACTGTGTTCTCCGTCATAGCTGGTTCCTTGCCTTTGCCAAACGTAGCCGGATAGAGCACTTGTGGTGGCACTTTCGTTGCAACACCTGGAGCTGGCGTTGGGGTTGATGCCACAGCAGGAGCTGGTGGTGCTAAATCGGACGATGACAGCGCTTGTTTGATCTGTTGAAGTGTTGCAACCTCACTCGGAATGCCAGTAACCTTCGTGCTGCCAACTGCTCTTGTCTTTTTGGACATCACGTCGTACAAAGCCAGGTACAAGAGCACATGGTGCTTCAGAAACTGAAGCAGCGGAATCACGAGTTTGCTTTTCGACCATGCCCCGGGGACGTTTGCACAGTGGTTATCATGGGCGACACGAGACGCGTCCAACCCCAACGTACTCACCGCGTCTCCACACTCCTTCACGATGCGCGTGATCGTGAAATTGCCTTGAGAGCCGAGCCACTGGATGTAAGCAAGTTGCAGGCACGCACACTTCACGAGCTTCACCTGAGGGTCGAGGCCGTACTTGATCAGCCACGGCACAATGCTGTCAAGACGGTGCGTCACCTTGACGATGGACTTGTCGTGTAATAGCTCGGTGAGAACAGACCGCACCAGCGCATCACTCAGAGACGCCTTCAAGTGCAAAATCACGGTCTTGGTCGTGCCGTCGCTCATTGCAATCGCTGTGAATGGCATAGTCGCTTGTTTCACAGCATCTTGCTCGATCTTGAAATGCAGCGCAACTCGGGGTGATAACTTGGCGTCAAACAGCGCAACGCGGCCATCAGAGCGCACAAGAAGCGCTTGCAGCGCAGCCGTTGTGGTCACGCAGTGAAGCGGAAGGTCCGCGTCCAAGCGCGTTGGTGACGAGCCCATGCTGAGATCTGGGCTCCAGATTGCGGAAGTAGAGGTGCTGGTGCTATTTCAGGAGGAGTTGTGGTGGAACTCGTTCGACTGCGGGCAGTGCGCATGCACACGAGCGGCGCTGTTGGTCGCCACAAAAGCGCAGCATCAGGTCAGTTGCTATCCGAGTGTGATGGCAACTGACCTGATGCTGCGCTTTTTCTGTACCGGTTATGGCGGGAACTGTCAGCAAAGTACTTTTTTTCAGCAACAACTATCTCAATACAAGCAGAACAATACGACAGTCCCTGTCAATGTGTGCGTGGTTCGCCAAATTTTGGCCTGATTGCTTGCAGTCAGCAAAATTCGAGCGAGCTTGCAGACACACACTGAAAGCGTCTGAGAACCAAGGGAGCCCAGCACAGACGGCCACATGGCAGACTTGTTCACAGACGTAACCAGGTACAAGCTGGCCTCCTATTGGGTCCAAAGAAGGCGCATTCATGCGTGCGCCAATAGCGTCAGAGAACGTGTCGAACGCGTTTTAGCGAAGCCATCCAATTGTTGGCTTGCATGCAGGCAGGCAGCAAGTTGCAGAATATTTGATGCATTTCCAAACTTCTCTAGTTTATCTGAATTCGGGTCTTCAAATACCAATTTGAAAATTGCTTTGGTCAAGTGCATACTGGTATGAGACTGGTATATGACGAATCGCTCGCAATGCAGTTGTCGTCGTCCTTGTTTTTGCTCATTTGGGGGTCAACTGCTTTTGATTCTTTTGCGCATTCACACGAGACCTGCCAAAGTGGAGGAAAGCTCTGGATTCTATCTCACTGAAGTCCACAAGGTTCCTGTGCTCGACGCAGCCGAGCAGGGTCATCCAAATCGACGCGATTGATTGAGCAGCTATCGTAATAGACATGATAACCAGATGGGTACTTTTGTATCCCAGGGGTGGCATGTTGACAGATTGATTTTCTCCTTGTGCTCGAGCAGCACCCTGCTGCATGCCAACTCGCACTTGAGAACCCACTGCAACACATTGTAAGTGCATATATTCTCTGGTGTGTCCCCATTTGCCATTCAAGTTTACTCGGAGGTCAACTACTTTTCATTCTTTTGCACATTCCACTGCAACCGCTTCCTTTTCCCTCTTTCTCCCCGTTTTTCTCTGTTTCTTGGCTCTGCATGGCTCGCTCAGCTCGTGAGCACGTCGATGAGCGCGATGACGATGTTGGCCATCTGCGAGTACATGCCCATCTTGGACGCCTGCGCCATCTGCGCCGACGTGTTCACGAGCGGCGGCGTCTTCCTCTTGGAGCTCTTGTCCCTTTTCAGCGACTCGCCGTGCGGCAGCTCCTTGCTGCTACCCTTGAGGCGCACCTCGTGCAGGCGCTTGCGGAAGCGCTCCTTGACCCAGCCCTGGATGCGCAGTACGACGGCGAACCACTCGTCAAACTCGAGCGTGCGGATCGACTTGAGCACGAAGAACTTGCGCCGCAGACTCTCCTCTTCGTACGAGATCATCATGCCGAGCAGCAGGATCACGAACACGTACCCGGCGTACTCGAGGTAGTACTTGGGCGACAGGCTGCTGGCGGCGATGATGATGCCGACGGCCACAATGAACGTCGTGTACGTCGCGTATATGAAGCGCACGCGGAAGCCCGAGCGGTGTGCGAATAGGACGGCGTTCAAGAAGCCCATGTAGTACACGGGCTTAGGCTTACCCGGGCTCGTGTGCTCCATGCGCTTGATCTCGTCAGACTTCTCGCCCGTCGACACGATGAGCAGCAGGATGCCCATGCACGCGACGTGGGTCGCGATCACGAGCGACGAAAAGATCTGTGTCGAGCGTACGTACCCACCCTTGTTGATCAGCACGTCCAAAACGCGGTCCTTCGACTTCTCCTTGATCTGTGCGGCTTCCACAACGAGCTTCATGCGCATCGTGTCGCCGTTGTCGTTGCGATTTTCGGGAAAGTGCAGGTTCACGTCCTTGGAGTCAGTGGCGACATCGACCACCGTCGAGTCCCGCGTGAGCGCAGCGTTCTTGGCGTCCTCGGCTTCTTTGACCCACTTGGCGTAGAATGCCTTGCCCATAACGTACATGAACAGCGCGGCCGAGATGTAGAGCGGCACGGTCACGCCGAAGCGGAGCACGAGCGCGTAGTCAAAGTCCGAGCTGTCGACGAACCGATCGGGCTTGACCTCCAGGAACTTGATGTCCTGGAGCAAGAGCACGAGCTGGTTGAGCAGCAGTGTGTACACGGCGAAGCGAATAGTGCGGAACACGCCTTGGTGCAGCGAGCCGGAGTTCGGGTTCTCGTACGGGAACGGATCAATGAGGTACCAGTAGCGGTAGAAGCACTCCTCGACCTCTGGGTGGCGGAACTTCTGCGACCAGAGGTGCATGAGGCTCTTCTTGGAGAACTTGTCCTCCTTGAGGTCGGCGACGGCGTCCGAGTCCATCGTGCCAGAGAACGGCAGCTGGAGACAAAAGTTGCGGCGCCGCAGGAGCTCCTGGCGGTACTGCGACACCATACCGCCGATGACCGAGATGCCGTAGTTGATCGACTGGTACGAGATGTTGGTCTGGTTGTCAAAGTTCGCGCCGTTTTCTGGGAGAAACTTGCGCACGGCCATCATGACGATGAAGTACGCGAAGAAGATGCCCCAGCCGATGATGCAGCTGCGCACAAAGCGCATGCGCGTGATGCCGAAGATCGGGATCAACAGAATAAGCAGCGGGATGACGGGGCCCGTGGCCTTTTCGATCGGTTTCTTGGCGATCATGACGCTCGCGACGATGATGAACACGGTCATGGTCATGTTCTCGAGGTTGCGACGTCCCACGGGTGTGAACGTCATCAGGATCCCGAGCAGGAACGTCGGGAGGATCACGCCGAAGGTCAGGATCTGCACCGCGAGCTTGTCGTCGGCCGTGCGGCCCACGGTCGCGCTCGGCTCCCACAGGTTCGACTCCCACTCGTTCCAGTAGAAGATCGCGAGCGACACGAGGCCGATGCTGAAGCAGATGCGCACGCGGTTCACCGACGTCTCCTGCGCCACGGTAAGGTAGTTGGACTCGTAGAACGTCGGCGCGACGTCCGAGAACGACAGCAGCGTCGACATCTCGGTCTGCTGCTGGATGCGCTGGAACTGCTCCGTGTAGAACGACTTGGCCCGGATCTGCTTCATGATTTCTGCGGTCAGTAGGACGGGAGGTAGAACGGATATGGAAGCACGCACAACATACACACACATATTTGTCAGCAAAAAGTAACATCTTGTCAACAAACACAATGCAAGCAACAATGCAAACGTGCGTACCGTCAAAGCCGCCGCTGTAGTTGGGTGGCGCGTTCGCCTTGAGGATCATGGCGTTGGCGTCCTTCTCGCTGTAGACGACGGTGGAGTGGCGTGTGCCGCTGGCGCTGGCGCGCTGGTGGGTGCTGGGGCTCTGGCTGTGGCTGACGCGGTCGTCGGCCGTGCGCTTGCTGGCGCGGGACGCTCGCGCGCTCTTGGCTGTGCTCTTGGGACTCATCTGTAATTCGACAAAGGAGCTAATGCGCTCTTCCAGGATAAAGGGGGTCGCTGGGGCTTCGTCCATTCACTGAGGGCGTGGGTCGTTCCGATTGGATGCGTGGGGATCTCTCTCTCTCTCTCGCAGATGCTGCAAGAAACACAAGATCACGCACACAGGAAACGACAAGATGTGTCTGCTGCTCTGTTCTCCCTCTCGGCAAATCCTATACAAGCACCAAGTCAACAAACAAAACATGTCAGCATACTTGCAGAAGATGCGCACACATGCGCGCAATACGTACTCAATCGCGGCAAGCACGACTGGTCTTGTCTCTCAGAGTTCCCGCGTCACAAGGAGCTGGAAAGCCGAGAAATGGGGAGAGAGAATAGATCGATAGACAGACAGCGTGGGATGTGGCGCGCTCGCTTGCCAACGGGGTTGGGGGAATGCTCTCACACACGCGAAACAGCCGCGAATGGCTTTATTCCAGTATTTCTGAGGCGCACGTGCGTGAATTTCACTGGCGGCAGTAGAGGCGGTGCCCAATCAGCAAAACGGTCAGGAACAGCCGCTTCGCGCTCGTGTCAGCTGCAGCAGCAAGTCAGGCGTGCGGAATGCGGCGGAAGGCAGCGATGCGCACACTCGCACTTGTTCAGACACTGCAGACAAGATCCGCTTGCTGTCAGCCAAATTGGACAAAAGCTGCAACGGGAAGTGATCGCGAGCGAGGAAATCTGCAAATGATTTTTTTGATTGTCCGCGCGGCTTCCGCTCGAGTTCTGCAAGGGAGCAGCGCCAGACCACATCGTCAAACTGCTCGACTGCGTGTTTGTATGGTCTCCATTCGACTAAGCATAGAGGGGCCACTATTGCGAGCGTTCTGGACGTTCTATGGACCCAGCTGTTTGTGGCGGGAGGAGCAGGGTGGGTGGGTGACTTCGTTGTGGTTCACAAGGGGAACAGACGAGCAGATAATCTGGACTCCGTACTCAACAAATCAGGACACTTTCGCCTAAAACAGACTGGACTGTCTGTCTGTATCTTCACGTTGATGCATCTGTGCGGAACCTGATTTGCTGTTTTGCAGTTTTCCTTCCAGCAGGCGCCGTACTGTATCCAAAGTCTGTCAGTCGATCATTTCGGTCGACAAGCATCTGCGACTGAAGTCATCACTTGCGGCCAGCTTCAGTTCCCAGCGGACCCTCATGCACACTGAACTTCAGAGCTCGAAGTGGATTGCAAGTTGCAATCCTCTTCCTTGCAGTTTGTAAGGAAGGGAGTTGCTGGTTGGGGGTGGTTGCGCCAGTGGTTAGGGAACACTGAGTCCACCTAAACATGGGTACATTCTATAGTACCCCCGGGGTACAAACCAAAGCACAATGTGGGATGAGGGTTTGCAGTCGACTTGATGCAAACTAGAAGCACCAGTGTCCTATGCATTCAAAGGCGACTTGGATTATCGCCTGTATGATAGAAGATGCGTGGATCTTACTGTTCATTTGTTAAGAGAACGGGCTTTTATTCGCAGCAAGCGAACCAAAATTCGCGCGAAACCAACATCCCAGCGCGTTTTTCGCCAGTGCTCTTGTGCAAACTGCCTTTGCCTTATCATCCGGATCCTGCTTATTGCATGGTTTCAGGCGCATGCTTGCAGAAGTGTGTGAGAATGAGCCACACAGCTACTGCACTTGCCGTCTAAAGTACCTGACTCAGCCTCTTGAAGTTGGTCTGTACCGGTATCAACATCAATACGACCTCGCACAATGCCTTTGCTGCTCTGTCCAGTCAACTAACGCGACTCGAAGTGGCAATCTTGCGTACCTGAGAGTTTGCCAAAGGCTGGTTGCGTAGCCAAAACAGGCTTGCTCTGCATTCGACAGATTGCTGGATGCGCTGTACGAGCTTTAACTCTGAAGTCGGAAGGATAGCGAAAGGAACGTAAAAGAGAGAGCCTAGGGACCAACAGCTTGAGAAGCTACGGGCAGTGGAGCCTTTACTGTCTGGTGCACAATTTGAACCGTCTATCGCTGCGTCTGGAAAGTCCTCTCGACTCTCTTTGAACAGCTTTCGTCCGACCTCCGATACAGTACTTATGAGTGCACCAGAGCCACTCGATGCCAATAGTTCTTTGAGTTACACCAAAGAACTATAATACAATGAAACATCGGCGATGAGTGGCTCACGGGTATGAAGCAACCGATTGAGAGAGACGACGAGCGTCTTCTCAGAGTTGAGCGCGCTCTTTGCGCATGAACCGCAACACCGCCCTGATCACCTGTGTAAATTACTGATGACCTACCTTCTTGCCTCTTCGATTGCCGTCTTACAGCAGATATCCCTAGCGCGGCGTACGACTCGATGCACATGTTCTGCCAGCCAAAAAGAGAAGAACAGCAGCAGGTTGAAGTGAGTTGCCTAGCTAAATAGATGACCGATCTCCAGGTTCGCGGCAAGGGATATCACTCGTGAATTGGTTTGAGATCCGAGACGATGCACACTGACGATACATCTTCGCGATTTCAGGGATGGTGTATCGAAAAGTCCTCGTGCACGAGGTTCGACACAAGTCCGTGATGTGGACTCTGGACTGAAGAAGGAGTGGGAGAAGGGATTCCAGATCGAGTACCATCTACCGACAACTTATGGAAGCAACGTTTGCGACGCCGTCCCTTTGACCTACACAGCAAAACCCATTTTCTCTGCTTGATGGACACGGTGTTTTTTGCTGAGCGCAGGCGAGGCCACCTGCGGCGTCAACTAGGCCAACGTGAAGAGGCTTTGGCTTTTGGAGCGTACGTCGATGTCAGTCAGAGCTCCAGCCGTGATAATATCTCGCTCCCATGATGCTACAACGATTTTTCCTTTTTTGCAAGAGCGTGTCTCAGCATACGAAGCAAACTGAGTGTGAGATGCCAACTCAAAGACCCATGTTCCAAGGTGGTGAGCGAGTGTGCTACTTCATGCCTCAAGTGGCAACGAATGGATCCATCCTACTGGCATTGATTATGGTAATTAGAGCCTAAAGCCCTTGCATCACGATTACCACGGAAGCGTACATAGAGAGAAAGATACATCTGCGAACGTAATATCCTCATTTCCGAACTGATGGAAGCTCTAGCGTCTTAGTCCCAGTTGACCAATGCTCCACAGTTCGGCTAGTCAGCAGGACTGACGAAATCAGCACAAGTACAATGGATACCGCTTTTAAGAGTATGGCAGCAACCACAACACTCTTTTCAAGGACAACAGAGAAAACTTTGGACAAAACATGTCACCACAAACGTTCTTCTTTTCTCTTCATTCCAAAGTTTCGTTCCTGCCTTTCTTCTTGCTGCTCCGAGACTAAGAAGATGTGTCGTTTGGACGCTCAGACAAGGCTTTTGTGGCGCGGAGGTGACGGCTTCTAGCATCCATCGCGTTTCAGCTGACGAATATTTCAGCCGAGATAGGTGGTCAGAGCGTAGACAACACCTACATCCCTCTGCCCCGTTCAAGAGTCCGACGAATCCCAGATCGGGAGGCTCTCATGAGAATGTGGCTGCTCCACCCCTCAACTGGAGCCACATTCCTCCAGTGGAGCCACATCGACAGCCTCACACTGGAACGCTCTGCACCGACGCAGCACCGAGTTTGTGGCACCGCGAGCGAGATTCGCAATCTTAAAACTCTCTCAAGCTAGTAGCAAATGCCACTGCGAAATGGAAGCACTATTGCAAGCGCAAACGGTACGATAACCTGCACTTGTACTGTACAGTGTTGCTGTTGTCAATCCATGTATGTCGCGTCTACAAGTCTCACGTCACTTGGTCAAGAGAAAGAGCTGCACCTTCGTAAGTCTCTTGCGACCAAAATCGCAAAGGGAATCACCCCAAGCAGCCAGCGCTGCTCTCTCTCTCTCTCTCTCTCTCTCTCCCTCCTAATGTCGCTAACCGAGTCTTCTCGCTTCTTTGGTCGAACGCGAGGCTCCTCTGGCCAGACACGCAGCAGCGTAGCTGGTGGTACGGCAGCAGCATTTTCGGCTCTCTCTGCAAGATTCAGCGACCCATTGCACGCTTCAGAGCTCTTACAGATGATGAACTCGGTCGGCACTTTTGAAAGCAAAGCGCAGCAGAGTCTCTCTACGTGATCACTCCGCTAAGTCCGCAGACAGTTTCCGCTTAAGCACACACAAAGTGCGCACGTGGAAGATGCGCAGGTGTGCTGTCTTTTTTCCACAACTGCGTATCTTATCGAGTCTGCGGATTTAGATACATCTGCGTTTTTTTCTGGAGGGACCTCTGCTCACAAAACGCATATCTTTGAACGGCCGCGTCGGTTCAGAAATGAACCTTCAAGTGATGGCTCCTCGATCGGTCGAGACGCTTTTTATTCCTTGTGTGTGCGCTCTATGCGCGAAAAAAAAAGCACCCAGAGAAGCCCAACGTATCGATTTTTTCATCAGAGGCGTGTCCCTGGTTTTCACAGCAATCCGTTCTATTCTTTAGTTGCTGCCACATAGTGAGAGATCGGACGCTCGCGGGAGAGAAAACGAATAAAATCATCGGATAACCCGCGCTTGAACCTGAGCAGATGGTCTGCGGAAAAGAACGAAAAAAAACAAGCAAGTGATCTCTCCCACTACTTGGCGTTTGTATGGGTCCGGCGGAAGGATCGAAGATGTCTTCCCCCGCCCCTTCGGCTGTTATTCTCCGATTCGCGCGCAAGAGGGTAAGCAGCCGGAAGGAAAGCAAGCGCCGCATTTTGGCGGCAGAGAAGAAGCAGGTAATGTCTCGCTATCCAGCGTCTCTGTGTGTGTGTGTCGCTTGTGCAGGCGAAGCGCGTGCGCAGTGTCGTGCGCGGTGCTCATTCTCGGTCTGTCGTTCTATTCTCCAGGTTCTCCCTTCTCGGCGTGTGTGTGTGTGTGCACATAATTTACGATGATGAACAAAGAAAACAACAAGCTCCGCGGCAACGCGAACGCGCGCAAGATGCAGTTCCAGCGCCGCCGCAAGCCCGCGAACATTGATCCGAACGCGGCCATGAACAACTTTTTCGGCACCGTTGGCTCGCCGATCAAGATGTCGACGTTCGAAGTGAAGAAGCGCGTGGGCGGCGCCGCCGACGAGGTGAACCCGAACATTGTCGGCATCAACGCCGTCGCGGGGGGCCATCGACCAGCGCCGTCGGTGAACTCGGAAGTCGCGACGTTCGATCTGAAGCAGAAGCAGGCACTGCAGCAAGAAATCCAGAAGCAACAGCGTCAGCAGCAGCTCCAGCAAAAAGCGGACGAGGACGCCAAGAAGAAGTACAACGAGGCGGTAAAGGCTGCGGAGGAAGCTGCAGCAGCGCGAAAAGCGGCGGCAGCAGCCAAGGAGGAAGCGGCCGCAGCCACTGATGCGAATGACGTCGCGACAGTGAAGAACGAGGGCAACCGTGGCCGTCGTGACCGCCGAAACTCGACGGAGTTCCTCGGCGCTCCCATGGAGCCTGTCCAGCAGTTGAAACTCGACGGCGCTAAAAAGGCTAAGATCCCGCATTTCATGTCGGCGTGGTTCAACATTGGGAACGATACGAAAGAGGCTGCTCCTGTGGCTGCTGCGACCCCGGCTGCTGCTCCAGCCGCAACTCCAGCCCCAGCGCCGAAAGAAGCGACTCCAGCGGCTCCGGCTGTAGCGAAGCCTGATGCAGCGCCTGCTCAGAATGGTGGGAGAAACTCCGTGTCGAATGCGCGCTCGGCGATCAGCCAAAGCATCGATTTCTCCGAGATCACTGTCGGTCGAATGATTGGTGAAGGCGCCTTCGGTAAGGTTCATGAGGGCAAGTGGCGTGGGAAAGCGGTGGCGATCAAATTGCTGATCTGCCAAGAACTCCGCAATGATATTCTGAATGAATTCCAGTCGGAAATCGAGATCATGAGTGTGCTGCGCCACCCCAACATTTGTCGTCTGCTTGGCGCGTGCATGGATCCTCCAAATCGCGCGTTGGTTGTCGAGCTCTTGCAACGTGGCTCACTCTGGGGTGTGCTTCGCACGAACCGCAAGTCGATTGATCTGGATATGCGCACGCGGTTCATTTACGACACGGCCAAGGGCATGAGCTACCTGCACCACTTTGAGCGTCCGATCCTGCATCGAGACTTGAAGAGTCCGAACTTGCTTGTCGACAAGAACTACAACATCAAGCTTTCGGATTTCGGGCTCGCGCGTGTGAAAGCGCACGTGCAGACGATGACGGGTAACTGTGGCACGGTGCAGTGGATGGCTCCGGAGGTGCTCGGGAACCAGAAGTACACTGAAAAGGCAGATGTGTTCTCGTTCGGTATCGTCATTTGGGAGATTGTCACGGGTGAGTGCCCGTACGACGGCATGTCCCAGATTCAAGCTGCGCTTGGCGTGCTCAACCGCAACCTGCGGCCAAATATTCCTCGAGATTGCCCTCCGTTCTTCTCTCGCCTGATGAAGGCGTGCTGGAGTCGTCAGCCAGAGCTGCGGCCGTCGTTCCCGCACATTGTCAACGCGTTCCGTTCGTACCAAGCATCGATCTCGGATACAAGAGCAACGCCGTCGGCTGCAGCGGCAGCGAAAGCGGCAGTCTCCGCGTCCCTGGCAGTGAGTTAGGTACATTCGCTCCTAAAGACCAACAACACCCAGGCGCAACCGAGTCCACTCAATTTCCTTTTTTGAACGACTAAGAGAGGACAAAGAGAGAGGATGACGCGAAATGCGGAGCCGAAGTCCCTGGGTATGAAATTCTCTTTTTTTTTCTCCTTCATTGTGATTTGAGCCCTTCGCAAAACAGAAAATAACTACACGACAATATATACGCAAACTCCCACTTTCTCTCGAGCATTTTCTATATTGACGGTATTGGAAAGTCATCGCGAACTTCCTGTATCAACAGCTTGATTCTTTCTCTTTTAGCTCGAGTGGGCATTCGATGGAGTTCATGGACGACTACTCTCCATACGACCTAGGAAGAATGTCAAATAGCCAATCTCGAAACCTCGAAGCGGATGACGAGGATGACGAAGAGGACGGCGATGGAGAAAGGGAGAGTTTGACTACAGACGTTGAAAGTTATCGCCTGGTTTTTGCTTCTACAGAGCAGCAAGAGCAAAATGTCGAAAGATCTTTGTCACCAAGGCAACACAAGAATGCATTCTGTGAAAGGCATCTCTTGAGTGAATAGATACCTTTCGCAGAATGGAAGCTTGTGCTGTGAAGGTCGTGCTACGCTTTGAGGTCAGCGTGCTAAGTGTCGCAACACACTGACCTACAAGCGTAACTCGGTTTGAACGAGTAAAGTGTTCCCGTGGTAGACCAACTGTTTAAATGCTCTACGTGGACGCAGTTTATCCATCATTCCAAAGTCGTAGACTCGTCACCGCGCATTGTCCCGAGTTCGTCCATTCACCCACGACGATGAGCTGCGGCTAGCGGCATCTGAAGACTGGATACTCGTCCTCAACACGCATGGCTCAGATTGTCAGCCAATGTGCAACCTCAATGCACCAAAAGCTTCGAGAGTACATCGTTTGGCCACTCGTAAGTCTGAGACTCGGCTTGTCGTGGTCAATTTTAACGTCGGAGACGCGGCAGAGGTGGAGAAATCGACGGAGGTGACCGCATGAACACCGTTATCATTTTCTACCAAGGTGTCGCATCGAAATGTGTTCTTCGCAGAATTTCAGACGAAATAACGACGAGATCAACACCAACGTCTCGACAGTGATGACGAATCATCAGTCCATTTACTCTGATGGGATTTTTTCCGCATCTGGGGGACACTGACGAGTGTTTCTCCCAAGAAACACACAAACATGTGAAAATGGTAGCATTGCTGCCAAGCTCCGTGTGACAACACTTTCCGAGCGACAGGACTTGTCACCATTTCGCTACGCGCACGTCAGAAGATCGCAAACATCTACATATGCAACCACGCTTAGCAAAAAGACCGAGTCTAGACCAAAGAAAATGCATTCATTGTCATGCATCATGCAGTGTCAGCCGTTTGCCTTATTAAGCTATTTCTTACCAATGCAGAGCCCCACAAGCGCTATTACGCTGGGAATAAAAGCAGTCCAATCGTTCACGAGAGTCACGTAGAAGCGTTTGGTTTCACTGCTGCCGAGTCTGCTGCGTTGCAGCGCGTCACTTTGGAATCCGACGTAGTGGCTGGACTGATCCCATGGAAGCTCCAGAGCCGAAGCGTGCCGTGCGAATCGTAGCGCCACGCGACATTCTCCAAGTGAGACCACGCGCCGGCCACCGTGTGCACCGCCACGAACTCGTACACGCAGATGTCCTTCGCTGCCGTTTCGTTAACTCCGCTAGTGTCCATGTCGAGAAGACTTGGGGGTGGTATCATCTCGGTGTTGTGCCGGCGCATACTGCAGAACCAGGCCAGCTGAAGCGCGATGTTGGGCGTAGCGCATCGCTGCAGAGCGCCGTCCGTCATGTTGGAGCTCCATCGCGACAGGAAATTGCCCTGGTTGTCCATCGCCTGCTCGGCAGAGTAGGACGGGAAGCAGACCAACTTTTTTGACGACGTCACCGATGAACTCGAGGCCGACGATGTTCTTGTGTTTCGACTGATCCAGGCCGCGGACCACGCGCGAAAGTGAATCAACACGAAGGCTCTTGAGATGAGGATCGTCACGACCACGGCGCCACAGATCGCGTACACGTGCGGGTCCGAGTGCACAGCGACGTTTGTCGTCATGTAATCCGTGAGGAGTTTGCAGACCACGTAAATGAGCAAAACTGCGGCGTGTGCGAGCATCCAATAGCGCAACCAGTCTGGTCGCGCTTGGCTGCGCAGTCGTTTGCTGAGCGACTGCGTCTGCTGCGTGATGAGCGAGATCCAGAAGCCGCCACTGAGCATCGTGAGGCAGAGCGAGAAGCTGCTGATCTCGATCGTGCCGTCGCTCGTCGAGAACTCGGCATGGCACGCGAGCGAAAAGATGTTGCTCAGCGCGCCGACTGCCCCCAGATACAGCAGCACGATCGTCTCGGGACGTTGCAATGTCCCTACCGACGGGTCGAACTGGAACAGCTCCTTGAGCTGCACGCCAGTATTCAGCTGGACGTAGTGGGTCCCTTCGTCCCCACCATGACGCTGGACTTGGTGCATGATACTCATGTTACCCAGGCTGTTGCGTACGAACATGTACATGCTCTTCAAGACGCTCAGGTATTCAAACACGTAGTACGCTGCACCAGCGAGGTTGAGCGCCAGCAGAAACGTGCGGATCTGGCGACTCGTGTTGTCTTGAATGCGCGTGCGCTTGATGAGCAGCGTCGTGTCCATGAGGAAAACTCGATCTGGCGGAAATTGCGCTGCTGATTCGGATCCGAAAGCGGCGCGAGGTCTTTGCAGTCGCTGATCGTGTGCACGCTGCTCATGACGGCGTCGAGGTGATTGAGTTTCCGCGCGACGACGTCGTCTCGCACTTCGTCGAACCGTTTGGTCACGTAGCTGCCGAGGAAACAGTCCTTGATCGGCACGAGCGTCACAAACAGCGCGGCCGTGATGATGATCACCTGGCAGGCGCGATAGGAGAGGCGGCGCTCGCCCAGGCGTCTCAGCATGCGGTGGAGCCATCTTTGCAACGGATTGCGAGATACTGGCGGTCTGCGGGGGACATGGCGAGTCAGGCTACTCGGTGCGGCGTGCACACCGGCACCAGACCCTTTCGCTGGTTGGTCGGCAGTGGCCACGCAGCGCTTGGATGATTCCGACGGTAAGGGCGACGAAGGCTTGGCGGCGAGCTCGACAGCCATCTTTGCTGAACGGTTTGCTGGCAAGAGCTGCAAAGACTGAGAGAGGAGCAATGGGCAACAACTGCAGGCGAGGATGTTCGTTGTGCCGTTTTCTAGAGGCTGCAGGCTACAGAAACTGCCTGCGGTGACGCATGCTTGCTGCTCATGTCTCCGGCGAGCGAAGCGAAACGACCACATTCACTATTCCTTTTTTTAAATGGCGCTCCCAATCGCAAGGTCCACTTGATCTTTCGGGATATCTTGCTCGCTGAGATGTAGCCTAATATATCTCACTCAAAAACTAAAAACGCTTGATCTTTTCTGTGCACAGCATGCAGCCACTTCAGTTTCTTCACAGTGGTGATGCGCATGGCTCCAATAATCAAAACGAGATCAAAGAGCTGTGCAGCGAACTTCAAACGGGATCAAATACGACAGGACAATTTGCACAGGAAAAAAAAAACAGCGCAAACGGGCAAATTGAGACAAACGAGCCGTTCCAGAGCTTTAAAATCCACGTGTACTCAGAACTGCGGTGACCAGAAGCATCATGTATCGCCATTGTGCACCGTCCCATGCAAGACGCGACCAACGAAGATGGCTCTCGAAATGACTCAAGGGTCCAACTTCAACTTGACTTCAACTTGGGCTGTGCACATTTTCGTGGCACGATCCAAGACAGATGGTGTTGACAGTACGTGGTTTTCACGAACATTGCACAGCGGCTATGCAGGAAACGAATGTGGCCCGGCACCCCACTGGATTTGAGTTGCATGCTGCCACTAAGCATGCGTTTAGCATCCAGTCTCAGCAGTGCGGAATCGAAGGTACAGTAGTGTGCTGGTGAGTCAATGCTACTGACTTAATGCCATCGAAAGGGATTCACTCGCCATATCTAGTGTCCGACAACAGCACGTGGAATTGGTGGCGACACACTGAAGAAAGTATCATGAGAAACGTGTACGTTATAAATTCTGGCAATATGTCAAACAGAGACAATCAATTGTGGCAAGTTGCACCGAACGGTCCAATATCTATAAATTAGTATTCGATCATAAAATCATACGCACTTCGCATAAAAAGGTACAATTTCAAAATTAATGAGCTGACACAACAACGGCGGGTAGGGGAAGCGGATCCGCTAGTTGACTCAGCCTCATTTCGATCATAAAAGCGCTCATGCACAACTGTTGCTCGAGTCCGACGTTGGGGCTGATCCGCTGCGCTTTTATGGCGAGGCATCAACGCAAAGCAGACAAACAACACGCCTCGGCACCTGCGCTGGGTGGGAAGCGCAAAGACAGCTGCAAGTGTATCTGGATGTCAAACCAGTCGCAGTCAGTGCGCAATCAGCACCAGCAATTAGCAAGAGAAAACGATATTTTCCTGCTGCTTCTTTCCGAGTGCGCAATCAGATCGTCTTCTGCCAGTGGCCAAACATCTCACTGGAAAAAGCGTACCCAACGAGTCAGCACTGCTGCAATAATACCGCGGTGTATCTAGCAGGACATGCACGCAGCACCTTCAAGCAACGATCCCTTGTCTCCGGCTTTCGGGATCCTCGGTGGGAAGAAAATCCAACGCAGCAATGCGACGAGCAGGCGAGGGGGCGACGCATTTTAATAACATCATTCGAGTTGACACTTTTAATTATGCGCGAGAGCGGGAATCGATTAGTCGGCAAGCCGTCATGCGTGCATCAGCATTCGTATCACACAGTTCCAGCGCAAATCGCATGGGAGCAATGCAGCAGGCAGTCAAGTGGTGGACGACTCGCGATATGCATCTTTGAACGGTGCGACCCGATTGGCTGAAATGCACTCGAGGTAAGAACGTGTGCGAAATGGGACGAGCCTGACGTCCTTGTTTGAAACGGCGAAGGTCTCGTCTCAAAATACGGTTCATTGTGAATATCTGCAGTACTGAAGAAGAGCGAGCATCATCACCTTGTTCCACATACAGTATCCAAACCTCACCTGATTTTGCGAACTGGAAAGACTCGGAACCGCAGTCTTATTGGCTGAAATGACGCCTCATCGAGCCGTTTCGGATCTCCTCGTTCTTTTCGCGTACAGAAACCAGTCCTCGACAAAGAGCTTCTTCGCGTCCATCCTTCTTGGTTCTCTCTCTCTCTCTCTCTCTCACACACACAGTTTGTATCGCAGGCGTGCGGCACGCAGACAGCAGGAGCTGACCACCCACACAGCCCATCTGCCTCTGCATCTCTCTCTTCCATACCTGCTTCTCTGTCTCGCTCCCGCCTGAATCCGGCACAATCGAGACGCCCACAACCACGCGAAGCGCATTTCTCACCCCACGCGGCTAAACCGATCTGACGCAGCGTCGTTTCTTTGCTGGACGGCTTTAGCTTCTGGTCCGCGCAATCAAGATACCTGTCTCGCTTCCATTCTTCAATTGGCCAAGCAAGACGCCCCGCTGCATGCCACGGCTCCCATTGGCTGCTGCTCGGGCACTCGCTGTATTTACACAAGGCAAAGATGCTGATACAACGCCGTCAAGGGCTCCCACGGCCATTCGTCACTGCCCCCGCGGCGGCCATGGCGCTTCTTCTGCTCGCCGTCACCGCTTCTGGTGCTGTGCTCCGCGATGACAAAGACATGCTCGCCTCGGTAGCTGATGGCGGTAATGCCGAACACCGGGAGGAGCGATCTCGCGATCTGTTAACCAACACGCGGCGAGGTCTCATGTCGCGTATGCTCGCCGAGGCCACCGTCCCGTTTGCGTCGGTGGACACCATCAACGACACGCTCGCACACGGTCTCGCGTTCATCATGGTGCTGGTCGCCGCGCATCCGCTCGGGCTCTTCTTCCCGAAATACTTCAAGCTTCCGTTGATCACCGGGTACTTGATCACCGGCATCCTCGCTGGCCCGTTCATCGCGAATTTGCTGACCAACTCGCTCGTGAATATGCTCTCGCCGACGATCAACGCCATGGCGCTGTCGTTCATCTCGTTCCAAGCTGGTCAGGAGATCTACTTGCCCGAGCTGCGGCCGCAGATCAAGGGCATTCTGCAGCTGCTGCTGATCCTGTACAGCGTCACGATGGTCATCTTGACGGTCACGATCACGTTCTTCAACGATCCGTTCTTCTTCGACAAGTTCGACTCGAGCTGCCAATTGGCGATCGGGCTCATGTTTGGCTCGATCGCCGTGCTCGGCTCGCCCGCGACCGTCATGGCCATCAAGATCGAGTTGAACTCAGTGGGACCGTTCACGAACCTCATGCTTGGCGCGACGATGACGGCCGAGTTCGTCGTGCTCGTGTCGTTCTCCGTGTCGCGCATCTTCTCGTCGATCTACTGCGCCAAGCTCGACATCTCGGTCGCGAACCTGTTCTTCACGATGGGAGTCGTCGTCTCCAACCTCGTCATCGGCGCGTGCATCGGCGTGCTCATCATCGCGATCTTCTGCATCCCCGGCGGCCCAGACGACAAGGACGGACACGCTGCAGCTGTCGAGATACAAAGCCTGCGTCCTGACAAGGGCGAAGTCGACCTCGAAGCGCATACCGTGGACCCGGACAACGCGCCGCACCCACACAACGCGTACATTGAGGAAACGGATGAGTGCGACGCGCCGCGCAAGAATGCGTTCCGGCCAATGAGCGTGTTCGGTTCACTGTACTTCAAGGCGTTCCTGTGGCTCTTTATGGGCTTCCTCTTCTACATTGGTACAAACACGATCAGTGAGGCCACGATCGCCGAGTACGGCCACTCGTGGGACGTCAAGTTCGAGCCGCTGCTCGTGCTCATGGTCGCGTCATGTCTCGCGGGCCACTACTCGACGATCCGCCACGACATGCACGTGATCCTCGATACGGCGGCGCCATACATCTTCCTGCCGTTCTTCGTCATGACGGGCGCGGCGCTCAAGCTCGACGAGGTCGTGGACGCGCTCCCGCTCATGAGTCTGTACGTGATCCTGCGGTACGTCTCGATCTTCCTCGCGTGCTACTGCGGCGGCCGCTTCGTGCTCAAGCTCACGCCGCAGCAGTACAACAACCTGTGGCTCACGATGACGCCGCAGGCTGGTGTCGCATTGGGGCTCGCCAACGAAGTCAAGGGACTGAGTTCTGATCCGTGGGCGGCCGAGTTCGCGGCGACGATCGTCTCGGCCGTCGTCGTGAATCAGATCATCGGCCCTGTGCTCTGCGCCATTGGGCTCAGGCACGCGGGCGAGAGCCAATACGAGCGCTTGGCGGCGCTGCAGCCCAACTCTGACGACCCCGAGGCGACGGTGCGCGGGACCCTCGGTAGCAACGGAGGCTTGGGGGAGCGCGTCGGCAGCGTCGTTGTGACTGCCGGCAATGGTGATCCGCGGCCGCTGCTGCCGTTCTACAAGGTGCGTAATGCCGTCGTGATCGGCGAGGACGAAGTCGCGTTTGAGATCGCGCTCGAGCTGTCGCTCTACGGCGCGCATGTCAACGTGCCGCTGCTGGACGAGGAGCTCGCGGACAAGTGGCACAAGATGAACGAAGCGATCCTCACGCGCTCGGCTAAGGGCGAGCTCATCTCGTACAAGAACAAACTCAAGGAGCGCAAGAAGGACGCCGAGGGGGACGACCTCAAGGGTCTCGCGGCGTCCACAGACGTGCTCATCTTCACGGGCGAGCCGAGTCGCGCACTGGAGCACGTCAAAGCCATGACGAGTCTGCTGGGCGCTAACCGCCCACGCATGATCGCCGTGATTCCGGACCCCACGTACTGCCAGCAGCTCAAGCAGCTTGGCGTGCTCACGATCCAGCCGTCTATCGCGCTCGCCAACATCGCCACGCGCATGGCGCTGCTTGAGAAGAACCTGGCCGAGTCGCTCTCGGCCGAGATCAGCACGACGTCCAACTTCCAGACCGCGGCGTACTTTATGCGGCACGACTACGAGCGCGAGGGCTCCGTGCACTCGCTCTCGGAGATGAAGCTGCAGGGCCGTCGCCTCGCGCTCGGCCGCAGTGTCGTGAACCACCACTCGGTCGACTACGACCGCCTTGCCGAGGCGCTGGTGGCCGAGAACCTGCCACTGCCGCCGCCGCCGTCGCGTGTGTCCATGTTCGGTACTTCGGCTGTGGGTCACGACCCGTTCGCCAAGCGCGGCGCCAACATGTCGGCGTACGAACACTTTGTGGTCGAGGACGATGGACTGAGCGCCGCCGGCGAAGTGTTTGACGAGCAGTTTCTCGTGAACGGGTCGCCGCGGAGCTCGAACGGCGGCAGCCAGGGCGGCGGCGGGCGCTCGCGCTCGTCTCGGATCTCGCGGCGCCGCTCGCGTTTGGGCTCGGAGACGAGTTCTGGCGGTGGGTACGTCCGCTTGCGTCGCGGTAATTCCCTCGGCAACATGTAAGCATCGTCTGGTTGTTTTGCTGTTTTGGCCGTTAGTTAGTTTAGAAAGAAAAGGCATGAGAAGGAGAGATAGAAAGGAATTATTAATACTTTGCACACACACACACACAGAGCGAATCTGGATGTCCATGAAGAGCAATGTGAGCGCATGCTGTTCCATGAAGCGCGGATGTTATGGGGAATGCGGCGCGCGACAAAACAAGCCATTTCTTCCATGTCGCAAACAAATTCGTACTGTACCAACCTGCTAAGGTTTACTTCAGCCATGTTTCCCACCCATCTTCTATAACAACGGATGTCGAGGGAACTCGTCTCGATACCTAATACGGGGTGTTTGGAGCTCCTCGCCCGTCCAATTGGGTTGCGCTGTGGCCGTTTCAGTCATCCTGGCGGTCAGGACGCTGACGCAAAAGTCGCCACATTTTTCGGCGACAGGGGATGGGGACAAAGCGACTGCTTCATTTGGTGCCAGTCTCCGTTTTCCTGGTCTCACTGCCAGTTTCCTTCCTTACTCACTTCCCATCAAGGCGTTTCCCTTCTTCTCGACGACTGCGACACGCAAGATGGCGAAGAAGCGCACCAAGACGAGCACCAGCAGACCCAATGGCAGTACCTCCGCCGCGGGAAAGCATAATGACGATACCACCAGTACGAGCGACGGTGTCCACGTGGATGAGGAGAAGATCAATGTGAACCAGAAGGATCTGGCGGACGCGTCGGCGGAGGATGTCGCGCGCGCGAGTCAGGACGCGGTCGTGATGACGGTGCTGTCGTCGCGCAGCTCCGAGGACGAGGCGCACGACGACCACGCGGAGAATGGCGATGCGGTCGCGGCGTTTGCGGCGTCTGCAGCGGAATCTGTGCTCGCGTGGAAGATGGAGCACCACGGCGTCATGTCGCCGCATCACGATGACAACGAACATACGCAACCGAAGACCCACCGCGACTTTGCGCTTCAGTTCGCCGATAATGCGCATGCGGGTGACGATCCAGCAGAGTATGCGCATGACGACGAATCCGAGGAGGCGGTGGGGAAATTGCTCGTGCCCAACATCAAAACGTACGACTTGGACGCCAGCGCCAGCGACTTCCTCGGCAAATACATTGACGAAGAGAAGCATCCGCACCACCATCCGCACCACATCCTGCATGACGTGGTGCAATCTCACGTGGTGCCGCAGGCGTCGTCACCTGCGTCGTCGACTACCGCTGGCAGCCAGATCCCGCACAGCAAGAGTCTGATCCTCGGGGACGACGAGAACCCGGCGATCGTGCTACAGGCGTTTCCGAACAACAAAGTGGAAGTCGTCGAAGTCGTGGCCGAGCAGAGCTGGCTGATCACAAAGCTCACGGTGCAACTGCTGTGGGCGCTACGCACGTCGCATAAGTGGATCCTTTCGGCGATGCGTCTGGTCTGGTTTGTGATCTTTTTGCTGCCGCCGCTGCTCAAAATGGTGATCTACTTCTTCACCGACGCGCATATCCATCGCAACATCATTTACGGACTCAATGGACGCAACCTGCTCGATGTGTACACCGTGCCGAATAGCTCGAATGCGAATAACAACAGCAAAAGCACCACGACAACAACGACTCCGGCGTCCGAGTCGACAGATAAACGTCCTGTCGTCGTGTTCTTCACCGGCGGCGCATGGATCATTGGCTACAAGGCATGGGGCACGCTGATCGGCAAGGTGCTCTCGGCGTGTGGCATTGTCGTCGTCACGCCGGACTATCGCAACTTCCCACAGGGAATCTTGCCGGACATGGTCGACGACGTGACCATGGCGATCCAGTGGGTCTTTGACAACGTGCATCATTTCGGCGGCGATCCAGAGAACGTGACGATTGTCGGGCAATCTGCAGGTGCCCACATTGCCGTATGTTCGCTGCTCGAGCGCGTTGAGAAGAAAGAGCAGAGCATGCGGCATCGTCCGAGCGCCACTGGCAGCACTAACGGCCGCATTCCAATCGCGTGCGCGCCGTCGCCGACGCTTTCCACGTGCAGTCGGTTCTCACAGGCGTCCAGCGTCGCGAGCGCCGATAGCAGCAGCACACTTGCATTCTGCGTTCCGCCGACGTGGGAGCTGCACCAGGTGCGCAGCTTCATCGGCATCTCTGGTCCGTACAACATTGAGGTCGCAGTCGAGACGTTCCACCGCCATGGGTTCGACAAGAGCGTCGTGGAGCGCATCATGGACAACAAGCTCGCGTACTATTCTCCGGCACTGCGCTTTTTCGCCAAGCAAGGCGAGCCCAAGCATGGCGCACAGTCGTCGGCGCTGGACGCGTTCCCACCAGTGTACCTCTTCCACGGCACGGCCGACAAGACAGTGAGCTGGCGGTCGTCGGAGCAGTTTGCGCACGCGCTCACAGCGTGCAACGTGCCGGTGGTCGTGCAGTACTTCGAGGGCAAGTCGCATACAGACCCGATCATTGAGGACCCGATCCTGGGCGACGACTCGCTGCTGGACATGATCCAGCGCATCATCCAGGAGTGCGCGCCGCCGCGCGACGCTGCGAACGGCAACTGCGCAGCCGCAACATACCCGTCGGGCTACCCGGACAAGCGCTCGTACCCGCTGTGGCTCGTCAACTTGGCGCGCCGCATGAATCCATTTTAGACATACCCGCATACGCACGCAGTGTGGACTAGAGCAGCGCACACGTCCTTTTATATATTTGCATAAATACGCTTTGCAGTGGCAACGCCATTGTTGTTTTGCGCGCGCGCACACACATGCATACAAACAAACCAGCAAAAAGAGTGTCCATTTTGATTTCTTTTGTTTTTCTTCAACCCAAAATGTGTGTGCTTTATATGTTGGTAGACAACAATCAACATTAAATACGCGTCTGCTCCCTCTCTTCCCTTTACAACTCTTTGCCTTTCTTCACAGGCTCTTCTTTCCATTGTGCTTGCTGTGCGTCCAATGCTTCATGCTTCCTGTCTGCGACTCTTTAGTGGCTGCCGCGGTTCTTGAACGCGATGACAAAGCCGATGAGCACGATCGCGACGGCACCGGCGATCATCGGCCCCGTGAACGACGACAGCGACGGACCCTTGGCGTGCGTCTTGCCGCTCTCCGACGCCTCCGCTGTCGTCGTCGCCGTGCTCTCCGTCGCGGCGGCGATGGCGGTCGCTTCGTCGTCAGTGCTGTTGGCGGTCGAGTTGGTCACCGCTTCCGCCAGCGCGCGGCTCGGAGTCGCCGCCTCCACGTCTTGCGTCTTGAGAAGCCGCTGCGCGCCGCATGTAGAAGACAGCAAGAGACTCAGCACCACCACGAGCGCCATTAACAAGGCGGACACGCGGCGAGAACGCATGGACGCCATCGAAATGTACAAGTCGCTTGTCGAATAGCCAACAGTTGCAGAAATGACGCGCAAGACAACGTGAGTTTCTCTTTTTTTTTTTCCTCTCTCTCTCTCTCTTTGGCGCTTGTTTCTGCTGACCCACACAATCAGTCAGGTATCGCGCGCATGTGGCGGCTTCGCTTCTCCCACTCTCTCTTTCTCCTCCGACTCGGCCATCCGCCGTTCAGACGATCGGGATGGACGCTGGAAACGGCAAGATCCTCTGCACTACTTTCCCTACCCCGTCCGCTCTCTCCAGACCTATCCACAGCTTATTAATTTGTGGGACTTGAGGTCTTTTGTCCGCTTCACCTACCCCGTCAATCACATACTTTACAAATGCCTCAGATATTCAATCAAAGAGACTAGTAGGAATAAGATTAACAATCCTCTGAATCACACTGTGTCCAAGAACTACATTGAACAGAGTGTCGACACAGAATTCTGCAGAAAACTGCACGCACGTCGAAAGCTCAACTTTTCACTCTACAAGCTCGCTCCTTCCAATCCCAAATCGCGCAAGGGCTTCCTCGCATGGAGCGGCGGAATTTACGCAGAGCGCTGCTGGAATACCACAGAAGGTTAGCTAACTGAGCGCCGTGGCCACAATCACCTGCCTTAGTCCGTTGCCAATCGCGATTCTCTTCCGCACGCGAGCGCCGTCCGCTCTCGCTATCACATCCGATTGTGGCCAGCTGCAGGTAAACACATCACGCCATCTGTTGTTTAACAATTGAACAGAACATCGGTCGTGTCTATTGACTTCCATACCAGTATAAAAGTATACATTGGTGCCAGAATGTCTTCCTTGTTGGGCCATTTGAACCATGCAAGGAAATGCTCTATACGGCAGTATACACTATTGTTTACTATACTCGGCACTGCCACTAGCAGCATTGGTGCATCTGAACTTGTGACTTTTAATCGATCCAATCAACGTGATGACCAGAGACCGGGTCGCTCTCGTGGCTCATCCCCCACCGCCATCCATTTGAGCTGCTGGTATCGCTTTCTTTGCGCTGAACGGCCGCGTCTATCCACCGCACTTTCCCCAGACGCTTTTACTTATTCTCGTACACTCGCTCGCCGTTGAACTGGTCGATCGCCGTGAGCTCCCAGGTGTTTGTTGTCTTGATTGCCACTGTACACATTCATCTATTCGCGCGAGCCATGCTGCGACTCGCACTCCTGATTGTATTTGGCGCGCTTGCTGCTTTATCTGCTATGGCGCATAGCTCTACTTATGAAGCACCACATGATAAGGCGCGGCTCCTGGAGGCAACCGCCACCACCAGTGCGGCGACAGTCGTCCCGTTCGCGACCATGGAGACCGCGGGAGACGCACTGCTGCATATCCTGGCGTTCCTGATCATCCTCGCGGCCGCACACCCGCTCGGAATGCTCTTCCCGCGGCTCTTCCGCCTGCCGCTGATCACCGGGTACCTGATCGTCGGCATCCTCACGGGTCCCTTTGTGGCCAACCTGCTGAGGACCGACCTCGTCGACATGCTCTCCAAGTCGGTCAACGCCATGGCGCTCTCGTTCATCTCGTTCCAGGCTGGCCAGGAGATCTACTTGCCCGAGTTGCGGCCGCAGATCCGAGGCATCCTGCAGCTGCTCATGGTGCTGTACACGACGGCGATGACAATCCTCACGCTCGTGCTCTGGCTCGGCGCCGGTCCGTTCTTCTACGGCATGTTCGACTCGAGCTGCAAGCTCGCGATCGCGCTGCTGTTTGGCTCCATCGCCGTGCTCGGGTCGCCCGCGACGGTCATGGCCATCAAGATCGAGTTGGACTCGAACGGTCCGTTCACGAACCTCATGCTTGGCGCGACGATGATGGCCGAGTTCGTCGTGCTCATCTCGTTCTCTGTCTCCCGCGTCGTTGCGAGCGTCTACTGCGCGAAACTCGACGTGTCATTCGCAAACCTGATGTTCACGATGGGCATCGTGCTATCGAACCTGCTCGTCGGCGCGTTCATTGGTCTCTTGATCCTCGCGATCTTTCTGCTCCCTGGACCCAGTGCACACGGCCACGACCATGACGGCGAGCATTCTCAAGCGACCGCGATGTCCGAGCGTGACACCGCGATCCTCGGCTCGTCGACAATCAACGGTATCAAGCCACCTGAACACCACCAGCATCACGAAGCTACAAAGAGCTCTTCGTCCTTCTTCAGCTCTTTATACTTCAAGGGTTTCTGGTGGCTCTTCATGGGGTACGTGTTCTACGTCGGAACGTCGACGATCAGCGAACTCACGATCGCGCACTACGGCCACTCTTGGGACGTCAAGTTCGAGCCGCTGCTTGTGCTGATGGTGGCGTCGTGTATCGCTGGCCACCACGTGGGTATTCGTCACGAGATGCACGTGATCCTCGACGCCGCGGCACCCTTTGTCTTTCTTCCATTCTTCGTCATGACTGGCGCGGGGTTGAAACTCGATCAAGTCGCCGACGCGATCCCGCTCATGAGTCTGTTCGTGGGCTTGCGGT
The DNA here is from genome assembly GCA_006386115.1 of Globisporangium splendens. Taxonomy (NCBI): domain Eukaryota; phylum Oomycota; class Peronosporomycetes; order Pythiales; family Pythiaceae; genus Globisporangium; species Globisporangium splendens. Next base: position 73,201 of record VFIW01000098.1, read on the forward strand.
ACATCGCCATCTTCCTCGCGTGCTACACCACTGGTCGCTTTCTTCTCAAGCTGCCACCAACCCAGTACAACAACCTGTGGCTCACGATGACACCGCAAGCTGGCGTCGCATTGGGTCTCGCAAACGAAGTGAAGGGACTGAGCACAGATCCGTGGGCTGCCGAGTTTGCCGCGACCATCGTCGCCGCGGTGGTCGTGAACCAGATCATCGGTCCTGTTCTCTGTGCCATGGGGCTCAGTCGTGCAGGCGAGAGCCGCGTCGCCGGTGGACAACTAGATACCGAAATGGAGACAGGAGACGGCAATGATCCTGGACGTGGATCCTTAGCTGGAGATATGCGAGGCTCAATGCTGAAGGCGCACCCAAGCATGTTCAAGGTGACCAGCGCGATCGTGGTCGGCAACGACGGCGCCGCATGCGAAATCGCGCTGCAGCTCGCGTTGTACGGCGCGCAGGTCAAGCTCCCATTGCTGAGCGACGATAAAGCGGCGCGCTGGAACCTCGTGGTGAAAGCCATCCATGAGAGCAAGAAGAACGGAGGTCTCAACAGCACGCGAGGAGGCAACTTTGTCGAGCTCCAGGAACTCATGGTGGACAACGGAGCAACCAAGTCGGAGCAACATGAACACGACGAGGGTGCAGCCATCCGTCGGACTTTGGCTGACGCAACGTCTTCATCTGGTGGTACGGATGCGATTTTCTTTACCGGTGACGAGAACCGCACGCTAGAGCACGTCAAGATGCTGGCGGCGACCACGACCACGGCCAAGATGCCGCGTCTCGTCGCGGTTCTGGAAGACATGCGCTGCGTCAACGAACTGCGACGACTCGGTGTGCTCACGGTGCAGTCTGCGCTCGCGCTCGCCAACATCGCCACCCGTGTGGGTCTCTCGGACAATGCAAGCGCTTCTCAAGTGTGCGCGGACAGTTGTCCCTCGGACGCAGTCTCGAGCGCCTCATTCCTTCTAGAAAACGCGGCTGGTGCGTCAGCGATGCCGCGCGTTATTCGGGACCGCCGCCGTGTGCTGCAGCGCAATGTTCGCCAAATCCTCTCGAGCCAAGGTGTGGGCAGCTTTCAACAACACGACGGACTCCGCGAAGCGCTGGGCATGGCGCAGCTCCCGATGTCCGGAAACGTGGCACCGACGCGGCTCTCGATGTTCGGTCGCTCCAATGGACCCGAGTATTTCCTAGGCAGCGGCATGCGGACGTACCGTCCGTCCAACTTGGCAAGCGACATCTATATCATGGACGGCGGAGTGAACGGGGAAGGCGGGTACGAGCCTGGGAGTCCGACGGACAGCGACTTTGCCACCATCGAACTCCACTCGAACCGCAGCGCCAAGGCGGTTTACAGCAGCACGAACCTCACGCCAGGCAAAGCGAAGGGCAACAGCCGTCGGTAAGGCTCGCGTCCGCGTTGGTTCAGTGCAATTGAGGTTGGTATTTATCACGTGGGTGTGCGCCTACACGTCACTGTGTTGGTGCGTCTCGCTTTGATGGACACTCCAGTTGGTAGGCCATGGTAATATGTGTCATAGGGTAAGATATGGTTGTCCCCATCTTGAAGTACCGTATAGGGTAAAATGATGTGAAGTGATTGAAATATGTTGGACGAGTATCACGCAAACGCGGTGTCGGTTGATGCGAGTCGGAAAAAATGAGCAGGGTCTCATTTTCTCCCCATCACTTGCACTTTCGCCTCTCTCTTCATGATGGCGACTCCAGCACCAGCGACGCACGGCATGAAGTTCTGCTACTTGGGCAACTCGGGTCTTCTCGTATCCACGCTCTCGTTCGGTGTGATGGCGTTCGGCGACAAGCTCAACGGCGACACGCATACGATATGATGGTCAAGGGCTTCCAGGGCGGCGTCAACTGCTTTGACAACGCGGAGGTGTACGGCATAGGCAAGTCCGAGACGATCATGGATGAGATCATCAAGAAGGGTGTGAAGAATGGACCTCGTGCTCAGCACCAAGATGTTCTTTGGCACGAAGACCAACCCGGGGGTCCGAGTGACCAAGGATTGAGTCGCAAGCACATCATTGAAGGCGTGAAGGCGTCGCTCAAACGCCTCGATTCGACTGCAACCCGGTCTTCTATTTATCAGAGTCGCCTCGTCGGCGCAAACGCACTGAATTAGGTGATATCTGTGATTGCTTCCCGCCAAGGTTACAAACGCGTTCATTCCTTTTCAGAGGGTTCGCCATTGTTCAAAATCCTACTGTGTTAACCTGTAACATTTCAAATATGATCGACTATAGCTTCATAGAGGATGCCAGCTGCAAGCAGGTTTCAGAGCGAACCAAACACCAGACTCCTGTCTTTTTGATTTGCAAGTCGCATGCGGCAGGAGCACATTTCCAAATCCGCCTTCCCATCAAACACCGACCTCAAGCTTCCACTCTCCTTCCTCTCGTTGTCTGCGTGCAGTCCCCACTACTACAACAATGAGCTGCTGTCCCGTGAACTCGGAGCCGCCGCTCGCGACGGTCGGCGGCACCACCGGCACCATGCGCACGTTCGGCCAGACGACGTTCTACGCGGCGGGACCGGCGACCTCGCGCGCGGGCATCCTCGCGTTCCCAGACATTTTTGGCCCCTACAGCGGCCGCACCAAGCAGGATGCAGACAATCTGGGTAAGCTCGGGTACGCCGTCGTGCTCGTGGACCTCACGGACGGCGACTGGTTTGACGATGGCGACGCCTTGCGCGAGCGCATGCCCGAGTGGAATGCCAAGTACACGTACGAAGAGTACCTGAGCGTGCGCATTAACGACGCGATCGCGTACCTCAAGACCGTCGCGAACGTGGAGCATATCGCGGGCTACGGGTACTGCTTCGGTGCGTGGGTCGGCGCTCGACTCTCTGTGCTGGACGAGCCTGTGCTCCGCGGTCATGTCTCCTTCCACCCATCCTGGATCCGCGAGAACTCGATCAACGGCGACGGAGCCGTCGAACGACTCACGGAGCGCATCAAGGTGCCGCAGCTCCTGTTGTCTGCGTCGAACGACCCCGATTTCATCAAGGCAAACGGCTCCGTGCACAAGATCCTCTCGGGCAACCCTGCGATTGCTGCGCTCAGCGACGTCGTCGACTTCCCAGATGTGAACCACGGCTGGGTGAACCGCGGCGACCTCGAGAAGCCCGAGGTGAAGGCGGCAGTCGCCAAGGCGTGGCACGTGGCAGTGAAATTCTTCCAAACTGTTTGCCCAGTGTAAAAGCAACGTGAATGAATGTATTTGCCCTGTCACGCGCAAATGGCCCCCAAGCTACTGAGATTGTGATCATTCGTTAACAACAATTGAAGCCCGGTATTCTTTTCTCTGCAGAATGTAATGCTACTGATGCAGTATGTCCTTGTTACATTATTGCTGCAGATTGTTCCAAGCTGAAGGACCAAAACACCAAATTACTCACTGCTGGCATAGAAAAATGGCAGTAATTCCAATAAATCGAGATTGATCCTACGAGTTATCAGGTCGCCAATTGAAGCTACAGGTGCGCAGTACGCCTAAGTGTGTTTACTGTGGAGCCACCTTCCGAAAGAACTCGATCGCTTCGTGCCAAGCTTTGTCGACCGCCGCCGCAACGGCCGGGTCGGACAGGTTGCCGCGGTGCACCCAACCGTGGACCATGTCGGGGAAGTCAATGGCCTTGCTGTACTCACTGGTCTCTGGTTTTCCCGCGAGAATCTGAATCACGGTGCCGTTTTCACGCACAAATGCGGGGTCGTTGCCAGCAGCCACGAGCACTTGTGGCACCGAGATCCGCTCAGCCATCTTCTCTACGGCTCCGTCGCCGTTAAAGACGTTCTCGGTTGCCCACGACGGGTGGAACGACACGGCACCCTTGATGATCGGATCGGGTAACGCCGACTGACGAGCGCCAACCCAGGCTCCCCAGCAGTACCCGTACGTCGCGATGCTCTCCACGGCGAACTCGCTGCGGAGGTACTCGATACCATCCTGGACGCGTGCTGCGAGTACTTCGTCGAAGGTGAATTTGTTGCGCCAGGTGGGCAGATCTGCCGTGGTTTCTGGAGTCAGGTAATCTCCGTCAGCCATGTCGACGACCGCGATGGCGTAGCCCAGTTTCGCGAGCGCTTCGGCATCCGACTTGGTGCGACCACTGTCGAGACCAAAGATGTCTGGGAAGCCGAGGAGCCCGACCTTCGCCGTCGCATTGGGCTGCGCGACGAACATGGAGGTGTTGTGGAATTGGATCATGGATCCGGCGGCTCCACCCACGCCTGCGAGAGCTCCGATCGAGTTGGGAGGGCACGGGGTTGTCATGTTCGAGGCACTAGGCGCGTGTGAACTGGATTTCGTGTGACGGCGAAAGGTCCAATTGAGGAATGACGAAAGACGTGGTGAAGACACAAAGTGTGACTTCCTGCATCTCTTCAGATCTCGGGGTGCGAGTGTGTGGTGGCCATAATCATCGGTGATGAGTGCGGGAAATTAAAAGTTCAATCCAGCATTGCATTCGTTGAAGTCGAGCAGAAGACTGTAATGACAGTGAATGGAAACCAAAATCCTAGCGCACTGGATATTGTGCTCGTAAGAATGAGGCAAACAGTGGTCTCTCAGACACGGGGATTAGTAGAAGGCCGTTTTATGGGATCTGTTAATCAGATGCATTCAAATCGCATCTGAGTCGGCAAATATGCACTATTTATCACTGCACCGTGTGCGAAGAGAGAGATGGTCTTTCTACATTTGCAGCACGCCAAAGACGCTGAGGAAACTTCTTACGCCTGAGGCTCCACACTGACACTCATCGCGACGCTCACGAAGCTTGTGACTCTAGAGGCTCAGCTGCTCGCTGGTTGAGGCAGGAGATACGAGTGTGGTCACGTTTTTCTGGGCATTGTACTGGATCAGCAGATGCAGCAAGTTTATACGCTTGTTGCTGATACAACGTGAAAGCGACGCACTTCAGATACTGAAATATAGAACTTGAATTGTGCTGGCAGTCACTGTGGAGCGACTGTCTTGAAAAACTCAATTGCATGATGCCTGGCCGTTGCAACTCTGGTCTTCACCTCTGGCTTCTCCACGTCGCCTCGATTCACCCACCCGTGGTTCATGTCTGGGGAGTCGATCATCTTGCTGTGAGCGCTCGTCTCGGACTTTTCCGACAGAATCTTGATCACACTGCCGTTCTCACGCACAAAAGCTGGGTCATCGCCAGCAGCCAACAGAAGCTGCGGCACCGTGATGCGTTCGGTCAATTTCTCGGCTGCTCCTTCGCCGTTGATCATGTTTTCAACGCGCCACGAAGGGTGGAACGACACGTTGCCCTTGATAATCGGGTTCGGCAAAGCAGACTGGCGCGCGCCAACGTAGCTGCCCCAGCAGTAGCCGTACGAAGCGATACTCTCGACGTTAAACTCGCTCTGGAGAAAGTCGATACCGTCTTGAAATCAAGCTGACAGAATGTTTTCAAAGGGGTTCCTGGCAAGCCACTCACCTATTTCTGGCAACGTCTCGGGGGTCAAGTAATTCCCATCAGTCAAGTCCACAACAGCGACCGCGTAGCCCAGCAACGAGAGGGCCACTGCATCAGCTTTGGTGCGGCCACTGTCGGTGCCACACACATTTGGGAACCCGAGGATGGCGATCTTGGTGGCACCAGTGGGCGGTACAGCGGTGAATAGCGAGGTGTTGTTGAATTTCCTCAGCTTGCCGAACGCGGCGGCAGTGCCCAGTACTTCAGGGAGAGCGGTCACGGGACAGCAGCTCATCTGGTGCAGTACAGTTCAAGCAGGCTGCTAAACGCAGATTGAGATGCGAGAGGAGAACGGATTTTAGCGACCAGCGAGATGGTGGGAGATGCAGCAAATTCGAGTGGTTACATTCGTGAACAACCAAGAGCCAAGTGTTACATGTACTGTCGTACTGCAGTGTTGGGCAAATGCCTTTCATAGCCGCCTCAAGCCACTAGCATTTCGGGTAAACCAAATCATCGCCAATTTCGCGTGGACCTCCTGGAATAACACAAAACGAGAACAAAACAAAATGGCCGATCACCTCTACTTGACTGTGGACACGATTGGGGATCTGCCGACCTGGCACAAGAATTATCCGTGGGAAGAAGTGTTTGGAGAGCATGTCCAGGATGGTATCGAGTATCTCCGAAGCGAACTCGGTGTGAAGAGCGTCGTTGCGTACGGCTACTGCTTGGGTGCCTGGGTTGGCGCTCGTCAATCGGCGTTGTCCGATCCGGTCATCAAGGGTGCCGTGCCGTTCCATCCGTCTTGTGGATTTGAGAACGACTACAATAGAGAAGGAGCCGTGGGAAAGCTTACCGAGCGCATCAGTGTGCCACAGGTGCTGATGCCTACTGGCAACGACCCTGACTTTGTGCGTGAAAATGGCTCCGTGAGCCAGATTCTCGCCGCCAACCCGGCCATCAGCGAGCTCAGCAAGGTCATCGATTTCTCCGATATGGTCCACAGTTGGGTGAACCGCGGCAGCCTCTCCGACCCGGCCACCGCGGCGGCAGTTGCCAAGGCCTGGCACGAAGCGATCACGTTCTTCTACAAGGTGATCCCACAGCAGCGATATGAACGTGCTCGTCTGTGTTTGTTCAGAGAAAAAAAAGTGCTTTTTGGGGTCAGACATACTGGCTTAAGATACTACAATGTTGTCTGATAATCCTACAGACTGATTGACGTAAAATGGCTGCAGTTCGCATTCGTGGGATCAGATTTGTCATTGGAGCCAACACGTTGTCGCTTGCGGACGTCGTATGCAGCAGAAAGCAGCGGCGAACTTCGTTTGTCATGCCATGTGCATCAATCGCAAATAAAGATCTCCCTTGCAGTGGCCCGCAAACACCTGACAAACCCGCTGAACTTGTACAACATCGTCTCGTGGACGCTGGACAAATGCTTTACATGATTCGCGATCCGGACAATCTGCAATGCACATCAGTGGATCAATCACTCCCGCTTGCTTGACATCCTCTGGACAGAAGATATTATTCATTTCCTCGACCTCTTCTCTGCTCGTTGTCTCTTCGTCGCTTCAGATGCGCCTCGCAGTCGTCTGACGCCCTCTGTAGTGCAGTGCAGGTGAAAGCTTCGTCATCACCGTGTACATCGAGCATGCGAAGGCAATGCATGCTCGGCTGGCACGTCCAAGTACAAAAACGAACTGCACCCCCAAGCCACACCGCCCGCTCTCAAAGGCACTTGCTTCACATCCAGGGGGCGAGATCTCTTTGCTTTCAATAATTCGGAGATGAAGAGTTCCAACCTATTGCCTGCAGCGAGAAAATAGAGATCAACCTCCAACTCTGCACCAACCAGTGATCCGTGGTCAGTGGTTCTTGCCCAGCGATAAGTTCGAGACAACATGTCAGCTCGAAGCCCCACAGAAAGAGATCGAACCGCGTATTCCGAGTCAACGACTCGCTCCCAATACTCACAAAACCTGAACCCACTCACGCCTGACGCACCCTTGGCAAACCTACGGCATAAACGATCGGCGTGGTTTAGTCTCAGCACCAGCACGACTTGCTTCTCTTCACCTCCATATGGCAAATTCTGAAGGGAGAGCGTAAGTCCAAATTTTTCCATTGAAGGAGAAACCATCATTTTCTTTGTATCTGGTGAGCGAATGCGATGCTTTCTTTGTTCAGTTACATCAAAATGACGCAATTCGACATCTAATTGTCGCTCACACAAAACCATTTCCTTCAGCGCACATACTCTTGCAATGAGGCAGCTTCATTTCAATTGATCTTTTTGCTATTTTTTGACAGCGGCATTGCCATAGTGACTAGACTGGTCACTAACTGCATCTTTATTTACTGCGGAGCCACCGTCTGGATAAACTTGAGCGCCGTGTGCCACGCCTTTGCGACCGCAGCCTTCACCTCTGGCTTCTCCACGTCGCCTCGATTCACCCACCCGTGGTTCATGTCTGGAAAGTCGATCACCTTGCTGTGAGCGCTCGTCTCGGACTTTTCCGACAGAATCTTGATCACACTGCCGTTCTCACGCACAAAAGCTGGGTCATCGCCAGCAGCCAACAGAAGCTGCGGCACCGTGATGCGTTCGGTCAATTTCTCGGCTGCTCCTTCGCCGTTGATCATGTTTTCAACGCGCCACGAAGGGTGGAACGACACGTTGCCCTTGATAATCGGGTTCGGCAAAGCAGACTGGCGCGCGCCAACGTAGCCACCCCAGCAGTAGCCGTACGAAGCGATGCTCTCGACCTTGAACTCGCTCTGGAGGAACTCGATGGCGTCCTGCAAGTGGACCGAGAGCACATCTTCGAAGGTGTTCTTCGCGAGCCAGTTGCCGAATTCCGACATTCTCTCTGGCGCCATGTAGTCGCCGCTGGTCAGATCCACGACGGCAACGACATAACCGAGTTGCGCAAGCGCCTCAGCATCGGCCTTGGTGCGGCCGCTGTTGAGACCGAAGATGTCTGGGAGCGCGAGGAGACCGACCTTGGTGGGAGTCGCCGGCTGCGCCACGAAGAGCGACGTGCTCTTGAACTGCTTGGTGGTGCCGACGACCGCGGCGGCGCCTTGCACGGCAGGGAGGGCAGTCACGGGGCAGCAGCTCATGCTTGTTGCTTGTGGGTACTGGCGGTGGTTGAGGAATGCGGCCGTCGGACAGGGACGGCGCCTCTGGCAAGGCGAGTGGCTGGAGGGATGCGCTGGCAGAGCGGATGTGTGTGCAGAAGGCAATGCCAGGGTTCGTGTCGACTGATGCGGCAACATGGGATGGCATGCAGTGATTCCGTAATCCGAGGCTGCACAGTAAACGCCACTTTGACTGGAGCAACAGTGCAACATCCACAATTTAACTGGTGCCAATTGGTTATCGAAGTGTACAAATATTTGATAAATGTATACTTTATAGAACACATTATTATACTTTTAACTATAACATACAATGTTAGAGGATACCGTATTAAGAATTACAGCAGTGAATGAATACTGAATTGAAGTTAAAGAAGTACGTTATGGAGGAGTGCATTGCATTTGCAGTTGAGACGAGGTGCACACGAAGATGGTTGCTGCCACGTGTGACTTGCCGCTCAGCTAGGGAGCTAACGGGTGCATTCGCATTTATGCCAGTAGAACAGTCCATACGTCGGTCGATGCCTGCTCCGTTGTCGCCGCTTGCAATTTGCAATTCGTGTTGCTGCGCCTGGCAAACCCCACGATCGTCGTATTGGCATTCAGCAGTGGCGTGGACACCGCGTCGGACACGTTCCCCCACGTGGACAGCGCTTCCGCAATAGACGTGTTGGACGCTCTGGTGCTCAGCAGCGCGAACACTTGGTCGTGGAATCCGAATCGCTCGGCACTTGGTTCTTGGTGGAGCTCTGTGTTCGTTGCTGGCGGCAAAGATGGTGGACACGCTTTCACCATCTCGTTCGCTGCGAGAACCAACCGCGCGTCCAGTGCAAGCCGCGGTTTGTTGTACGCTACGCGGTAGAAATTGAGCACTTGGAGCATGGACGCCGCGTCTTCTGCACTAAGACCGTCGTCGTTACTGCTTTTTCTGAGGGCACCTGTGTCAAAATCGACCCCGTTGACCTCGTCCACCGTGAACTTGTCCTTCACGAAGCCGCAGTTCGACACCGTGCTCGCATACGCTTGACCCTCGCGTCCCTGCTTGAGCCAGCACGTCCCCCCAAGATACGCCGTCCACGTCCAGTGCGTGCAGCCATCGACGATTGTACAAATGCCGCCGCAGTGCTCGCTCGCCGCCTGCTGGTTGATGAGGTCGTGGCCGTGGAAGTCGCAGCCCAAGTCCCACGACACGCGACCCGCGCTGCCGTCGTGCCACGCGTGCGCTGTGGCGAGCAGCAGCGCCGCCACAAGTGCGCACATTTGATCTCGGCGACTAGCCATGTGATTCTGTATGTTGCGTGAATGTTGACAAGTGGAATGCCGCGTTTATCCCAGTGGTTTTATCCACATCAAGGTCCCAATGGCAGTGTACTGTAATGATTACCTTCCGTATTCGAATACGGAAGCAATTTACTCAGAATCAGGTCGGAAGGTAACGATTACACAACGTAATAAAAAAAAGACACTTGGAAAAGAAGTACGGCAGATCTACAGAACAATGAAAGCTTCCGTTTTGAGGTCGTTTCATTAAATTCTGGAAAAGCAGCCCCCCCAAGAAGCAACCACACGCATACATCGTTCCCGCCTCACGTTAGCAGCACAAGACATTGTTCGCATAAACTGAGGTGTGCATTGTTGTGTGTGGATTTGTCTATTGATGTGTGTGGTCACTTGACCTTGGCAATTAGTTATCATTTCTATTGTATATGCGTGTTGTTAATGCAATCGAAGCGCGTACTGCCCATCACTGCGCAAGGTCGCCACCGCACTTGAGACTGCATGATCTCCGCCGTGCTTCAGACTGCAAGAGGCTCGATGCGCATGGTCGCCGACGCGCCTCACCACTGCTGTCCTCGAGATCGACACTGTAAGAGGGCGCTGTTCACAACAGTCCCTCAAACACGGCACACACGCTTGTGCCAGAGGAAGCGATCTCCCGACTTGGAGGGAGGAAGAAGACTTGAGGGCTTGGAGGAAAATTTGCAACTGAATTGAAAAGGTTATGGTTCCTGTCGCTACTTACAAATGAACCCCAAGGGATCCTACACGTTTTATAACTAAAACCTAAACATGCACAATAAAACCTATGAATCTGATATATAAAACCTTGGGTACACTGAGGTTGAACCCACGGGATCTTCGAGAAGCTTGAACTTGAAGTCCCGTGGAAAATTCCCTGCAAAGTGATTGGCTACAGCCACTCACTTTAGGTGGCAGAGACACGTCGGTCTCATCACCAGTGCAGTTTCCCAAGTAGGAACCATCACTCAGTACTTGATTAGTACATGGATGTCATCACTCTGTACTGATTAGTACATGTGAACAACATTCTGCACTGATCAGCACAGAGAGCGCTCGTGACGTCATGGGATGACGTCACATGTGCATGTGGGGACTGTCGTACTGTAATCCCTTTGTTAATTGTCTCTCCACAATGCACACTGAAGGTGGTGTGTGGCACACTAGATCTGGGAACAGATCCACCTTCATGTAATGGCTAGGTATAGCCCATTACATCATCCCCTCCTTAAAGTCACAAGTACCTTGCGTACTTTTGCAGACCTTTCGGAGCAGTTCACTTTCCAATCGGCCATGAAGCGACCAAGTGACCAAGTGAACCAAGATGAAGAACGTCCTTTGCCCAAGCGGCAGAGAACGGTTCCAGAACTCTTTGACGTTACCTCCATTCTCAACCGAGATGGAGACAAGGAGTTCTACATGGAACGTTTCTTCAGTTGGCGTCGGATCAACAACCGTGATCCGAACCAACCCATCGCAGCCCAGAGAGACTCATGGCGAACATTTGTTCGTCTTGAGAACGAGAACCAAATGGAGCGTCTTCTTCGTCGCGGCAACGCTCGTGCCGAAAGAAGAACTCCTGCTGACGACAGAGCGAATCCCAGCTCTGGTCGTCGTAGTGTCGCTCCTGGCGACGCTACAAGTGGTTCTCGTAGCTGCGGACCACGTCGGGAACATCAGACTCCATCGTCTGCCGTGGTTCCCACGTGTCCGAGCTCGGTGGATATCCACGCCACCGAACTCTGTAGAAGCGTTGATGGTTCAACCGCTTCTTTCCTCGACGATGAGTCGGCCGATCCTCATGATCAACAATCGACTCAACCACCCAGCGATGCTCTCCCTGAGAGTCTAACAACGGGGGTGGGGCTGAACGAGAAAACGATTGAGCGACTCTGGAAGTGGAAGAGTGCTCATCGCGGGCAAATCGAGGCTTTGCAGCAGCGTTGTTCGACGCTTGAGGAACGCTGCGAGAGTCTCGAGAACCTTGTCGCCGATCACGAGTCGAGGATCGATGATCTGACAGAAGGTTCTGCCCAGTGTTCGGCTTTGGAGTCCCGTTTCGAGGAACGGTTCCAACAGGTTCAGGACGAACTTGTTCGACTCCGGAAGAACGAGAAGTCTCGTGAGTTGGCTCACGATCGCCTTTTGCGCTCTGTGGAAGAGGCAGGTTCGGCTTTTGAGGTACTTCGTGGTGAGTACCATTCTCGTCTTCAAGCGCTGGAGTCGGTGAAGGACCAATCCTTCGACGTCCTGCAACTCTTGTACGCCGAGAAGAATCTCCAGAGCGACGAGCTGTTTGCTCTTCGCAATCAAGTGGAGAAGCTTCAAGATCAGCTTGATCGTTTGCGGAAGATCTCGTAGGATCCGCTGATCCGCTTGGAAGGTAAGGCTTTAGTCTACCCACATAAAATGTCGGGTGTAGACGCATGCGTGTAGGTGTGTCTAGCGTGTAGGCATCACCATTGCATTTCACTACCTTGAACGGTCCAATGAGCCTTGGCAGAAGCTTCGAGCTTCCCAAGTTGGACACTGCATGTTCAGGCAGGTTCGCCGTGCTAAGCAATACAAGATCATTGATCTTATACACTTGCTTGTTCTTCCTTCCGCTCTTGTCTGCTTGTTCCTTTTGCAGATCCTGAGCCTTTGCGATTGCGTCTCGAACAAACCTCACAACGGCTTGTCTCCTCACAACAAAGTCATCGACTTGCTGTGCCTCACGACTAGTGATGTCGTTGAGGGGTTTCATCGAGTCAAAGTTGGCTTTTAACTCGACAACAGCATTCAGGTCATACGACGACTGCGGCTTATTGCCTTTAGCCGTAGTCCCTCCCCCACTTAAGGTAGAGACCTCACCCATTATGGAAGCAGGCACTCGAGGGTGAATGCCATAGTTCACATAAAATGGAGAGTGACCTGTCGAGACATGTGTGGAGTTGTTCAACGCAAACTCGGCAAGAGGGAGAAACTCACTCCACTCTTTGAAAGACGTTGCGTAGCTGCGCAACACGTCTTCGAGGACACGATTCACTCGTTCAGTTTGACCATCCGTTTCAGGATGTGCCGCTGTTGACATGGACAACTTGGTGTCCAGAAGTCCGAACAGTGCACGCCAAAACTTGGACGTAAACCGAGTGTCACGGTCAGACACGATCTCAACGGGCAGGCCATGCAGACGGAATACGACGTCTACAAAGACCTTGGCCGTCATTTCGGCTGAGATCTTGTCCGAAACCGGCGCAAGATGGACCATCTTGCTGAATCGGTCCACAAACACAAGGATGCCATTGCGTCCGTGTTTGTCTCGAGGAAGTCCGAATATGAAATCCACACTCACAGACTTCCAACTGTCCGATGGGACAGCCAATGAACGAAGTGGTGCCTGTGCGGAACCAGAAGGTTTCGCTCGTTGGCAGATCTCGCAAGTCCTCACATACTTGCGCACCCACTTGTACATGTGTGGCCAGTAGTAATCCCGGGAAAGACTGAGAAACGTTTTCTCACGTCCGAGATGGCCACCCGAAGGACTGTCATGATACTCATACAAGAGTCGATGACGCAGACCTTCGTCGTTGGGAACAACAACCCTTGCTGTATCCCCTTGTTCAACCGCATAGTACAACAACCCATTGTGTACTCGGAAGCGGTGAACTCGCGACCTTGTGCGTGACGGAAGACCTTGCAGTGCTTTGTCCGAAGGGTCCTTGAAGTGCTTCAACAAGTCTTGACATGTTTCGTCAGACTTGTACCCTTTGACGATCTCTTCTCGCACTGTAGTCGTTGCTTGCACTGCGATCGCTTGAATGTCTTCACAGAGTCGACACGCTCCGTCCGTGTCTTCACTCTTGGTCTTCGGATCGTAATCCGGACGTCTTGACAGCGCATCGGCTAAGATGTTCGTCTTGCCTGGCTTGTAGTGTACAATAAAGTTGTACTCTGCAAAGAAGGAGAACCATCTCGCCATTCTTTGCGACAAATGAGGAGTCTTCACTGCCGTACGCAGCGACGCATGATCTGTGTAGATCGCAAAGCACTCCTCACCAAGCAGGTAGACACGGAACTTGACCAAAGAATACTTCATCGCCAGAAGTTCTTTGTCATGAACTGGGTAGTTCCGTTCTGCGGGTCGGAGTTGTCGTGACTGATACGACACAACTCGCTCATGACCCTCATCATCGTGTTGCATCAACGCGCAACCGATGGCATAGTCGCTTGCATCGCAAACCACATGAAAAGGCTTGTCGTGGTTTGCAATTGCCAGCACGGGAGCTTCTCGCAGACTCCTCTTCACTTCGGCAAATGCCATTTGATGGTCACTGGACCACTCCCACTCAATGTCCTTCTTCAGGAGCTGTGTGAGCGGTTGCACCAACGCTGCATAATTGCGCGTGTACTTGTGCAAGTAGTTGGCCAGACCCAGCCATTGTCTCAGCTGTTTGACATTCTGAGGCACAGGCCAATCGTCAATAGCTTTGACCTTCTCCGGATCAACTCGAACGCCATGCTTTCCCACAAAGCAGCCGAGAACGGGGATCTCTGGTGCAAAGAATATGCACTTCTTCAAGTTTGCGTAGAGTTTGTTCTCTCGCATGACCTGGAAGACTTGACGAAGATGATCGAGATGAACATCGACATCAGATTTCCCATTCGCGGCCTTACTGTGAACGAAATATCGTCAAAGTAACTCGGTGCAAACCCTCTCAATGGACGAAGTAGATTCGTGACCATCCTATTGAAAGTCGCAGGAGCGTTCTTCAGTCCCTGTGGCATCACTAACCATTCCCACAGCATACCACTCGGGGTACTCACTGCAGTTAGTGGTACATCATCTTCGCGCATTCGAATCTGATAGAACCCATCTTTCAGATCGATAGCACTAAAGAGAGTGCTGCCAACCATTCCATCAAGGATCATATCCTTGCGTGGAACCGGAGTTTGGGCTGGAATGGTAGCGTCGTTCAGCTTGTTGAAGGCGTGAACGATGCGCCAACCACCAGTTGCCTTCTTCACACAGAAGGTTGGGCTACAATGTGGAGACTTGCTCTCTCGCACATGCCCAGCCTTGGCACGTTGCGCAAAGAACTCGTCGATCGCAACGACTTGTTCTCTTGGCAACGGCCACTGTCGTGTGATACAATACTTCGTGCCAGGAAGTATGTCAATCTCATGACGAACGCCTCTATCGAATGGCAGTTCGTCCGGCACCTTGTCTGGGAATATGTCCTCATATTCCTTGACAAGTTCATACACGGGGTTCGTCTTGAGGGCGTCCCACGACTGCTCCTCGAACCTCTCCTTCCGTGTCTTCTCATCGAACACTTCAGCCTCCGTTGCTGATACCGTGTTGATGTCTTCTGCATCGTCAACATCGACGATCATGCAGACCTGCGAAATTTCGCCTTTCGCTAGGCTACGCTTCAGCGTCTTCTTGCTCATCCACGGCAAGGAAACCAAATCTTCAACAGAGCTTGGAGGATTTTCAATCTTCACGTGACGGATTATATCCACGTCACCATCTTCATTGTAGACCGCGATATTCGCAAACTCGCTTGAAATGTCTTGTGCTTGGACACTTCCTTCGTCACCGTAACTTGTACCTTGATCAAGAGCACACGGGACACTCTTCTTGCTGGTCTTCTTCTTCTTCTCTCGGGATGGCTCTTCGGCTCTTTTCCCATTTGTTTCTTCCACGCACATCGCCTCACTCTTAGGGTCGATGGCAAAGGAGACAGTCTTTTGTTGGCGCCTGACTGCTCCACCTCCAGCAGTCTTCTTCAAGATGGGTACCGCTCGTGAACATGGGGGGCCATCGCACACCGCAATATCACGAGGGTCATCTGGGATCTCTTCCACAGATGTATACACCCACATGTAATGGGCTATACTTAGCCATTACATGAAGGTGGATCTGTTCTCAGATCTAGTGTGCCGCACACCACCTTCAGTGTGCATTGTGGAGAGACAATTAACAAAGGGATTACAGTACGACAGTCCCCACATGCACATGTGACGTCATCCCATGACGTCACGAGCGCTCCCTGTGCTGATCAGTGCAGAATGTTGTTCACATGTACTAATCAGTACAGAGTGATGACATCCATGTACTAATCAAGTGCTGAGTGATGGTTCCTACTTGGGAAACTGCACTGGTGATGAGACCGACGTGTCTCTGCCACCTAAAGTGAGTGGCTGTAGCCAATCACTTTGCAGGGAATTTTCCACAGGACTTCAAGTTCAAGTTTCCAGAAGATCCCGTAGGTTCAACCTCAGTGTACCCAAAGTTTTATATATCAGATTCATAGGTTTTATTGTGCATGTTTAGGTTTTAGTTATAAAAGCTGTAGGATCCCTTGGGGTTCATTTACAAGTAGCGACAGGAACCATAAGCATTTCAATTCAGTTGCAATTTTACCTTCAAGCCTCAAGTCTTCTTCCTCCCTCTAAGTCGGGAGATCGCTTCCTCTGGCACAAGCGTGTGTGCCGTGTTTTGGGGACTGTTGTGAACAGCGCCCTCTTACACGTTGTTACACGGCTCAAGTCAACATCGCGTGACTTGTCAACGGAGATCTTCATCTTCATCCAGTCAATGCTAGGTTGGAAACGCTTCAGCCACGGCATGCCAAGGATGATGTCAAACTTGTCATCGAGGTCGAGTAAAATGAACTCGTCTTCACCTCGGAAATCTTCACACTTGATTGACAAGCGCACCACGCGCTTTGGCATCTTCACAGTCGACCCATTCGCCAACCGGACGATCATCGTCTTGTCTTCGTTCGCATCAGACACGAAGACACCGTGCCTGACGATCACTTCATTTCGAAGAAAGTCGTTTGACGCACCAGTGTCAGCCAAAGCTCGTAGAGGCGTTGCAATACCGTCTACATGAACCTTGTGAACGATCAAACTCGACGTTTGACTGACACTCTTCTCACTCACAGTGGAAACTGCATGTGCTTCATGCACATAGGGGCCAGAGTCCTGTGTCTCCACAACATCCACAGTCCTCTTTTCGAGCCCAGTAGGAGGCCCCGCCCCTACTGGTCGTTCCCGTTTTCTGACCTTTGGGGACGCTCGAACCGACGGCCGCGATCGAAGTTGTTCGAGCGCGAACCCTGTGTCGTTTGCCGATCAGGCAAAGACACTTTGCAGTTCCGAGCGAAGTGACCCACTTTTCCGCAACGGAAACACTTCCCATCGTTGCGAGGACACTCATTTCCAGACGTCGAAACAAACGAAAGGTCCATTGGCTCCGGACCACTTGTTTGCGTCGGGGTGTGTCTTGCTTGTCGGACTTGGAAGCATTGGATCTTCGCTTGCTTGATGCTGAAGTCTCCATGAAGCGCAAGGTTGATAGCATCTTCCATCGACTGGGGGTACTCGCGGAACAATTGCGTTCTCACGGGACCGTCGTTCAACCCCTTCATGAACGTCACGACTTGAGCAGCGCCGTCGATCGGATCACTGACGATACTTGACACCAAATATCTCGCTCGTTGCGCATACTCATGGAGATCCAAGCGACCTTGACGTAGCTCCAGGAATTCCGCTCGTGCACGGAACTCACACTTCGGAGGCTCAAACGCTTTGCACAATTCGGTCTTGAAGTTGTCGTAGCTGTGAAAGCAGTTTGGATCAGCCAAACGCTTTCCATACGCCCAACTCTTTGCGCGACCTCCGAGCTTCGACATGGCGTACGCAACCTGCTGATGCTGGTTGTGCAGCTGAAGAGCATCGATTGCTGCGACCAACTCGACGAACCAGCGAAGCAGCGGTTCGCGTTCGCCTCCTTTGTACGTCGACACGTCAAGTTTCAACGGAAGAGCCCGGGTCGATGAAACAGGAGTTGCGACCTGTTTCTGGGTCGCCGTGACTTTATTGTACATGAAGTTGACGGCCGCGTTCTTCTGGTCCTCCGGAGACGCCGATCGAAGCAGACTGACGACAGCAGCCTCTCCGATGACATCTCGCATGCGCTCAAGCGCCATCCACTCATGAGAAGACAAGTGAGGGAAATCATCAATAGTCAACTCGACAGTTTCCGGTACCGCTGGACCGAGTGGGGTTCCTGTAGCATCCATGTCTTAGACAAGGATGCTCGCAGGGTCTTCAGTCTTGGACAGGAATGCGCGAAGTGCTCAAAGCCGCTTCTTCAATCCTTTCTTGACTTGGTCGCTGGAAGGACCGCTCGAAGTGCTACCAGGTGTAAAAGGGCGCTGTTCCAAACAGTCCCTTAAACACGGCACACATGCTTGTGCCAGAGGAAGCGATCTCCCGACTTAGAGGGAGGAAGAAGACTTGAGTACTTGAAGGAAAATTTGCTCGCTGAAGGTGATTTGTGTCACACTAGATGTGGATAGATCCACCTTCATGTAATGGCTGGTTTTAGCCATTTTACTTTGCAGGATGAATGTAAGCAAAGCAAATTTTGAAGAAGAAATCTGCTTAGTAGTTGTTTGCCGCGGTAGTGACTCCTGTCAGTCGGTGACAATATCAGCACGCTGACCACACTCAATAGAATTGTCGGTGGGTCGTGAGCCAGCTTGTAGTACTCTGCCCCAGAAGGAGTCACACTCCTGTTGGCGGTTGCCGATTTCCATCGTCGTAATAGACAAAATGTATCGGACAGACACGTAGGACACCTCCGAGTCGATGTCGTCAAACAAAGGGACAGACAAATTCTCATCCACCATTTGCGCATGTATCGCTCTTGGAATCTCTTGCCGTCAGACCTTGGACTCCGTTAAAGCTGTCATTCGTCATTTGATTATTTTGGCGCATCTCTCAAGCAAAATTTCATTCATACCCCTCAAAGCGCACCTGCGCAGCGCGTTTGATTCGTCGGCGACGCCATCGTGCTTCCTGTATATGTCCCAATCCCGCTGAGCGCTTGACGCTCTGTTACAGATCGGGCAGTAATACCGCACTATCACGTTCACACGCATGATCCTCCACGTTGATCCAATATCCACTGGACACGAGGGCGACCTTCAATTTGCCGCGACGATTGACACGACCGTCGGACCTGGTGTTGGCAAACTCAACGGGTCTCCGAGTTCCTGGCTTCAGGTGCGCGAACATGTTGAAAAGACGTGGAGACGCGGTGGGCTTGAAAGGTTGCTGTTGAGCGGCGTGCTTGGAGGTCGTTAGCTTCGACGAAATAAAACGGAGAATGAGCAGGCACCCGGGTGCAAGCTGCGGCTGAGCCTAATTATTGACTGGCGCGAGATTGGGAAAAGGTGGTTTCGTCCTGCAACTTCGTCATCCGAAGCTGTCACTGTTGCGAGGAAACCTACCAGATTTTGCACAGCAAATGCACACTTGCTCGTCCCGACCCTGTCCTGGCCAGATTATCTTGTAACTTTAACGAGCGATCGACACGTTTGCGTGTACGTGGTAATGCTGATGCACGCAAAACCGCTGTCACGGTCATAACACACAAAGGTTTATCTAAAACAGAGACACGGTTTTCTCGCTCCAGTCGTCCGTTGTGGTGAACACCTAATACAATCACGCAGACAGTGCCACGACTGATCGTCATGGGACACAAAGAATACTTCCTGTCGCTTATTTGGATTTTAAGTGTGTAGTTCCGGTACACGGCTCACAGCTCTCTGCAGTTGTACTTTAGGCAGAGCACGTCGCGTTCAAATTCTGACCTTAACCAAACACGCTTCATTCACGATTGTCCTGCTCGTTATGCTGCCGCTCCTGTCCTCTGCGATGAGATGTCGACAAGACGGACACGGTGGCGTCCTCTAAGTCATCCGTCCACGTCAACATAGGTTGTTGTAGCTGGTGCTGTTCTACGTTCCCTAATTCGTTATTTTTGCGTGTCGTCATGACGTGCATGTATACTGGTCACGATCATATTCTGCTTCGAGTTCCAACAATTAAGTTTGCACATGTTGCGTTTGGTTATCCAGATTCTGCGGGCATCCATCCAGCGAATCGTGGGACGTGGTCCAGCGCCACTCTGCTCAATCAGGTGGGCTTCGGGGGTACTCACTACTGGAAAACCAAGCCGGAGCAGATGCTGTGGCGCACTCGTCAACCTGAATACTTCTGTCAGCTACGTTTTTGAGAAGCCGCGTGCATTCGTCCGTTTCGAAGGCATCAGGAGGACTTGCATATTGAAAGTGCAGTCACTTTTTCGACACGAGTCGTTTGTCTTGCTATCTTTTGTCTCCAGATCGATCATTTTTGGATCGCTCGACCGTGTAGATTCTCATGTCATGCAATTAGGCGCGTCTGTGAGAAACTACAGTCTGATCGGCAGCAATCGCGCCGCCCCTATCGGATTGACGTGAACTTTGTTCAATTTCAAGACACAGAGCGTGACACCCAGCGTTGCATCTGTAGCAGCACACGCGCCGTAAAACAGATACAGTAATTTCATCATTGATTCTGGTGCTTCAGCTTAATTTCATCAGATGTTTATGAGTTCACCTTGAACACAGGACCAACGACTTGAGCCTCCCAGCGCAAGCTGATCAGGAGCGCTTCGAGCATCCAAAAGTCGGCCATCTCCGGCGTCGCGTTCGGCGCAAATCCCCCGAGATCCATTTGGCAGTGCTCTTTTGTCGCCCCGACCTCACTGAACATGACCCAAGTGAACATTTCCATCCACACCGAGTCGTCGTCGATCAACGAAGCGCCATTTCCGTCAGGAGCTGATAGTGAAGATGATACAACGGGAAGATACCGCGCACGATCAATGCTCTGCAAAACGATCATGTATCCCGATTCGGTATGGTAGCGGGATAAGAGGAACAACGACTTGGCCACTCTTGTACTGTTTGGAAGTTGCAGCGTGCGGTAGAACACCACGTTGTCGTCGTCAACCTGCTGCACCAAGTCGACCTGCATCGGAATATTGGACGAATACAATCCCGTGAATGTGTGAGGCGAGGACAGAATCGTCCACGATTTGCTCGACAATTCCAGCGCGCTCCGCATGTGAAACAGCTTTTGCGACGAGAACCGGAACTGGCCGTTGACGGTATTTCGGTACTCCTGCCACCCGTGCACGGTTGTCCCTGCTCTGCCGTGGCCGCCTCCGCGTTTCAGGAAAGCAAGCATTTCATTGTAGGCGCTAGAGTTGAGCTCTGCGCACTCGGTCGACGTCATGGGTCTTGAGAGTGTGACGCGGCTCGTCTGGCGCGCGAGCATCTCTACTGAGCCAACATCATAGTCAAACATGGTTGCTTCAGCAAGTAACTCAGCATCGTGGTCAGTTTCGTTCTACTCTGGGCACAATAAAGAGATCGCACACGTTAGAACTCAGCAAAATGTCCCACATAAATACATAAGCGCTTCTTTTCCTCACATCCATGTCTTCGACGCTCTGCTGAAGTCGCCGCTGAAACGCGAAGAAGCGGCCGACAGCTTTCTTGAGCTCGCTGTTCTCCTGGCGCAGCGAATCGCGCACATGGGAGAGCGCCATGATCTGGTCCACCACACCGCTCGAAGGGACCGGAGCGGCTTTGGGGCTGCTCCGAGGTGCATCTTGAAGAGCTCCAGACGCTGTTGGGTCACCTGCAGCCTCAGCGTGTCGAGTTCGGTGCTGTCCAAGCGCTTGCTTGTACTTGTGCTCCAGCAGTTCGCACTCCACTTTCAACGCACTCACCGCTTTCTATTCCGAAACAATGCAGCAATACAGTCACTACGCACCACTCACGCAGCGCCATAGACAACAACAGTGGCGTACCACGCGCTTGTAGTAGCTGCGCTTGGCATGCTGCCGCTGCCGCTCTCGCTTCTCTTCGGTAGTCGCAGCCACGGCGCCAGCAGGTGTCGAAGAAGAAGAGGAGGAGGAGGACGACAACGACGGTGATGCCATCGTTGTAGTCTCGTCTCGTAGCAACAGATAACGCAGTCGAAGGCTGAGGCGCGACGGCGGCTGCTGCGTAGTGGCAATCGAGGAATCGCGTGGAATGTCTGACGACAATAGGGCTGATGTGGATGTTTACGAAGCGCGCCAAGAACAATCGCGTCAATCGGTTATTTCTTCCTACATGCAGCCTTTATTAATGCATAATACTATAAAAATAACATCACGATTAATCCACAGGTAATAATAATCATTATGAAAACATATGTTTGTGCAGTTTGATCAACTGCTTCTAACTGTAAAGTAGAGGTAGACTGCAGTTGTTCGGTGTCACTTGACCTGTCAAATAGCCTATTGCTGTTCCTCATCGTGTGGGTGAAATTCTTATGGCAGCTGACACACACAATGATTTGATGTGTCAGGGCATTTGCTCCGTGTTTACGTGGCTACCAACAACGCATCGCGCGAACTATCAAGTGCCGCCTCCTCTTGCTCGAAACAGTGCGGTCAGTTTGCAGTTCGAGCGCTAAAGCCTACTTCGTCAAGGTGTGAACATCGTCCGCTTGTCTCGAATGACGAGTTCTTCTCGGCGCAGATTATCAGGTCGGCGAGCGAGCTTGAGCCGATCCACTGCATTACTGTATCTACTCTGGGCAAGGCAACAATCAAGTGGCAGCGCAACGAGTCAATCGACTCAGCATTATCATTTTACAGAACTCGCATTGAAGCCAGGGTGGCATTTTAACACCTAGAAAGCAAACATGGTGGTGGAGTGAGGGAGCAACAGTAATTCGGGCATGAATCCAGGAAGCTGGCACTCCGCGACGATCTGCGACAATGACAACTGATCGTGGGAGCTCAGGCACTCGCGCATGTTCACGAGCGCGCTTTCGCCCTCATTTTGTAGGGTTCCAACCAGAGGCGCATCAAACGGGTTGCCAAGCTACTACCCAACATATCTCATTACGATCTGAATCTCAGACGAAACCACTTCCGTCAACCGAAAAGATGCGTGTACACTGTGTGCCTTTCGGGGTATTTCTCCCCTCCCGTCGTTTTTCTCAGATCGATCCACGTCTGCAAATCGCCTTGTGGCTCCACATCGTTCGGATCAGGCAGGCGTGCCCGCCATCGTTGAGTTCTGCGATCCTAATCGCGATTTGACTGCTCGTCTGCTTGCTCATATCAGGCGGACAGTCAGTAATGGAGACCGCCGAACGAGTCGCCATTGCATTCATCACGAGGGACAAGCCCAGAAACCACAGGGAGAACGAGTCGATGTGGCATGTGGGATTCAGGCAACATGGACTGCAAAAAGCGCCAAATTCGAAAAACCCAGCGCCAAAATTTCCGCCAAGCCAGCTGTTTTCGAACAGCAAACATCGTGAAACCCAGCTGGACTGACGCCACGATGTTTATGTGCCTCTATTTATTTATGTTTAGCCCCAAATTTTCTGCTTAGGGTTATATAATCTCTATTTGAATGACCTTCTATACTCTATGTACTGAGATACGCGAGCGCAGCAAAACGTAGCCACATGACATCCCACATGGCTCGAGCGAAGAGTGATTCCGGACCACAAAGATCGGGACCAAAAAATCCAACGGAGCTGTTCCCTTGGACGAAGGAAGAGCTCCGCTGCTTTGTGTACGTCGTGCACATGCAACGAGCTTCCTCTCGCTACTTGCGCGGGCTCCGTACACTAACGGATATGAAAATGGATTTTTATCTTCGGCTAATTCTCCAACGCCGGTGTGAACAAGGTGATGCCCTGTAACATGCGCAACTGTTAGAGAAAAGTCTGGGTATGTGTGCGGTGGGAATGTGACATGGTTGCGCGTACCTTTTTGTTTGAGTCGAGGAGGATGCGGAGCCGGCCCTGGTTCTTCATGTAGTACTCGTCGGCGAGGCGTCGTAGCCGCTGGTTCTCCTTCCGCAGCGATTCCTTCACCGTGAGGCTCTGGATGTATAGGTCGCTGAGTTTGCTTGCATCTCCGTCTTCCTTGTCCCCACCCTCGTCCTTGTTGTTGCTGCTTTTTTGTCGAGCTTGGATCGCGGCGTGGAACTGCTGTTCCAAGTTCTGAACTTCCTCTCGCAGCGACTTGATCGTGTTCTATAGCTCGCACATACATATAGGTTGACATTAGAATCTTCAAGCATAATAAACTTAAATATATGTTGACCAACACGTACGATCTTCTTGTAGTAGCAGCGCTTGACGATCATGCGCTGCTTGGCGCGTCGGTCGGAGTCCGTTGCCTCGGGGAACAGTGAGCGCGTGCTCCGCTTCTTCGATTGTGTTTGTGCGTTGCTTGCGTCTTCCTTTCCGCTTACATGCTCTTGTTTCATCTCACCTTCCACATCGTCTGGGTTGGTGAGGTTCTCGATTGATAAATGGCGGGTCCGTGGGGATTTCGTGCTGACTGGCGACGAGCTGAGTGCAGTCGGCGACCGCTTCGAGTTGAGCTTGGCCATGGATCTAGTCACAGAGTACAGGAGGAACGGTCAGCTTACATGCATATACATCAGAACTCACGAGAAATAACCACTGAGGAGACCCACTTACCGCAAGGACAGCGCATCGAGCAGCGAGGATGCATAGTGCGTCGTCTCACTGAGTCGCCCCGTGTCGTCGGCGCCAGACGAGAACCCGTCGTCGCCTTCGTGGCTCTGCTCGTAGGCGTGGGCAGATATCGCGCGCCGCAGTTTGAAGCTGCTGTCGTATGGCGCACCGACGATCTGCGCGACTTCTTCTTCGTCGCTGTTGTCGCCGGCAGTGTTGCTGTTGTTGAGCAGATCCGAGATGCGCATCATCGTGACTGTTATGCTGTGTGTGTTTGCTGTTTCTGCGGACTGGGTCGTTGTTTGCTGGAATGCTGTTGTATATTGCGTGCGTCTTGTGAACGACTGCAATGGGGAGCTGGTGTCGAAGTGTGTCTTGAAAACCGGATCCGGGGCAGCTGCTGCAGGGTCTACGGGAAGGATATCGAAACTCAAGACTCGACGTGTATCTCACTTGGGAGATTGGGTTGTGAGGGTCTGGAAGGACACGCACACCCACCCCATCGGGTACGGGACTCCCGTGCGGATGATGGATTGCTTGTCGCGACGGATCTCTCGAGCCGACCGGTCACTCACCGCGTAACTCACGTCCCTTGCTGACTGGATGCACAAGATCTGCGACCGTCCGTCTGTCTCCCACCCAAAGGATCTCAAGAGCGTAGTCCGCCCTCGGCCAAAAAAAGCCGCCACGCGTGACTCACACCAAGTCAAGAGGCAAAGACGCTTTTTTGGTGCCGTCCCATCGTACGGCGGTTGGTCCATTGAGCCAGCAGCCTCATAAGCGGAGAGTGGGTCCGTGCAACCGAACATGATGGGAGCAGCCAGGCCAGACGGCGTCAACTCCATCTGAGTGCTGCGTTGTGTTTGTTATGCTGGCAGTGTGGTAGGCGGCGACGAGCACACGATCCGCGAAACCAGGTGCGAGTAATACCGTCCGTTTTCCAAAATACGATGCGACTCACTTCGGTCAAACGAATCTGCACCGTGTTTACAAATGTGGTCTCTGAGCACCGAGTTTTCGAATATAGCGCACTGTCTAACGTCGCTTTCGCAGTCGGACTGCTCGTCTCTGCACGCTGAAGTGTAGGTCTGTAACGGCTTTTGCTTCTCAGACACACGAACATGAAATCGCTCGTGCCAACAGCGCAAGTTGTGTCGTTGTGGCCGTTGCAGAGTTGGACATTAATCCCAAAAGACAATCGACGGCAACTCTCGTTTCCAATGGGCAAAGCTGTCCATAAGCATTCAATTCACAAACAGAGAGACTGGCGATTAGCAAGCGGCTGTTACACATGCGCGCGATCGCACTCTCCGTCTCGGAGGCACTCGAACGAAAGTGAAAAAATTGGGAGCGTCTCATACCTGCGCCGCTGTTCAGGGAGGATGACTAGTAGCAGAAAGACGGTTTGGCGTGAGTAAGGAGGCGGGTGGATGCACCAAAACGATGTTGGTTCAACGCTGGTGATGGATCATGGCTCCAGTGGGTCTCGACTCATGACGTAATGCTTGAGCCTCATATCATTTCCGCGCTCTCGACGCGTTTGACACGGTGTCGCCGTTGATGAGGGCGACAACGAGGCTCGGGTGATGGAAGCAGTGCCCTGTCCTGTCCTGTTGTGCTGGTTACGCAAGTGCAATCTTTCTTCTCAACTTTGAATCTTACGCAGCCAGATCAGTATGACAGTCGTCACAGAGCGTATTGCACACAAAGAGCTGCATCCGTTCTTGCCGTCATTGCGGTGTGATCTGCGTCATATATCCAGCACAGACGTACTGTGTGTTGCTCACAAATACGATCGCACCACAGTACCAAGATGTGGTTTTCCCGGTCTGACGTATCGCACCGAAGTGTCAAGCAGCATTAGCGTATGTGTCATGGAAGCAAAATGAGACAACAAGCGCGGCTTTTAAGATGTGCATACGGCTCGTACACCGAACACTTTAGCCAGTCAGCCACATGAGCGCAGGCTACAAAATAATCACATGTTTACTCGACTGAGCCACAGCCACGCACGCACCGAAGATGTCAAGAGCTTGGCAAATATTCACGACAACATGGCGATAGGTGTCTTGCGCCGAAACGTATCTTGTGTGGCATCAGAGCGAAAAAAGAGATGGATTTCAGTGTACAGTAGCGCCACTTGATCGCCTCACGTGTGTAACGTGGACAGCCACGTTTCGCCAAGTTGACAATGGGCAACGACCGGACGGCAAAGGCGAAATGGCTCCGCTCCACTGCCACATGCAGACTGTTCACTCACCATGAAGCAGTAGCTGAAGTGCAGCGTGGAGGAATGGATACAGGCACGCGTCTGCAATGTGGATCGCAAAAAGAGACGAGGGCGAGTTAGGCTGCGCTCAAGTTCAACGAGACTGCAGCGTTACGCACCCGTTTCTCAACCGTTACTCACTCGAACTGGCTCTCTGGGAGTGAAAAAGCACTGCCAACAGAGAGCATTCGCAAAATGAAAGACTCGGCCATTTGCACTATTGATTTAACAATGCAATTAGTTTCTAGGGTGATTTGTAAACTTGGCAATGGTGTTCATTTTGAAGAAACGCATTACAATATGAACGATACTATTGATTGTTTGGATCATCAAAATAAACAGTAACGACTGTGTGCATCGTTATATAAAAAAGAAAGAGTGTTAAGGTGAACACAGCGTGTTCTGGCCCCCATTCTGAACACTCTCAACGTGATTTGGTCCGCCCGACAGTACCGTGCACACCGCAGCAGCTCTCGTCCTTTTTGTCAGGTGAAATGCCCTCTATCCTCCCTCGTCGCATTCATCATTTCCCCCATAAATCCGACGTGAGCGCCTCAGCCTCATCACGCCAGCCTCCAGCGCTGGTGTGAGGGCAAACTGAACCGACGACACCGACATTCCAATAGAACGCTCGGACACAGCGAATCAGCACGTGACTCATCCCATGTGCGCTTTCTGTCATGCGCCGTTCCCTTCTGTCCCACAACAGTGTGGCTCTTCTATTTTTTACTTTTTGTCAGACCTCGAGTTAGCTCCAGAAACGCGTTCTTTTAGGCTCAATTCGCTGTCTGGCACCGAGTGGCATCCGCTAAATCATACCTATCACTGCGCAAGCGGCGTGTTGGCGGCCGATTCCACGAAATAAATCCAGTGATCAAAGCGAAAAGAGTGTGGTGTGAGCAGGACGCTCGTTGAGAATGAACTTTGCGGCAGAGCGCGAGCTCGCGGCAGCAGTGGCCGCGGACCACGAGCCGCTCGCGTTCATGGACTTCCCCACGGCGCTCAAGCTCGACTTCGTGGGTCTCGACATGTCGCCGACGCACGTGGACCACCACACGCAGCTCCTCCAGCAGCAGCCAGCAACAACAACAACAACAGCTACAAGCAGCCGCGCGCGACCTGCAGCGCCGGTGTCGGACGCCGACCAGCGCGCCAAGAACCGACTCATCGTCAAGCGCTGCTACTACAAGAAAATCGTATGGAGCCTCTGCTCTTTGCTGTGTGCATGAGGAGCTACGTTTGGAAACACTGAGTCTGTACATGTGCTTGTGTGTGTAGAATACACTGAACGATCTCCGGAGCCAGATGGAGCGAATCGAGGCCGAGTACAATGCGCTGCTGGCCAAGCGCCACGAAGACGCCGCGAAGCCGACGCCAGCGGCGGCCTTGAGCCCTAACACCAATGGTTCTCCATACACACAGACCTATCGCACAGCACACGACGCGTACGTGCACCTGATGCTCGTGAAGAACGCTCTGCAGAAGGAGAATCGCGAGCTGCGACGCCTCGAGGCGCAGTACCTGTCCATGGAGAAGCAGATGACGCAGCTGTTCAACGCCGAGTCGAAGGCGATCACACAGGCGATGCAAGCCCACGAGTACAAGCGCCGCCACGCATCCGTCACAATCGTGCCGCTCACGGTCGACGACTGCCTCGAGATCGCGTCGGCCGCGTACCAGGAGATCCTCAAGTTCCGCCAGAGCAAACGCCTGCAGTCCACAGGCGCGAGCATCCTTGGCTGGCGCGACAGGTACAAATGTGTCGAGAACGAGCGGCTCATGTTCTCGCTGGACAAGGTGTTCTACGGCCACACCATGGACGATCTCTCGCGGCGGACGTGGGAGGTGTTGTCGAACCCGCGGCTGCTGGAAAAAACCTACTCGCCCAACGTCGACGTGCACTTCCAGATCGTGCAGCGCGTGAGCGAGGACTCAGTCGTGTACTACCACACGCTCGAGCGCGGTCAGGCAGACATGCGCATCCACGCGCTCGTGCTCGCCACGCGCGTGGACCTGGGTGACGGCAGAGGCTGCATGATCCTCTTCCGCGGCCTGGACCCGAACCGGTATCTGCGCAGCGAGACGGAGAACGGCACGCGCGATCGCCGTGGACGCACCAAGCTCGAGCCCCAGAAGGAGAAGATCTGGATGGACACGTTCACTTGGGGCATCTTCGAGTCTGTGGGCGAGTTCGGCGAACACTGTCGAGACGACTACGGCGGCGTCGTCGAAGGTACGAAGCTGGTGAATGCCGCGTGGTGGATGCTCGAGACGCTCATGATCGCGCTGCGGTGCGAGGCGCAGGTCGTGGGTCCTCAAGTCGTCCTAACCGCGTCCTAAGCTTGGGATGTTTGAGAAACGAAAGCAAAACGTGGTTTTGTGATTTTGTCGGGTCCTTTGGGTGTTTGTGTACATGTGCGTGGTGCCACTGGACACTTTTAACCTTTAGTATGATCTTGGTGTGATACTGCTTGCAAGTCATTGCCGTGGCGTTGCTCTGTTGGCGTTCTACATTCGCACAATCCGGTTCTGGTTTCGTGAAGAAAGCCCCACATCTTGATTGTGTTGCAATTAATTCATTCAGTAATGCTAGCATGCATGTTTTCGCGCTCAGTCCTGCGACGGCAGAAGACGAGCAGGCCCGATGGTCATGGCTTCCCAGCGTACAGCGACCTGCATGAGCTCGATCATCCACGCGTACGCGTTCGCGTCGACGACCATGGACGCGAGCCCAGCGAACGTGCAGCTCAGTCCCGACGTGTCTGGAGTGTATTCAAGCCTACCACGAGCGCACGCAAACAAGAATCCGTTAGTCGAGAACGTGTGCAGCACAAAGGGAGAGAGAGAGAGAGAGAGAGAGATGTACCAGCAGAAGAGATCGTTCCACACGACTCGGCCCAGGCACTCGTCAAGCGACGAATCCTCGACGACCATGGCCGCGTGGTCCAGGCTGCGCACCAGGATCAAGTACCCATGCGCGGTCTGGAACCGCGAGAGTAAGATAATCGTCTTGACCGTCACACGCTCGTTGTTCGAGTTCATCGTCGAGTGCTCGTGGACCCGCACGATGTTGTCGTCGTCGATGCGTTGCAGCGTGCGGCACTTCATGCCGACAGCGTCCGAGTACAGGCTTGCGAACCGCTCGGGGTTGCGCACGACACTCCACGAGAGCGCAGCCATTTGGTCGGCGCGAAAGTTCGCGATGTGCTTCTCCACGTAGAACTTGAGCATGTTATCCTGCACGAGCTGCAGGTTGTCCCAGCCGCACACTTTGCCGCCGTTCGTGAACACGTTCTTGGTGCGATCAAAGGCGCGCAAGTCATCCAGCGACCGGTTGCGTAACTCGATGCACTCGGCGTGACTCAACTGCTTGATCTTGATGCTGCCCGGCAATGGCGCGACAGTCACTTGCTGCAGCCTCTGGAGGCTCCGCTGGATCCGGTTGAACTCTTGTTCATGCTGGAAGAGGATCCGCCGCAGCGTGTCGTTCTCGCGCTCGAGCGTCTTGATGACGCGCTCCAGCTTGGCCATGCGCGCCATGATCAGATCCCTCGATGCGCTCGGGGAGTGCGCGCACTGGTGACACACTCTGCTGCCGCGTGCAGCCAGGATCGATTGCAGTGTGGCCTCATACTGCGCCATTTCGGCGCGCAAGCTCGCCAGTCGTTCCTGCGAACATGCCGCACATAGGAAGATACGAGCATGAGTTAAGTCGCAAAGCGCGGCGGTAACCAAACGCAGACGTACCAGCTTTCGGTAGTACATGCGTCGAACTTTCAAGCGATTGCGCTCGCGTCGCGCCTCCTCTTCCGGGGAATAAAGTGATCGCTCGTGGGTATCGCTGACGCTCTGTTCTGTGCTGGTTAGAGCCCTGCGCGTGCTCCCCGCCGACGCGGTGGATCGAGCCCCCGCGGCAAGCGTCGTGTCCCCTGCTGCTGCTCCCTCCGGAATCATGTCAACCACCATTGCCACCACATACGACTCAATGTCCTGCTCGAACAGCTGCGTCTCGTCCGTGAAGCCACCGGCACGCACGCGCGTCGGCTTGGCGGGCGTGGCGTCGCCTCTGAGTGCAGGATCCCATAGACCCAGGACGTAACTCTCTTCGTCTGCGTCTGGCTCGTGACTGCCGCGATGACGCTGCCACTGCGTGTCCTCGCCGCCCAACGGGCTCGGTGGCGCCGCAAGGGCACTGGAGCGCGTGCAACCGCGGGGTGTCGACAAGCGCGCCATTCCCAGAGTGCGTCTCTGCTGGAGGTGGCCACCATCGTGCACCAAATTGAAGCTGCATGAGAACGGCACGCCAGGTCACTGGGGTCAATCTCGTGTTTGAAACACGGGAAAGGACAGATTCACCTTTTTATTCAAGTTTTCGGTTCTTGGAATACTCAGTAGTGGGGACGAAGCCCCGTTTTGTGTTCTGAGTATTTTGCTTCTGACGATGATGTGGCAACATCGTCGGTACCCACTTTGATGAGCAAACATTGCTTTTTGTCTTTTCTGTATGCGGCGTCGTTGCATTATGGTGCAAGGCAGAGAGCGAGAAATGCCGCCTTATTGCATTTATTTAGAGTTATGCCCTCGTTCTTTTTCGTATCATTATGGTGCGCTTCCGCGGCATTTTTCATGCAGCTGACCTTCCATTTCGTTGCCCAGAGATCCCTCGCCGTCTCGTTCGTCGTTTGGGTTGTTAACTCCATTGGGCGACAGAAATGGTCCACTGCTGCTCTCTCATGCCACCAACTGCATGCCGAGTGGTGCCGAAATCGGTGGCAAAAGAAAAGCACGCACTCTCTCCTCCTCCATTTCCAGACATAGAACTCGATCATAAATGGAGGGGTATTAAATTCAGACAGAGACTTTCCTGTTTAAATCATTCAATAGTCCATGAACTGTCCAATTATATAGCTTATCACAGGTCTCTGAAAAAGAAGGTATATTTTTGAATGGAAGGAACGAGCGATTGCAGTGCTGGAGGACGACTCGTTCCATAAAATCTGGCGTCTCGCGTTGTCTGTGCGTCCTCAGACGTCCACTTCGGATGCGCATGGGCATCACGGACCGATATCGGGAAACAACTGCTCGTCGCCGTCGAAGCGCATGTAGCGGCGGTCACTGTGCACGACGCGCAGGCAGCGTCCGGCGTTCGACGGTTCGTTCACGATGGCGGTGAACGCCGCGACGATCTCGGAGAGCGCGATGAGGCCGTCCTGCTGACTCGTGAGCTCCGGGAGCGTGGCTTCGGCGAGGCGTCCCATGTCAGTATCGGCGAAGCCCGGACAGAGCGCCACGACGCGGATGTTGTGGCTCGCCTTCAAGTGGTAGAGCGACCGCGTGAGGCTCACGACACCCGCCTTGGCTGCTGCGTACTCGGGCAAAAGCGGCACGGCGTACAGACCCGCGATGCTAGCGACGTTGACCACGACGCCCTCCTTGCCTGGTGGCAGCAGCTTCTTGAAATGATCGACTGCGACTTGCGTGCCGCGCATCACGGCGACAAAGTTGATCTCGACGACGCGGCTCCAGTTCGTCGGAGCGCCGTCGTTGTAGAACGTCAGGTCGGCGCCGATGCCAGCGTTGTTGACGAGCATGTTGACCGGCGCGTCGTCAAAGTGCGTGCGTGCATGGTCAAACGCAGCACCGAAGCTGTCGGTATCGGTCACGTCCTGACGTATCCAGCTCACGCGCTTGGCGCCGTACTTGTCCGCGAGCACCTTGGCCGTCGCCTCTACTCCTTCCGTGTTGATGTCTGTGATCAGCACTTTACCACCGTCCGCCAGGATCGTGTCCGCGAACGCTTTGCCGAAGCCTCCGGCGGCGCCCGTGATGATCGCCACGGACCGTGCGAGCTCCATTTGGACGTGTGTTGAGGAAATGCGCCTGTGCAGTTGAGAGCGAGTGCGCGAATGGCGCACCTGTGCCTGCAGACGACTGTCCAGTATGCACATAGAGTAGTATTCCTGATCTGCTACGGCGACTGCAGTTGTCTGGCTTGCCGGCGTGATTGGCGAGCGTGTGCATGTGCGTTGGGGCATCCAAGGTATTGCTTGAGCTCCTTCCGACTTGGACCTCGGTGAGCGCAAGCTTTTTATTCACTTTTACGCAATGTGGAACCTATCAGAGAATTTGAAGGATATTGTGCTTTACACGTTTTCCACTGTAATAATTCTCATGGAACAAATGGTGTACAGGAGTATATCAATTCAAACAAGAAGGCAATTGACGGTAATTTAGAGCAGAATGTCGAAGGGATGATTTGGATCAGTGCCCACCATTTATTTGAATGCATCCCAAGCTTCATCGGATACGTTCGTGCTTTGCTGTTGGTGGCAATGGAAGATGCACTTTGGGCTGCTGATGCCAGCAACAGAGCGTCCAAAGGAGAATAGACATGCAACTTGTGCTTTATTCTGAAACACTGAACACTCTGCTCACTGACGCAACGGCTGTTAACGTTGACACAAATGCTTACATGACCAAGTCGAGTGCCTGGATGTGGGCGCTGGCAGATCCCACGTGTCCCCAGTTCACCAGGAGCACCACAACTCTGAGGTTCCAGACGTTCGCAGTGTCTCCAACGACTGACGCGAGTAGCATACGTCGAATCAATGCCTTGCTGTCGCTGTTTCTCCAATACTCCGGTTCGCTGGTCGGCGAACACAACGTGCTCGAGCCGTGTGTGGAACCGCTCGTGCTCTCGCGAGAGTTTCCGCAGCGCTCTGTTCTCCTTCTGCAGCTCGTCCTTGATCCTCGTGAGCCGAACGTACAGGTCCCGCAGCACACTGAGGCCGCCCGTCGGGTCTCCCTGCTCGAAATCCACTTCCCCACGCGCGACTTGGACCTCGAACTGCACCGACACGCGCTGAAGCAGCGTCTGGTACTGGGTCTGGAGCGTCTTTTCCAGCTTCCGCAGCTCGCTCAGCGCATTCTAGAACAGCACAGAGAGTGAGCGCGCATAAGGCATGAAACACCATATAACACTACACATATCAATAGACGATATAGACGCACGAGCTTCTGGTGGTAGGCGCGCTTGACGAGGATCCGGTGCTTGGCTCGCTTCGCATCGCTCGGGAACACGAAGCGCGTCTGGAGCTCGTCGTCCAGCGAGCATGACGCCACTGGCGACGAAGCCGCGCCTGCATCAGCACCAACTGCAAATGAGGAGGAGGACGAGGGAGAGTCAGAGGACGCGGACGTAGTGTCCAGAAGCAGCAGCTTGCCGCGCATGTGCTCCATGCACGACGGCGGCGGCGGCAGCAGAGGCGGCGACGCCATGAGGAGCAAGATTCTCAAGTTCTTCCCTCTGCTGATGCCAGGAGATTAATAACTTCTGGTCGGTGGCATCGTGTGGTTGCAGAGGTCGCTATTGCCACCGACTGTATACAGAGTGATGGTGTATTTCTCAGATCTGAGACGACAGGATGATGCTTCAACTGCCCTACTCTTTTAATTCGAACGGGCCATGAGAGCGAGCGAGGAGCTGCAGAAGCGAACATGGCGCGTTCGACGCGCATGATGGAGTGCGAGCGCGGCGAAGGCGACAGCAGCGACGGAGTGGAGAAGGGGTATCCGTGTAGCCTGTCGCCTTGCGATGGCGACACGGCAGTCGGCTCAGGGTACGAGGACAAGGGCGGCGCGCCGACAGCGAAGCCACGACGCAGTGGCCGCTCGGCACTCAAGCGCACCATGAAGCATGATCTCAGCAATAGCTTGTACGCGCCGGCGCCTTCCCGTGGCAGTGTATCGTCGCGACTGAAGGCTGCAAAGACAAGAAGTAAGAGGGAGGCTGTCGCGAAACGCGAGCTCGACAAAGCAAAGAACTGCATGAAGCAGAAGCGATGCTACTACAGGAAACAAGTCCGTGTGTTTTCTTTTGGTCGTTTCGGTGAGGAGGTCAGCTGAAGGTCTCACATATGCACCGGTGTTGTGAATTGTCTACTTTCGATAGGAACGCATCAAGATGCTGCGCGCGGAGAAGCAAGCGCTGCAACAGCAATACGCCAGGTTACTGGAAGCGAACCCCGAGATGCACCCGACCCGATTCCTGTCTCTAGTGCAGCACCCAGATGAGGACGACACCGGTGCTGAAACCAAGCCAAAGCGCGAGAAGGTGGAAGCCATCACCGACCTAAAATTCGTCGAGTTCTACCTGCGAGAGCAAAACCACTGGTACTCGCAGACATTGGACAAACCGGAGGAAAGGACTGAGAAGTTCCTCAATGCATTGCTCCCCGAACTGGAGTCATTAGCTCTAAGCTCTACCTCGAGACGCCGCAAGTATCAGCAGCTGCTGCAGACCGAACACCAGTTGGCGACACGATCGCTGCTGTCTTCCACGACGCGCCTCACTGCCAATGACTATAGGTTGCTTCTGTACGAAGTGCAGCATCGGATCAGCAAGCTGGTGCAAAACGAGCATTTCCGCAGCTTTCAGAGAACTGCTGGCGGCTGGGAAGCAAGTCGTAGTGTTGATGGCGCTTTGTTTCAGTGGTCGATGCGAAAGCGGATGTGTGGTCACAGTGCCGACGAGGTGGCTCAAAACACCTGGAAGATTTTGACGGACCCAGAGCGCTTGGAAAAGTTGTGTCCTCCCCATGTGTGCATGACGTGCCGCGTAGTCCACGTAGTGGACAGCAACAATGTGGTTCTGCTGCTGCAATTTCATAGGATGGTGACTGAGTGCGGTGCAGCTCGAGAGCCTCTGACTGCAACGACGCCCGACGCCACTGCGCTCTCGCTCGTGTCGTTCTGCAAGACCGAGAGAGGGTTCATTACGATAATGCGCGGACTGCCGCGCGAAAGCAAAGGCGTTCTCGAGGCAACCCTCCCGAGTACCACGATCCAAACAGACTCGTCCTGCGAAGTGTGGACAGATGTCTTTTGCTGGTGAGCTGAGCATGTCTCCTTGTCGGCTTCTCCCCCATACATCTATGATGCTGATTGCGATCTCTTTCGTTCTTTATGCATGACGTAGGATGGAGAATGAATACGAAGGCGAGCATACTCTGTGCAAGTTCTCTGGGAGCGCGCCAATCATTGGAAGCAATGCGAGCTCCTGGAATCTCGAAGTGCTGATACTCGCGGTGAAATGGGAGAACATGGTGCTTGGTACCGAGCTGTCCGCGCTCGCCTCCAGCAACTCGACTCGGTAAGCCAACGCTATGCAAGTGTTGACCTACGTGTGGAAAATCGAATGCTGCTACAGTGTCAAGCCTTCCAGATCTTGGCTGCAGTAAGTAGGAGGCTGAAGATGAGCAGGACGCTTCTTGCTCCAAGAAGAGCGCAGACCCATGGGACACCGCTCCCCTTCTCATACTCTGCCGAGTACCTGACAAAGCAGAGGCACTCTTCGCAATCAATGCAGCACCTTGAAGGCAATTTGATGTTTCCCTCGGAAACCCTCTGTTTGACATCCTTTTTGATCGCATACCCAACCGTATTGCCGTTGTTCTAATCAAATGTTGACACTGGAAATAACATGTCAAATTGAATACTAGCTCCTTTGCCTGATACCGTGTGCACCCAGCTTCGACTAAGCAACGCAGAGGTCCAGAGTCTCAGACATCTCAATCTGATGTACCGCTCCAGCCACTCGCCCTCACCTGTAGCTCCTGAGCATGTCTGCACACCAAGCACACGCTACACGCGCACTCGCTCTCAACTGCACAGGCGCATTTCCTCAACACACGTCCAAATGGAGCTCGCACGGTCCGTGGCGATCATCACGGGCGCCGCCGGAGGCTTCGGCAAAGCGTTCGCGGACACGATCCTGGCGGACGGTGGCAAAGTGCTGATCACAGACATCAACACGGAAGGAGTAGAGGCGACGGCCAAGGTGCTCGCGGACAAGTACGGCGCCAAGCGCGTGAGCTGGATACGTCAGGACGTGACCGATACCGACAGCTTCGGTGCTGCGTTTGACCATGCACGCACGCACTTTGACGACGCGCCGGTCAACATGCTCGTCAACAACGCTGGCATCGGCGCCGACCTGACGTTCTACAACGACGGCGCTCCGACGAACTGGAGCCGCGTCGTCGAGATCAACTTTGTCGCCGTGATGCGCGGCACGCAAGTCGCAGTCGATCATTTCAAGAAGCTGCTGCCACCAGGCAAGGAGGGCGTCGTGGTCAACGTCGCTAGCATCGCGGGTCTGTACGCCGTGCCTCTTTTGCCCGAGTACGCGGCAACAGTTTGCATTTCATCTCTATGGCATGGAAGCACTCTATTGATAAGCGTTCAGTGTGAGTACAATGGCTTCCAGAGAATTTGCACAAAGAGTACTCGTTGAACTCAACATCGTGTTCACTTTCCATCCTGCAGCATAGCAGCAATGCCTCAGACAGCACATGTGAGTACGGGAATCGAAACTATAATAGAAAAACTCCTTAACCGCAAAAGAGATCCGTCCACACTTGGCACAGCGAGTCACTGTCAATCGCGGATTTCGGAAACGCTGTTTCGACAGCTAGTTTCCTTTCGTGCGGTACCTCGCACATTATCGTCATAAACCCCTTCTCGACCTTGAAGAATGGCAACAGCGAGTCGGTATTCGCGCGTGATGTGGTGGTGGCGAGAAGACCTGGAGTGAATGCTTTGCTGTCGGCGCGCCGCCCTTGTCCTCGTATCCTGAGCCGACTGCCGTGTCGCCATCGCAAGGCGACAGGCTACACGGATACCCCTTCTCCACTCCGTCGCTGCTGTCGCCTTCACCGCGCTCGCACTCCATCATGCGCGTCGAACGCGCCATGTTCGCTTCTGCAGCTCCTCGCTCGCTCTCATGGCCCGTTCGAATCAAAAGAGTAGGGCAGTTGAAGCATCATCCTGTCGTCTCAGATCTGAGAAATACACCATCACTCTGTATACAGTCGGTGGCAATAGCGACCTCTGCAACCACACGATGCCACCGACCAGAAGTTATTAATCTCCTGGCATCAGCAGAGGGAAGAACTTGAGAATCTTGCTCCTCATGGCGTCGCCGCCTCTGCTGCCACCGCCGCCGTCGTGCATGGAGCACATGCGCGGCAAGCTGCTGCTTCTGGACACTACGTCCACGTCCTCTGACTCTCCCTCGTCCTCCTCCTCATTTGCAGTTGGTGCTGATGCAGGCGCGGCTTCGTCGCCAGTGGCGTCATGCTCGCTGGACGACGAGCTCCAGACGCGCTTCGTGTTCCCGAGCGATGCGAAGCGAGCCAAGCACCGGATCCTCGTCAAGCGCGCCTACCACCAGAAGCTCGTGCGTCTATATCGTCTATTGATATGTGTAGTGTTATATGGTGTTTCATGCCTTATGCGCGCTCACTCTCTGTGCTGTTCTAGAATGCGCTGAGCGAGCTGCGGAAGCTGGAAAAGACGCTCCAGACCCAGTACCAGACGCTGCTTCAGCGCGTGTCGGTGCAGTTCGAGGTCCAAGTCGCGCGTGGGGAAGTGGATTTCGAGCAGGGAGACCCGACGGGCGGCCTCAGTGTGCTGCGGGACCTGTACGTTCGGCTCACGAGGATCAAGGACGAGCTGCAGAAGGAGAACAGAGCGCTGCGGAAACTCTCGCGAGAGCACGAGCGGTTCCACACACGGCTCGAGCACGTTGTGTTCGCCGACCAGCGAACCGGAGTATTGGAGAAACAGCGACAGCAAGGCATTGATTCGATGTATGCCACCATCATACCCATGGATCAGGAAAGTTGCGACGAGGTGATTCGTCGTGCGTATAAATCGGTGTTGGCGTTCAGGGAGAGCAAGAACGTGCTCACTCTCGGTTCCGAGGTATTTGGGTGGAGCCACAAGTATCGCTTTGAGAACGACGACTGCCACTTGCAGTACTCGATCTCCAAGACGTTTCCGTCGCTGTCGGCGTTCGAGCTCTTGCAGCGCAGCTGGGAGATCATGACGAGCGAGAAATCGTACCAGGAGCTGCACTCGACGTCATTGACGTCGCACCTCCACTTGATCCAGAAGCTCAACGACGACAATCTCGTTTTCTGCCGCGTCATGCGGCGCAACCACCAGAAGACGCTGTTGAAAACACTGCTGGTGGCGTCGCGGTTCCAAGTTGAGAACGGATTTATCGCGGTGTTCCGCTCAATTGACCACAGCCGCATCCTGCATCAGAATGTAGCGGATGAACAGGACGAGCAGGACGAGGAACCCTATCGAGTCGTGTGGCTCGACATGTTTGCGTGGACGTTATTCGAGGACATGGACGATGGCAGTGTGCGGTTCGAGTTTGGCGGCAAGATGCCGCACCATTCGTCCGACAATGCCCACTTTTGGATGATGGAAGTGCTGCTGATGGTGCTGCGATGGGAAAACAAAGCCGTGGGTCCGATCTTCACACTCACGCGAGGCTGATTCTGTTGATTTTGGCGTCAGGTTGCTGCGATGGAAGAAGAATAACGAGCAAAGGCAATAGGCATGGTTTTACCCTTCAAGCCTGCTTTTGAAATCCTGACCGTGTCTAGTTTAATTTATATACAAAAAGTGTCACATCGTGAGCGTGATCTGGGGGCCGACAGCCATCGTTTCCCATCGCAGCGCGATGAACAGCACCTCTTTGAGCCAAATGGTGGTCGTCGTGGAGCCGCCAAAGTGGAAGATGCACGACTCCGGTCCGGTGTCCTTGAAGAGCACCCAGATGTATTTCTCGACCCAGATCTCCTTGCGCACCTGCTGCGCTGTCAGCAGCGTCCTTGTTTCCTCGATCACCTGGTTGATCTCGTCCTCCTCAAAGTGCACGAGGTCCTTGTTTATCGACCGAAAGAGCAGCATGTAGCCTTCGTCGATCTTGAGCCTCGCGAGCAGGAACACTGTCTTCACATTAAGCTCCGAGCCTTCCGCTTTGATCGTGCGATAGAGCAGCAAAGTGTCTTCGTTCACATACTGCAGCACATGGAACTCGACATTTAAGGACGGTGTGTAGATCTTTGGGAAGTTCTCTGTCGAGGAGAAAATGTCCCAGCTGCGCTGCAGCAGATCGTACGCCGAGATGCTGACGAAATGCTTTTCGAGCGCAAACTTGAGCTCCTCGCCCTGCACTTTGCGCTGATCGGTCCATCCAAACACGCTCACGCCTGTGCTGAGCTTGCCAGGCGCGTGCATGAAGCGCATGATATCGTCGCGCGTGTCAACGATCACCTTCGAGTACTCGGCATCAGGCAGCGGGCGGATCCGGTACGGCATCGAGACTGTCGCGAACTGCGCCTCCGTGTTGAGCAACTGGTGCACGCGACCTTCGACTTTCATGTGCCCGGCGCTGATTTGGTACAACTCGCCGTTTTCGCGGCGCAACTGGTTCTTCGTGTCGGCCATCGCCAGATATTTCTGCAGCAAGTGCGTCTGCTTGGGTGGCTCGAGCATCTCGGCGCCTGGACTCGTGTTCCTGATGCTGGAAGACGCATACGGAGCCATTGACTGCGTGTCGACTGGAGAAGAGCTGGGACTCTTGCCCGTGAGCAGCGCTGCGTACTGCTGCTCGAGGGAATCGAGCTCGCTCCGCAGCGACTCGATCGTGTTCTACGATAACGCATTCACACACAAAAAAAGAGAAATGTGTAAGGGAATATAAAGAGAAGATTCAGCTCAGTCCACCTCATAGGGAAGCACATGCGGACGTACGATCTTCTTGTTGTACGACTTCTTCACGTACTCGCGGTGCTTGAGGCGCTTCTTGTCCGCGAGGCTCAGTGCTGGCGGCTTGACCGCGTCGGCATCATTCTGCTTCTCCGCCATGGCGACTTGGAAAGCGTGGCTTCTATTACAAACGTGTGACGGTCGCCAGCAGCTGCGCTGAGAGCGGCGCTGGTCATGCACGGCGCGGTTACGGCACGGGTGGGGATGGGTGGGGCGGCGTCTCTTTCGCCGTGCGCATAAATGGCCACGCGCGCACTCCGTTCGTCCTTGTTGAGCGCCTGGAAGCTACGTGTTAACGCAGTCTTTGCTTTGTGTTGGTGTCTGTGAAACGTGAGTTACGCCGCGAGCGTACCCCTACTGCAAGTAATTTATATCTTACCATGGTTTAAAAATATCGTATCCTGGACTGTCGATGCTTGGCGCTGATCAGTCTGCAGTTTCTTTCGTCGACGAAACCTCTGTGGAAACCGCAAGAGGACCACTCTGTCAAACACAAAGAAAGGTTTTGTCGAATAGTAAAATGCGTACTGCAGCCTCAAGTCTTCGCCAAGCGGCCATCTGTAGACTGAAGGGAATAGCCTCTGTACTCAGCGCCGCAACATGTATTAACCACGGCAAAAAAGCCTGTATGCAGCGAACGCTGACTCGCTGCACAAGCTGTATATGTTTACAAAAGGGATTCGACGGACCAAAGAACGTACCCGACATTTATACTTGCTCTGTACGCTGTGAAAAGTAAGCTTTGGAAACATAAAGGCTGATGTTCGTACCTTTGATCACTCAGCAGAACAGGCGCAGGGTGCCATTTATAACTCCTCTACGGATGATGGCAGACACGAAATTGGACCTGAGAAACTGAGATGGAACCGCTCAAGTTGTTGATCTTGCATGGTTCGTGCAGCTGGCGCATATCGTCTCGATTTGGATTTGGCCAACCTCGTGAAGCCAGCCCTTCGACTAGAGAAGCATATGTTACCGGTATTTTTCATTGAAAAATTGAGTTGCTGAGGGTGATTTGCAGCTTCACGCTTTTTTCTCTTTCAGTGTGTTTTAAACAGCCACTTGCTCGTGCCACCGACTGTCTTGAATCAGTTAACGAGAGCGGATCTGTACACTGGAAGAGATCGCTGCTCCGCTGTCCGCCCTCCGTCCCCTTCCCCGTCCGCTCCGCCCAGTGGTCTTCATCATTGCGAGGCCGTCTAAACGCGCAAGTTCAACTGCTGCAGGCGGCAGTGCGCGGAATAAAAGGAAGAGAAGCGAAGACGTGCTCTCTGCATTCGCTCATTTCCCAATTGCGCGCTCAGCTGATATCCCAGATCCCCAGAAGCCATGCTGATGCTGCGCCGCTCCTCAGTGCGTCTCGCCGTGCGTGCGGAAAAGCGCTGGATCGGACAGGTACCAAGTGCACCATCGCCTTCGAATTGTCTTTCTTGTGTGCATACAGCGTGACTATTACTATAGACGTAAGGTGTGGGCGGCTAAGATTGCGCACGCGTGCTAACCGTGTAAATGGTGTATGCGCGCATGTAGGAAGTTTCGCGTCGATGGAACCACCACAAGGTGTACCCTGATGCCGACGCTGCGGTCAAAGACATCCCGACTGGATCGAAATTGTACGATACTGCTCACAAACTGTTCTTTGTCATTGTGTGTGAGTGTGTGGATATGGACTTACGACTCGCGCTGCGATGCCTTTGCCGTGTAGGGTTGTCGGCGGGTTTGGATTGTGCGGAATCCCAGAGAACAGCATCCAGGCGCTTGTGAAGCAGGTACGAGTCCGCAAAACGATATGATACGATGACTTTCCGTGCAGTGACGCTGATCTGTTTTATGCACTTTTTGTATGTAGGGAGCGAAAGAACTGACGTGTGTGTCGAACAACGCCGGTGTCGATGACTTCGGTCTCGGTCTGCTCCTTCAGACTCGCCAGGTGCGTGGCCATACTATTTGCACAAAGGGTGACTTTATATGAGCATGATCTAACAGTTTATTGCTGATATTCGTCGTTGCTGCCACAGATCAAACGCATGATCTCGTCGTATGTTGGCGAAAATGCGTTGTTTGAGAAACTCTACCTGACTGGAGAGTTGGAAGTTGAGCTCACACCACAGGTACAACTATTTCATGCCACTAATGCCTGATAGATCATTTCTTGTACTGACCAATGCAAACATTGCGTTCATTCAATAGGGTACGTTGGCCGAGCGCATTCGTGCGGGTGGCTCCGGGATTCCAGCCTTTTTCACTCCAACTGCATATGGGACCGTGATTCAGGTACGAACATGTTGCAATTGGCAATCGGTGTGCTGTATCAATTCTATCCGTTGCCAACGGCTA
Source organism: Globisporangium splendens (assembly GCA_006386115.1). Classification (NCBI taxonomy): domain Eukaryota; phylum Oomycota; class Peronosporomycetes; order Pythiales; family Pythiaceae; genus Globisporangium; species Globisporangium splendens. The sequence continues at coordinate 115,733 of VFIW01000098.1, forward strand.
AACAAATGCTTACTGTCGAGCAGGAAGGTGGTTTTGCCATCAAACTGAACCCTGACGGTACGACGAACATCCCGAGTCCACCACGTGAAGTTCGTACTTTCAATGGCCGCAACTACGTGATGGAGGAAGGCATCACGGGCGATTACGCGCTGGTGAAGGCCTGGAAGGGAGACAAGGACGGGAACCTCGTCTTCCGCGGCACGACGCGCAACTTCAACGTCGACGCTGCCAAGGCGGGTAAGATCACGATTGCGGAAGTCGAAGAGCTCGTGGAACCAGGTGAGATCCATCCCGATGAGATCCACGTGCCAAGCGTCTTTGTGCAACGTATCTTCAAGTCGAAGAATCTCGAAAAGCGAATTGAGCGGCTGACGCTCTCCAACAGCTCGGTAAGTCAAGTATTGAGCACATCTACTAGCCTTTATTCACGAGTCTTACAATGTGTCGTTACTTTGCAGACCTCCCAAGCCCGTGTCTCGCCAGACCGTGAGCGCATCATCAAGCGTGCTGCGAAGGAGTTGAAGAACGGGATGTACGTGAATCTAGGCATTGGTTTGCCAACGTTGGCATCCAATTACATCCCAGAAGGTGTGAAGGTCGTGTTGCAGAGTGAAAATGGACTCTTGGGCATGGGTCCATACCCAAAGGAAGGCGAACAGGATCCAGACCTCATCAACGCCGGCAAGGAAACTGTGACGTACTTGCCTGGGTCATCCACTTTCTCGTCCTCGGATTCGTTTGCGATGATTCGCGGCGGCCATATCCAGCTCACGATTCTCGGTGCGCTTCAAGTTGCTGCGAATGGTGACCTGGCAAACTGGATCATTCCTGGAAAGATGGTCAAGGGCATGGGTGGTGCCATGGACTTGGTTGGTAGTGGAAACCGTGTCGTCGTGACCATGGAGCACAACGCCAAGGGCAACGGCATGAAGATTTTGAACAAGTGCTCGCTACCGTTGACGGGCAAAGGAGTCGTGAACACCATCATCACAGAACTCGGTGTGTTTGATGTTGTACCTGGAAAGGGGCTCGTGCTTGTCGAGATTGCGTCGACGACCACGGTCGAAGAAGTGCGCGCTCGTACGGAAGCTCCGTTTGAAGTCTCGCCTGATCTCAAGACCATGGACGACTAAGTGTGTAAGAAAGCGTGGGGTTGTTGCATTTAAAGTAAGGGCTAAATGAAATGAACTTGCTTGACCTCGTCCTGGGTGTCCGTAGACATGCTGCTTTCTGTAGGGCTGACGGGCTTGAAGACATTAAAGAAAGCAGCACAAGACAAGAAAACCAGGACAGGGTCTTAGGAGACTATTTTTACCGAACGGGAAGCTTTTGCCAATGCTCCGACGCACGAATCCTCACTCCACAGCATTTCTCGATTTGCTCCTTTGCGCAGAAACTCAAGATCCGATAGCTAGGCACGATGGCCGCCGCCAAGAAAGACATCAAAGAGATCGACTATGTGTCCAAGGAAGCCAACCTCACGTCTCAAATCGAGAGCGAGCGCCAGGCGGCCAAGCGCTGGTGGGACGAGTACGGCTACTGCTATCTGGAGAACGGGAAGCTCGAAGACTTTACGTACGACAATCGCACCCAGGCGCTGAAATGCTCGTCTTGCCGTCGATGCTTCGGTTGCGCTCGTTGTGAGCGATTTCATCGACTGTGCGCGTCCGGGGTACTGGCGCATCCCTCAAGCATGTGAGAAGAACGACCTCCGCCTTCTGCAGCGATTGACAGCGTGCGAATCTCCAAGCATCAACCAGCACTACAAAGCGTACCTTGCCAGATGCGGTCTCCTTCACGCAGTCAAGCACGACAGCATGGAGATGATCCGTTGGGTGCATGTGTATTGTCCTGCGACGCATGTGCTCGAGGCGATGAAAGAAGCTGTGAGCCTTGGGAATTTGCGCGTCATGACATGGATTGCAGACAACTACGAGGAAATTCAGTGGGGCACCAGCTACGGAGAGGCTGCAGCGCAAAATCAAGACTTAAAAGCGCTTGAGTGGATCAAAGCACGTCGCCCGGAGTTTCTATCTACCGCAATGAGAACTGCAGCATCTTGCAGCCACTTCGAGATCGTCAAGTGGCTTCACGCGAATGTGCAAAACGAAGATTATGGTATCGAAGAAGCTATCGAAAGCGGTCACTTAGAAATCATAAAGTACCTATGCAAGCACGACGAGTACACCTTGGATAATTGGTACGATCGCATCACTGAGACCGCAGCAGGAGGGCATCTGGACGTCATTCAGTGGCTTCATGCAAATAACTTGTCATCGCGTTCGGAGCAGGAAGAAGAGCGCGAAGCGAAAGCACCAAGACCTCGCCTGAGCTTTGAGCAGCGTGGTTTCTTCCTATCCGCGTCTTGTCCGGTTGCATTTTGCAAACTTGGACACTGTAGACGCTCTGACGGCCATGTGATCCATTTGAAGTCTGGGATGAGAATCAACTTGACGCGGATGGGTTCAGTCTACTGAACGAAGAAAATAAACCGCCCCCTGATTTTCTTTTTTAGCAGCATAATCTGCAGAGCGAGTGAACCCACTGAAGACACCAAGTGCTTGTGCTCTTGACGTCGTGGTCTCAAGCAAGGTTCATGCTTATTTTCGCTTTGGACTCTGGTTACAGAGTTGCAGTTAACGAGAAACGAGCAGCATGCCACGGAGTTTCGCTGCTTCAACGATGGCGCTGGCTGTGCTAGCGGTTGCTGCTGTATTGGTTGGATTCGTAGTGCATGCAGAAGGCAGCGCCGCTCAAAATGGAGTGAATTGTCGGATGCTCGGCGTCGAAGTTCTGCATTTGCCAGCCATGCTGCCTATGCAAAGTCTGCGCAAATTCACGAAGCTCACTGGCGAAACGTACGATACCCTGGCAAAGCTGAAGATCGTCGACGCTGCCAACCAGCTTGACATCGCCGCGAAGAGCTCCGGAACCACCATCGAGCCTCTGAAACTGGACGAAAATGCCTATTTCGCAGCGCACAAGAGCGACCAGGTTCACGGTCTCGTTGATCCGCTTGACACTTGTTGAAGTGACTGACTGTGCATGCAGCTGGAGAGCTCTTTTCGCCCAACTTGAGTTGTGTGGTAGACCCAATTCTAAAGTAACGGACACATTGATGTCGTTTTGGGCTGATTGGATGCCCAAATTAAGCGAATCGAGTGGCTCCTGATTTATCGGCTTTGGATGAGTTCAAACTCGTGCATGAAATTGATGATGTGCGCAGCTGCGCCGCGAGCCAAGAGATGCGATCGCCTCAGGATTGTCGCCACAGTGCAGCGTGGTTTGTCTCTCTTTGTCTGTGCTGTGAACCTCCTCACCATAGCCCAGCAGTTACACCAGCGCATCACGAGGAAAGTACATATTGACATCGTTTTATAGAGGGCTTCAATTATTGAGGGGAGAGTCTTTCTTTCGAGCTTCAATTGTTACGAATCGAGTTGTAGAAATCATATATGATACTATTAATTTAAACGCTGCATTCGTTTATGAGAGAGTCGATTTGTCCGCTGATTACTCTCTCTCAACACTCATTATGGGAGGTCCCCACATGGCTACGACTGATTTCCCTGTCGTGTGAGAGAACTCGCGCCGAGCTGATTGGCGGACCTCAGCTGGAGAGTGGGCGAGAGCGCTCATGTAGCAGGCGGCTCACTTTCCGATTGCTTGCGTCCGCGATAGAGCCGCTTCCTCCGTAAGATACGATGGTGAACGTTCGCTCCGTGGCGCTCGCGCTCCTAGCGACGGCGACGCCGCTGCACCAGGTGCTCGCCAAGCGCGAAGCCATCAACTGCCGCTTCCTGGAGAACCCGATGAAGATGACGCTCAACCTGTGCATCTGCCAGCCGTGCCACATGTGCGAGTTCCACTTCTCGCACTTCGGCTGCGGACTCATTGACTACCCAGAGATGGACGAGTCCGACGGCTCGGACGTCGTCATTGAGCAGCCGATCCTGGACCTCGACAAGTGGTTCCTCACCAGGGACGAGATCATGGCTGCACGCGGCGGATTCCCGCGTGACGACCTGCAAGTGTACTCGACAGGCAACCACATCACGACGTTCTCGGCCACGAACGAGTACTTCCACTCGTTGTACATGGATCTGTCCACGACGGGCGTCGACGACCGCATCTTCCTTACTGGATGGAGCGTCGCCGATGTGCCATTCGAGCCACTAATCGATCCGACGGGCTCGTACTCGGGCTTTGAGACGATCTTCGCCAGCGCCGTCGAGCGCGGTGCGAACTTCAATGCGCTCGTATGGAACAACGTTCTGGAATCCCAGCAGAACGTCCAGGTGCGGGACTTCATCAACGGACTCCCGCCGTCCGCGAATGGCGGCAAGGCGCTTTTCATCTTTGACGACCGTCTGTCGTCGTCCGCATCGGCTCATCATCAGAAATCCGTTGTCATCCACCGCAAGGACACGCAGCTGGTCGCGTACCTCGGTGGCGTCGATCTCACCTACGACCGGTGGGATACCAACAATCACAACAACATTGCGTTGCGCAAGCGCGCAGGGATCCAGAAAGGCAACAATGGCTGGTGCGATGCGCACTTGCGCATCGAAGGACCTGCGGCGAAAGATGTGGCTGCCAACTTCCTCGGTCGATGGAACTCCAAGACCCTGCCATCGCAAGATCGCATGGACTACATCATGGACTTTGACAACCCGCCGTACGACCCGTTGCCGCCACTTCCGCCTACGCCAGCTGACATTGACTCGGAAAAGCAAGGCCAGCACAACGTCCAGATTGTGCGTACCTTTAGCTGTCTGTACAAGAACTACGAGTTCGCTCCAGATGGCGAAGTGACACTCTTCCATGCACGCATCAAGGCGATTCGCAACGCCAAGAACTACATTTACATTGAAGACCAGTACTTCGTGCTTGTCCCTGAGTTGCTGGACGAGCTCTTGGCCGTGCTGCCGCAACTGCAGCGTATCATCGTCGTTGTGCCTCGACCTGAGACCCAAGCAGCACTGGCTGGGTACGAAAAGTACATGTTTGACAACGTCGTGCCGATCCAGAAGAGGTACCCGAACAAATTCCAGTTTTACGCGACCAAGGAGAGCCGTGCCATCTACGTCCACACCAAGCTGGTGATCATCGATGACGTCTACCTCTCCATCGGCTCGGGTAACTGGAACCGTCGCAGTATGACCTCGGACTCGGAGATTGGTGCGAACATCGTGGACGACGAAGTCACAGTGAATGGAGACGGTCTGCTGGTGACCAAACTGGCACTCGACTTCCGTCTCCGCAAGTTCTCTGAGCACACGAGCGTGAGCTACAACGACCTAAAGAAGATGAAGTTCATCGACGCAGCCAACAAGTTTGACGCCTCGGCCGAAGACCCGCTGACGACCATTGAGCACCTCGAGCTCATCGAAAAGCCGTACTTTGCCACGTACGCGAGCGACGTGGTTCGCCAGCAAATCGACTCACAGGACGTCTGCTTCCCGCCAGCAGGAGTCATGGCCACGAGACCGACTCCGCAGACGCAGACCACCACTGCTTAAGAACGCCAGCAGGTGGCAAGAAGTCGAAGTTGTGCTCATTTAACAAGAGGAATGCATGGAGTCTGTTGCAGTGTTTTTGATTTCTGGTTGGTTGCACAACTGACAAATGACACGAGCATCACTCTTGCTACTCAAAACTCAGAGAGCTGAATATCCAAAAATAAGAGATATTGGGACACCCAGATTAATATTTGAACAAACAACGTGCCTAGAAAAAAAGAAACCAACCCATAAAACCCAAGTTAATGCATTCCGAAAAGTACCCAAATCAGGAGGCATTGTTTACACACAAGCCCTCAACCGTGGAATGTTCCTGGATCTGGTGAAGCCACATGCAGCTGCGTGTCCTGGCCGTTGTGTGCGAAGATTAACCAACGGCAGCAGGACAAACGACAAGGCTGCGCGTGTGTCTCAAGCGATTAACGACCGTGGATATTTCGCTCCTCCCATCCCTCTGCGCCTCATTCACGGCGTCATCGCGTGAGCTGAGGTCTGGCAGCGTCATCCACCTCTGTGAACCTCGTCGCTGCTTCTTTCATTCCCCAACTCGCCGGCTCCAGCTCAGAAGGGTCCTTTTGGCCAACAAGACTCACAATCGGGATGGTGCGAGTGAACACGGCTCGCTTGGCTTCTTGGCTCATGCTCTTTGTCGCGGCTGGCGCCCCCAGCGCCTCTGCGCACGTCGTACCCCGCTCAGGCGTGCACTGCCGAACGCTGGAGAGCGCCTTGGAGATGATCAAGGAGCGCTGTCTGTGCCAACCTTGCCACCTGTGCGAGATGAACCTCGATAAGGGCGGCTGCGCGTTGATCGAGACGCCAGGCATGGATCTCTCGGACGGCTCGGATGTCGAGATCGAGCAGCCGTTGCTGGAGCCAACGGACTGGTTCTTGAGCAAGGACGAGATCACCAAGTCACGCGGAGGTGTCCCACGTGACGACCTCTCCGTGTTTTCCTCGGGCAACCAGGTGACTGCGTTCGCGGCATCGAGCGAGTACTTCCAATCGGTTTTCGATGACATTGAAACCGCGGGAGCTGGCCACCGCATCTTCCTTACAGGCTGGAGCGTGGACGAAGTGCCATTCAAGCCGCAGGAGGACCCAACGGGCGAGATCTCGAGCTTCGGCAAAGTATTTGGCAGCGCGATCGCACGTGGCGCCAACTTCCACGCGCTCGTGTGGAGCAACTTGCTGGAGACCGAGCAGAACGTGCAAATGCGCGACTACTTGCACAACCTCCCGCACACTGAGGGTGCCGGCAAAGCACACTTCATGTTCGACGACCGGTTGGTCGCCGCCATTTCGTCGCACCACCAGAAATCCGTGATCATCGAGCGCGAGCACGACCTCGTCGCGTACGTCGGAGGCGTCGACCTGACTTCGGACCGGTGGGACACGATCCACCACAACCAGGACCAACTGCGCGCCGACGCTGGCATCCAACGCATCTACAACGGATGGGTGGACGCCCATGTGCGCATTGTCGGTCCTGCGACCAAGGACGTCGCTGCGAACTTCCTCGCGCGCTGGAACTCCAAGACCAAGGCGTCGCAGGACTTGCTCGACGACTACCTGAACTTTGAGAACCCCGACCATGGCGAGATTCCCGTGGGCACGTGCGCGCACGACCCGGAGCGCGATTCTGCGCACACTGGTACCCACCACGTGCAAATCGGACGAACGTTCAGCTGCGAGTACAAGAACTACGAGTTTGCACCCAAGGGCGAGCGCACGATCTACGAGGCGCGCATCAAGGCCATCCGCAACGCCAAGAACTACATCTACATCGAAGACCAGTACTTTGTGCTCGTGCCGCAGCTTCTGCAGGAGCTCCTCCAGGTGCTCCCGCGTCTGCAGCGCATCATCGTCGTCGTGCCTCGTCCTGATTCGTCAGCGACGCTCGCCGGGTACGAAAAGTTCATGTTTGACAACGTCGAACCGATCCAAAAGATGTACCCGAACAAGTTCCAGTTCTACACGACGAAGAAGAGCCGCTCGATCTACGTGCACACGAAGCTCGTGATCATCGACGACGTGTACGTGACCGTGGGCTCGGCCAACTGGAACCGTCGCAGCATGACGTCGGACTCGGAGATCGCCGCCAACATCATCGACGACGAGCACGTGCAGTCCCCTGATGGCATCACCGTCAACAAGTTCGCGCGCGACTTCCGCATCCGCAAGTTCGTCGAGAAGACCGGGCTCTCGTACGAGGCGCTCGACGCCATGACGTTCATGGAGGCTGCGAACGCGCTCGATGTCGCCGCCGAGACCGAAGACACGATCATTGAGCCCATGGAGCTCGACGAGAAGTTCTACTTTGCGGCGTACAGCAGCGAGCACGTGCGCGAGTTCGTCGACGCCGAAGATATTTGCGAGGAGCCTGTCAAGGACGAATTGTAGACGCTGGTTGCGCGGACTTTGAAGCCATTACGCTCATATGTGCCACAAGCAACAGTGAAAACATGAATATTGAACTTGCCTTTTCGATCCTTCATTGATGTTTTGCATGCTGGACTGTCACGCTATCCACGTTTATAAACCGATCCCAGCTTTCAACGAATTCACCAAGATGGGACCTAAAAGTGGAGCGCACGCTGACCAACGTGAGATCGTTCGTTCCTCCATGATTCTCATTCATTAGGATGAGTAGAAGGACCAGACAGGACTCTCAGAACAAGAACGTGCGGATAATGGGAGAAGCACAGCATCCTTTCCGAGAGTCCTAGTGCATCAATATGAGAGGAAAAAAGGTAACCAACGCAAGGGAGGCAATTTCTGTATTATAGTGTATATAGAAAGGTCTGGTATATCAACGAATTTGTATAATAAAGAGGAAGTCGTAGGAGTGTCAGCAACTCGGCAACCGCCTCCATGCACCGTCTCGGCTGGAGAAGGGGGATCACTTTTCGAAACCACGCGAAATACCCAGCTGAGCGCCAGCGATCACCTGCCGCACGTTTGCCTTCCTCGCGTCAGCGCACCCTTTCGATTCACCTAGAAGATAAATTTTGAATCCAAGTCGAGAGAAAATAGGCGCAGTATCCAGAATGCGAGTGAGAAACGGACGTGTCGTTCGGATCATGCTGTTAGTCGCTTGCTATTTTGCATTTGCTATTTTGCGTTGCTCACAGCAGAACCAGCCGGCAAAGCAGCAACGCGAATATTCCACAAGGATTTCACTAAAGGCGCTTGATTTTGCATTCAAGCATGATGAAGGTACTGCGTCATTCCGTCGTGACCAGTGTTGCGTTTGTGATCGCCCATGCCGCCAATGCAGCCCATGCTCAGACGGCGATGCGAGCTCACCGCCAAGGTGTGATCTGCACGCGGCTTGATCCAGCGCTCACGATGGACGAGAAACTGTGTCCGTGTCGACCCTGCCACATGTGCGAGCTCGACACCACGCAGACCTCATGCGTACTGATCCCGACTCCCGGAATGGACTTGTCCGATGGCTCCGACGTTCCTGTGGAGCAGCCAGTCACAGACTTGGATTTGTGGTTCTTGACCGAAGACGAGATCACGGCCACGCGCCGTGGCATCCCACGCGATGACTTGGCTGTGTACTCGACCGGCAACAAGGTGTCGGCATACGTCGCGCCAGAAGAGTTCTTCAATGCCGCATACAAGGATATCCAAGCAACGGGTCCTGGTGACCGCATCTTTCTCACATCCTGGACGGTGGACAATACGCCGCTGGATCCTCGAAACGATGCCAATGGAGACACGACAGGCGCTAAAGCGGTTTTCGCCGACGTCGTTGCACGTGGCGCTCAGTTTTACGCGCTAGCACACGTCAACTATTGGGAAAAGGAAGACAACCTGGACATGAGAGACCACATCAACGCGCTGCTGCCTTCGCCGAACGGCGGCAAAGCGCGGTTCCTCTTTGACGATCGCAAGGCTAGCGAGGGAGACTCGCACCACCAGAAGACTCTCGTCATTGAGAACGAGAGCAGCGTCGTCGCCTATGTCGGTGGCATCGATTTGGCTGTTGACCGCTGGGACAACTTGATTCACAACCAGACGTCTGGTTGGATGGATTGCCATTTGCGCATCGCTGGTCCGGCTGCCAAGGACGTGTCGACGAACTTTCTCACGCGCTGGAACTCGGAGGCGAGGATCGGCGCCTTCCTCTCGGGCGAATTGGCAGATTTCATCAACCCAGAGTACTGGCACTTGCCAGTGTTTCCCCGCCCTCCGCCTCAACAGTTTGGTCAGCACAGCGTCCAGATCGTGCGGACGTACAACCCGCAGTACGCAAAGTACGAAGGCGCACCGAAAGGTGAGCAGTCCCTCTATGAAGCGCGCATCAAGGCGATCCGGAACGCGAAAAACTACATTTACATTGAGGACCAGTACTTTGTGCTGGTGCCAAGGTTTCTCGAGGAGCTCCTGAACGTACTTCCCGGGCTGCAGCGCCTGATTGTCGTCGTCCAGCGCCCCGGCAGCGACGAAGAGTACGCGCCATACAAGCGACTGCTCCACGAAATGGCGGCACCCATCCAGATGAAGTACCCGAACAAGTTCCAGCTCTACTCGACGAAAGAGCGACGGAATATCTACATCCACACAAAGCTGGTGCTCATCGATGATGTGTATGTGTCCATCGGTTCGGCGAACTGGAACGACTGCAGCATGTTCTCGGACGCTGAGCTCAATGCGAACGTCGTCGACCGCAGGCTCGTGGACTCCGCTGACGGCATCCTCGTCACGAAACTTGCACTTGATTATCGAATTCGAAAGTTCATGGAACTGACCGGACTGAGCTACGAAAAGCTGCAGGCAATGCCGTTCATTGAAGCAGCAGACCAACTGGACATCGCGGCCAAGAACCCGAGCACTATCCTGGACAACCTGGAGCCAGAGAAGGCGAACTACAAGCCTGTCGTCGTCGAGTAGCTCTGTACACGTTTGTAGTAAATGCCTCTTCCATTCTGTCGTGTCGGGTGCGATGAATGACTCGGAAAACACTCCAGATGGGTACATTTTTCTGTTCGATTATTGGACAAAATCCACTGTTATGTGATAATAGCAAAAAGACGTTTGAAGCTTCAATGTGTGATTGGACAATAGTGAAGTGCCATCATTCCGCAATGGACTCGCAAACATTCCTTGCTCTCCTTGATTTGGGTGAGCTCGTCGATCCGAATTCTTGGCCAAAGCAGAACGCACCGGCAATCGCACAGGAGGCTCCGATGCCGAACCGCAGCGCGCATGGGGCCTTGCTGTGGCTGACGTGGCTTGTCCTCAGCTGCTCGCGCTCCTTTACATCAGTTGGAGCGAAAATCGACCTGACGCGCGCAACGTGCCACCTGAAGTCCGACTTTCTTGGCATGATCAGCTCCAGGTGCATATGTGAACCGTGCGAGCTGTGCTTTTTCCTGTTTACGTCGTGGGAGTGCCGATCAACAGCGAACCAAGATTCGACGAGTGTGGTGGTGCCATATGCAGACAACCTGTTGGGCTTGCAGCAGCCGCTGCTCGAGGCCAGTGACTGGTTCCTCACCGAGTCTGAGCTCACAAAGTCACGGAATGGCGTCCCACGGCGTGATTTACAAGTGTTCAGTGAAGGCAATGCCGTGTCTCTCTTTACAGCAACCAACAAGTTCTTTTCGTCCGTGTACTGTGATATGGAATCGCTCAACGACTCTGCCTGGCAGGTCTTCGTTGCTGGATGGTCTGTCGACAACGTCCCGTTTCGTCCTAAACAGCGGAGCTGGCAGAACACGACGTTCCAAGAGCTCTTTGGCCGCATCATGGAGCGTGGCATCAAAGTACGAGCTCTGATTTGGACCAATATGCTCGAGCGTGGGCAGAACGTGAAGATCCAAGCGTGGATGAACAGCTTCCGCCCCAAACACCACAACGAAAGATCGAACCAAAGTGCAGGTCTAATGCTCTTTGACAACCGCTTGCCGTACCACACGTCGTCGCACCACCAGAAATCACTCGTCTTGAGTCATCCGAACCGCTCAACTATAGCCTATGTCGGGGGCATCGATATGACCAACGATCGATGGGATACGCGATTCCATAACCACACGAAGCTGCGCATGGCGCGCAAGATCGCACATCGATACGACGGATGGGTCGACTCTTCTGTGCGCGTCGAAGGCGCCGCCGCGCAGGACATCGCAGCCAATTTCGTTTCTCGATGGAACGCAAAGGAGTCGCCGCTGCAGCGAGACGAAGAAATCGTCGAGTTCGACAACCCTGCCGTCAACACAGAAGACATGCAAGTCACGATCGATGAACAAGAAAGCCCCACAAATTCACTAGATGGCACTACGCGTATTCAGATTGTGCGCACCTTCAGCTGCAAAGTGGGGTACGAATTCGCCCCTGGTGGTGAGATCTCGCTGCTTGACTCTCGAATCAAAGCGATTGGACGCGCACGAAACTACATCTACATTGAGGACCAGTACTTCATCAATGTCCCTGTGCTCCAAGCTGCGCTGCTGCAACAATTACCGCTCATCCAGGCACTCGTGGTCGTGACGCAAAAGCCCACGCTCGGCACGTCTGCAGTCGGGTACGGCAAGTTGCTGTACGAGAATGTCAGACCATTGACGACTCAGTTTCCGGAGAAAGTGCATCTTTTCACGATGAAGCCTGCCTTGGATCTCTACATCCACACCAAAGCCGTGGTGATTGATGACGTGTTTCTCTCCATCGGCTCGGCGAACTGGAATCAGCGCAGTATGACTTCGGATTCAGAGATCGCAGCGAACATGGTCGACCAAACGGTTGTTGCCGAGACCCCAGACGGGGTGCGAGTGAACTCGCTTGCGCGAGAGTTTCGCTTGAGAAAGTTCAGTGAGTTTACGGGTTTCACTGTCGACGAGCTCAGCGACATGACGCTCTTCGATGGCGTCCACGCGCTGGAGCAAGCAGCGATTTCAGCCACAAGCGTGATCACCAAGTTGGAAGTTGAGCACGAAATGTACTTTGATGTGTTTCCCGATGAGCTGCAGGAAGTTATCGACCCTTTCGACGAATGCAACACGTAGTACACATCCGCATCTGGGTCACAAAACATGTTTCTTATATTCATCAGTTTTGAACATGGACTCGAGGTACTTTAGTGCTTTTCTAACGGCTTCTGCTTCTCGTCTCCATTGAGATTGTCCAGGTCGACAATGTGAAGCGTGTAGCTTAGGGAAACAGCAGGTACTCCCACTTCAAGTCTATGGCGAGCGAGTCCAAGATCGTTGACGGGTCTTGCGACGCTGCATCGAAAACGTCGCAACTTGCTTCGAGCCCCAGTAATTCGAGCTCTTCCACGCTTTTCCCAGTCATTTCCGAGAACTTTTGCAGGTGAAAATGGCGCGCAATCCGGTTCACTTGGATGCTGAGACCGTGCTCGGGAGCAAGCGTCACGAGTTCGTTGCCGACAACGTTGGCTGCGATTTCCGTGTCACTGGTCGTGCTCCGGCGATTCCAGTTGCTCGAGCCAGTGGAGACATACATGTCGTCGATAATCACTAGCTTCGAGTGGATGTACAGCCCAAGCGCTTCTTTCGTCGTGTAGATCTTGAATTTTCCCGGGAACTGCGAGATCAGAGGCTTCGTCATCTGGAAGACGAGATGCTCGTAGCCAGCAACTTTGGACTGCATGGTCACCGTGGGCCGCTGCACGACGACGATCACACGGAGCAGGCGAGGCAGCACCTCCACGAGCGCATCCATCAGCTGGGGCATGAAGAAGAAGTACTGGTCTTCAATGTAGATGTAGTTCTTGGCTTGTTTGATCGCCTCGACGCGCGCTTCCAGCAGCGAAAGTTCCCCCTTTGGCGCGAACTCGGGGTACAGAATCTTCTCGTCGGGGCTAAGTGTGCGCACGATTTGCACGTTGGACTTGCCTGTGTCGGGAAAGTCAACGTTCCTCGTGATCGTCGCGAGTCGCGGCAAGTTATTGAACAGTGGCGGGTTCTCAAACTTGAGAAGCTGATCGTCGAGGTCTTGGCATGGGAGATTGCCCGAGTTCCATCTCGATATGAACGTCGCAGCGACGTCTTTCGCTGCATGGCCATCGAGCCTCATCGCCGCGTTAATCCAGCCCTGGGTTTCCTTGTGAATGCCGTGGGCGACTCGTACCTGCGCTTGGTCGTGCTTGAGTGTATCCCAGCGGTCGTGCGTAGTGTCGAGGCCACCGACGTACGCGGTGAGTTTGTTCTGCCGCTTGACGACGACCATCTTCTGATGGTGCGACGACGTGTGATGCGGCAGGCGGTCGTCAAAGATGCACAGACAGGAGCCTTTTGTTCGCGCTGGACTCAGCATCACTTCTTCGTCTGCCTCGGGGGCAATCGCGTTGAGCCAATCGCGCGCAGCGACCATTTCTTTCTGTTGCTGCACGTTCGCCCAGAGCATCACGCGAGCCTGGACGCCTCGCTTCAGCACTGCGCGCTCAATGATCTGCACCAACGTCGTCGTGTCTGGCGAATGGGAGTTTGATGAGGGCACAAGCGGCACTTTGAGACTCAGCGACCAGCCTGCGATCCAAATGAAGTCCTGCTCATCGCTCGTTGAGCTGTTGGTGGTCTCCATGTCGGCAAACGCTGACGCAAAAAACTGGTCGCTGCTGGCAAACATCTGAACGGAGTTGCCCTTCGTGAAGCACTCGAGGTCGCTGCGCACTTGGCCGCCTCGGGACTTGATGATCTCCTCTGGGGTCAAGAGCCATGCTGCTGGGTTGAGCTCAGGCTGTTGGAGGTAGGCGACTGTAAGGGTGGCGGTTGGCGACGACGATGGCGAAGATACCGGCGTGGCCTTCGTCTCGAGCTCGGGCTGCCGAATCGGACCGTGCTGGAGACATGACATGCACGCACCCATGATTTTTTCCAAGTTGCGAGTTGGTAGAAGGCGTCAGGATCACTTGGTGAGCGTGACGTTGTGGCCGTTCAAGCTCGGCGGTTGCTCCAAAGGACGTCGGCGACTCGCACTGCAACGGATCGCATCGTGCGTGGCCGAAACGACGCGACTGCTCAAGTCGCGCGTTGCATTTCTACGCACGAAAGTCCGAGTGTTGGGATAGTGTTTGCTTTGGAAAACTTGCACAGAAGAGATTTCGCTGGTGAGGAATGACGAGAGAATCGGTGCATTGGTCGTAGACTTCCACGTGCCGATCACACCAGTTTGCAGTGTTTAGTTGTCTAACAAGAGTGAGAATACGCAAGCAACCTGCCGAGTGCGGCTGACGTGTCACGCGTTGCATTCGCGGCTCAAGTTTCAACGGTGTCCAACGCTGTTGCAGCGCATCATTCTCCAGTGTTGACTGGCTGCAACATCCCAATGAATGGGCAATTGGCTTCACTCCTGGCAATGAGAAAAATGGCTCGCCACTGTGGCAATGGGTTCATTATGCAAGGATTTTCAAGGTCCCTGATTTTTTCTGCGAGATCTCGAGATTAATGGGTTCATTTTTCCTTCTGAACCTATATCAGTATCAAAAATTTGGAGGCGCAAAGATCACACATGTTGATGCAATTTATGGTGTCTGGACCAGTCGCATATGTGCCTCCTCCACACCCACCGCTCCAAACAGCTGCCGCAGATCTCTTCATTCTTCATTTTGCTGCGAAGCTCACACATCACTCCTTAAACCGAGCATGAAGTCTGCGTTTGCGTGGCGGTATGTGGTGGCCACTGTGGCGCTCGCTGTTGCTGTCCTCTTGTCTCTGGTGTCGGTCGAGGCGAACGTGCAGACGCACTTCCGCATCCAAATGACGAAGGAAAACTCCGAGGAGGTGGGCACGATCATGAATGCGTCAAACGTGGACGAGATCCTCGCGTGGCTGAACCAAACCGACAAGATCTTAAGCCATGCAGCCACAGCCGGGCTCCCAGGACTCCCGGATGATGCGCTGGCTGCTGTCGACACGATCAAGACAGCACTTGTGGATCCGTGGACGCTTGAGAACGGCACGACGGAGAGCTTGGTGCGGGATATGCGAGTTCTGCCGAAATTGCTCAAGCTGATGCCATCCATCTACACGATGGGGTACTGGTACAAGCCGATCGTGGAGTGGGGGCCAGTGCTCACGTCAATCTGGAACAAGCCCGTGGGGATCGCAAAGTGGATGTCGCACTACGACTGGGAATCGTACAACACGGCGCTGAACGCGACGTCGCTCATCATCCGGTTCACGAAGAACCACGAGCGCAATGCGACTGGTGAAGGCAAAGGCTACGCGGCGTACCTGCCGGGTTTTGTGGCCCAACTGTCCACGAAAGCCAACTTCACGCTCTCCGAGACCCAGCTGCAGACGTACATGGATACGCTCGCACCAGGCAACAGTTCGAACACGACGGAGCAGTACCAGAACGCCGATGTGGTCGCACTCAAGGCGTTCATCTGGGGAGACCGCACGCAGTAGTGTCGTGCCAACTCAGTATTTAGCATTTTCGTCTATGGTGCATGTTGCTTCATTATTTTCACTTGATAAAATCGATGGGCTGCAACATGCTGCCCCTTCTCTGCCACTTGAGCTCTTCGGTTCGCTTTGAACTGAACTTCAAGGTGCGCATCCCTCAATTTTGACCAATCAGTGGGCGCCAAAACGGAGAGGAGCTCTTCGTTAATCGGTGGAACGAACTTCAAGCTCTTTTACGCACTTGTCTTGAGTAACAGTCGTAGGCTTGAACAAATTGGTCAGGAAGTGTATGTGGAGTGGCATGTGGGGATTGCAAGGCAGTTGGTTCGTCCATTGCAATCGCACTGCGCTGCTGTCAGAATGCGATCGTTTTGCTTCCAGAAAGTGAGAGAATGCCGGCAGTCCCATCTGGGCGACCGCAGTCCCATCTGCTGCTCGTTGTCTGACTCTTCCCATTCATTGTATACGTTCTAACGTGTAAATAGGGTCTCGCAATTCGTTCTAGTAGGAGTTCCATTGAGAGATCATTTGAAATGTTACAGGGCATTGTATGTCAGAGGTGAGCATGCGACCATGTGAACCTAGTGCAGCGACCACAGAAAGCCAAACTTGGTAGAGGTCGCAAAGACAGCTTGCCTCTGTGGAAAAGGAGCCTAGCAACAGGCGCCTGTATTGGGACTGTTCCACCTCGCCCGCGTCTCGCTTCCCAGAGATCAAGCGCCTCCCACACCAGTCTCTCTCGCTTGCAGGTTTCTTCTTCATTCGACCAACGCGCGCTCCGCACAAGCAAGAAAGGCAGCTCAATACGCACAAGAATGAGGTTCGCACGTTGGGCAGCGCTAACGGTGTCCGCAGCCGTCGCGATGGTCTCTTTCTCTCAGTCACGCAGTCCGTTTGTGAGCGCGGCCGCTCAGTTCGACTTTGGGCTCGTCGCGATGGACGCCGACGACACACTGGACTCGCAGTTCGCGGCCATCTCGCCAATCACCTGCAGCTCCACCGCCACGGCGACTTGCACGTGGCTGTCCAAGGTCGGAGAGATCATGGGACGCATTGCGCTTGGCGGCGCCCCCGCGCTCCCCAATGGCGCGTACACGGCCGTGAACGACATCTCGAGCGTCATCGTGGAGACCGACACGCTGCTGCATAACCGCAAGATCCTGCTCAAGGTGCTCAGGATGACGCCGTCGATCTGGAAAAGCGGTTACTGGTATGCGCCGATCGCCAAGTGGCAGCCCGCGCTCTCGTCCATCTGGACCAAGACGATTGAGTACACCAAGACGCTTTGCGAATCGGGCGACAGCGTGCCGTACGACGCTGCGGTCAACGCGACGTCGCTCATGATCCGCTTCACCAAGGACAACTATTTCCTCAACGGCGAGCTCGACGACCTGGACACCAGCGACTCGAAGATCGGCAAGGCGTACCTGACGTACCTCCCGGAGCTGGTCGCACAGCTCTCCAAGGTGGACGGCTTCACGCTCACGGAGAAGCAGCTGCGCGCGTACATGAACACGATCCCGTCCAAGAAGGACGGCATGGACACCTCCGTCGCCTTCCCCGTGTACGTGGACACGGCCAAGTACAAGAACTCGGACGCCGCGGCGCTCCGGGCGTACCTGAGCCAGCCAACGGGGACGCAGCAGAGCTCCACGTCCGCAGCGTCGAGTCCCGTCCAGAGTTCGTAGAGAAAAGCTTATCCATGCACCCAGCCCCCTTTAAGAAAAACTACATCTCCTTCTCGCGTTTGCGATCTGCATGCCGTGAATTCTCCTTGATGGTTAGTGGACTTTTTCTTTGGTGATAGATAACACCAGGATGCGAAATGCGATCGGCCATGCTCGCGGAAGAGGACGCTTTACCTATAAACAGAGAGGCATGGGACACGCAGGTTCGCTTGATGGGCAGCTGACTGGAGGTGGCTTCATAATGCGCAGCTTCACAAAGCTCCCACGCTGGTCTGTCGATTGTGGAGCCGTATTGATTCCCATAGTTGACGCGTTGTGCTTCAGCTTCAATCGCTTTGTCATTAACTTAACACTTGGACACACTTACTTCAACACTCATGGTCTAACACTCGCAAGGAGCAAACATCATCTTCACAGAATAAATAACTACTGCGGGTGGTAGGGGGGGAGGAGGGGAAAGATAAATAGCCGCAAAAATGGAGTCTTCACACGAGGCGCTTGCGATCGCTTGGCTCTCGTTCTCGGCGCTCTCTCTCCCGAAAAATTGTTGTCTTCGTCATGCTTGCAATCGCACTAAATATTCGCAAAATAATAGGTTTACACGACTGCGTACACAGTGGTGGCGTTTGCCTGTTCGCGCTCCTCGTCCTTCTCTTCTTCGTCGCTGTCCTGGCTCTGAAGGTCGATCGGCGGCTGGCGGCGCGTCGACGGGGTCTCGGGCATCGCGACGTACGACGAGGTCTCGGACGACGAGGTCTCGGACAACGAGTCTTCGTTCACACGGTCGTTGATCTCCACGATTTGGATGTCAAACGGCACGTTGCCACCGGACGAACTCGTCGGCGGCGCGCTCGTCGCGCTTGTCGTCGTCGATACCGGACCGGTGCCGCGGACCTGCTGCGCCAGCATCGTATGCAGCTTCTGCAGCTTGAAGTTGATGTCGTCACGCACTTTGCAGTTCTTGACGTCCTCGTGCCAGGACGCGAGCCGCAGCGACATGCGCGCGCGCCGCGCCTGGTACATTCGGTAGGCGCCAGTGATGCCGATGGGACGCTGCGGTTCTTCGAGCTCCTGCAGCGTGCGCAGGTCGTGCTCGTCATAGTGGACGCTGCTGCGCGAACAGCAATCCTGGCACGTGAGACACGAGATGGAGCAGCCCACGGAGCGCATCTGCTCACGCACCGTCGTGCTGCGGCACAGCATCATGAGCACGGGCGCGACGCCGATCACGACGAGCACGAGCAGCACGCAGTACTGCAGGATGCCGCGCATCACGTCTCCTGTATCGGACATGGCGGGTGGTTGTGTATATGGAGCTTGTGGGGGTGGCTGGGGGGAGGGTCTTTTGCGGTAGCAAAGGATTCGAGGAATGGGCTCGTGTCCGCTGCCACCGCCATTGAGTTGAGAGAAACAGGTGGGATGTGGCGGATTAACTGTTGGTGCATGTGCATGCGCTTCGGCAGTGTCAGGCTGGGAGCATAGAGCGGCGCTTTCCTGCACGCTCCCCTACCCGCGCATTCCCACGCACCCGACAATTTGGACCCATCCCCTTTTCTAATCCGGGATTTTTGATTCTAAACTTGGGTTTTGTATGTGGAAAAGTTCAAAATTCGGGACGGGAGGATGCGTTTATTGGGGACGTCCGGGATAAGCAAAAATCGAGTGCAGGCTATGCACGTGAGTGTCCAGCACGGTAGGTACGCGTCGTTTTCTTTCTTCCGCGTTTCTTTTTTGAACTTCAACGGCATTTGCAGCAAAAAAGCCCAGCTGTGACTCTTGTATGAAAGAAAAAAAAAAGAAGAAAAACGCACGAACAGATGGGGTTCACACAATTTCCACCAACTGAACGCATATGGAAAATATGGGGGTCAAGTGATCGGTATCTCGTGTGGCATTCTCACATGAACCAGAGGATGACCAAGTTTCAAGAGGCGCACTCTTCCGTCCCCAAAGTGGTGGATAATGGGGTACCGCACGCCTGCATTCACGGCCGCTGCCCGTCCCCATCGAGAAGCATGTGTGGACCTGGGAGAGGGGCATGCGCACATATTGGTGGCGGGGATGGATTTTCCCATTGTCATCCGGACGAATGCAGCAGACGAGTCATGTGTGTCAAAGTCTGTGGTGGGTGGGTGGACCGACTTGGAGCGCATCCGGATAAGCGCGCGCGCAAAAGAAAAGCGGAACTCACAACCGTGACACACCAGAAAAGCGCGCAAGTCGCTTTTCGAGTTGAGCATTTCTATACAAACACGTAGCGTCACAGACGAAAAGACACGAAATGTGTGCTTGGATACGAACAGCACGCCATTGTCTGTGAAAGACAAGAGCGGAACTGAACTGCCGGAATGAGTGCCCTTGCGCTCTGCTGATTGTGTGAAGGTTCAGCATCAGCCTCTCGTGACTGGGCAGCGACTGTCGATAGACGAAGTGCACGTGCGAACCTCCAGATCTGCGAACGAGAGTCAATTCTATTGACGTGCGACTTGAACATGCACTTCTCGGTACGGTATCTGTGCGCACGTGCTGAAGGAAAACTCGGAGACGCCAACTTCAACGACGAGACTCAACGGCACATCTGAGCGTGACGGTGAACCTGGTTCACTCGTTCTTCAACTCCAGCTCATCTTCCAAAATCGATTCAGTTAGCGTAGACCACACTGGAACTTTCGAATAAGGTGGGCCACATTGGTTTCGGTTCAATTGGGTTTCTCTTCATTTCCATCAGCCGAAAGGTCTGATTAAGAGAGGATCGTCTTGGCGATGAAAAGATCTCTGCGGTTCGAGACCGCGAATATTTGATGAAGGCAAGCAGAGGATTCCGACGAACTCAGCTGCAAGTACGAGCTGCTGACGCTGAAGTGCCGACAAATCGAGGTGAGTGGGGAAAGAGAAAAATGACCGACAACGGCGACGTGCTTTGCCTGCTTCATGCCACTAATTTTGACGATGGCGTGCTTTCAGAGAGTGTTGACAGAACCGTAGCCGTGCGCAGCAGATGAACGATTGGGATGGGGCTGTTGTGGCACTCTTAGTTGCTCTCAAGATGGGCACCACATATCAAATGCAGACTGGTTGACAGCAGAAAGATTAGACGGATCAGTGACGCGCGCCGTGACAGAGCTCCCGATATCCTTGCATCGCACAGGCAGATCTTGACAGACTCACACGCGATCTTCCCAGCCCCCTCCCCCAACACACACCTCGAAGTGCCTGACGTTGCCCAAGATTGTTAATGATCTGTGTCTGTGCGTAGCGAAAGAGTGAAGTTCGCGTCGGGAGCCTGGCTGCAGAAAACGGTGAAGGAGATGCATGTTCGATTGATTCGTCTTGGTTCGTGTGTGCCTGAAGTGAGCGCAAGTTAACGAATGCTTCCGATCACTGAATCGTTTGGTTCGCAGTTTTGGGTCCACAAGCCGAATTTGCTCAAGGCCACTCTCCCCAGAATCGACACCAACCAAAGGATGCAAGCGAACTGAAACCTGCATGAGACGGAGTTAAATCGTTTTAGTCTGCGCAATGAAGTCAGTCCGTGGTGTTCTCACCGCTTGCGAGTATAAAGCGCCAAATGTGTCAAGTATATGGGTTATTCCAAGAAATCCAGATCTTGGTTTACGTTACGCCTCGGTCTCGATTTCCCCAAGAACAGCGAGCAGTGGAGAGCTACAGATTGTCTCTTTTCATCAGTGACGACTGGACGTCTCACAAAATGGCTGCTCCAGGTGCAACCATGTAGTGGAGCAGTGTTCTGGTGCCTGCACGAATATTGCTGACGATCTAAGGCTGAAGATGTGCTGTTGCATGCTCAACTTCAGCTTCCAAGAGGCAGCAATCGGTCAATCCCCACACGAAGACCACACGCGGTCATCATGACTTTGCTGCCTAAACAGGAACGGCGACCAAAGCGAAACTCTTGTGTGCCGGCTTATTCAGTCCAGTCATTTCAATCTACCACCAGGCAACTCTCGACTGTCGACAGTTGGCTGGTCTCGCCAATGTTGTTGAACGAATGCATCATGAATACCTGAACCACAATGAGAGTAGACACGTTGCACTCTTTTAGAATGGAAGGAGTGCAATTGACAGTGCAAGTGAGACCAGGTGTGCTACAAGGTGGTGCAATTGACGGCGCAGCGAGAGCAGCCATGCTGAAATTCGAATGCCAAACTGCACTTTCCAAGGTGCGTGCGATTGACAATGCAACTTGTCATTTTTGTCGGTTGCAGGAGAGGTGCCACATGCGACCGCGAAATCCTTGAAGCAGATGTGCAGTGGCACAGCAGTGTTGAAGTTGGCTACATTCTATTGTTCTGTGGACATGAAATCTGACAAGCGTTTTGATCACGTGATGCCTCTGGATGGGGAAACGCTGCACGAAGACACCGATTCTATTGATGCGGTACTTTTGGACCCATGTCGCTGCAAAGCCACGAAAGTTTTAGTGTGTGGTTTGAGCTGAGGATGACAGCTTCGGGACGTATGAACCAGAATTTAATGAGCACGAAAGCTTTCAGGAAAGCCCGCACCCCACTAGTTCGGTTGCGTGAGTTGCTGCGAGCTATTTAACGAAACCTGTTTGGTGGAAATAGAGTTGCTTTCAACGTAGTGAATCGCTTGCCACGCTATTCTGCTTGATGAGTCGATTTCAACATCCTCGTGTTGAAGTTGAGTAGTTTGATTGATGCACCATCGATCTGTTCCTCATTCAGTTATTATCCTCTAGACAGTGCCCTCTCTTCTTGTAGCAGAGATCTGTTTCAACCGGTTCATTATCCAGCTATTCGGCTGGTGGCTTGTTGACGCGACAAGATCAAGAACCGGTTAATCTCAAATTGCAAACGATACAGTTGCACTAAAACAGTACTGTTACGTTGACGAGAGTGACAATGTCAATCGGAATGGGTTCGAGATCTACGGTATCACAGTTGGCACATACAGTACGCAAATAAACCACTGTTCAATTGAACTCTCTCTCTCTCTCAACACTATCCTCGTAGCCATTTGCTGCAATGCCTTTCGTATCTCCCACAGAGCAACCGCTTTGACGGGACAACTCAGTCTCTGGAGCAACCATAATGGATCGAGTTTCGTCAAAGGCACTCCCAGCCAAGACACAACATAATCTTCAGAATAAAACTCGTCTGTGCGATTAAAGATGAAAGGGGTTTCTCTGGTGCACTTGCTTTTTCAAAACCGGTCCAAACAACTAGCGCAAGTTGTAATATGAATAATGTGATTGTGCGCCTCCACTGAGCTTATTTTGCCGTTACCAGTCATCCCGATGCTCTTTGTTAAAGACATGCACTTGCTTTTGGGGCGAAGGGGATTGCTAATACACCAACCAGGTTGAAGCACGGCGCGCATGAGCCTGGAGAGCGAGAATAAAAGTGAAGTGTGAAGAGTGAGTTCGAGTGAGTTCTGGGTGTGCGAGAGATAGAGAGAGAGCGCACGAGTGAGTGCGTGACGTCCAGCTGCTGCTGCTGTGCTCGCGTCCAGCACCCTGGCCATACAAGAGATCATACAGAGAGCGGACTGCAGGCATTGCGGAGCTGGTTTGTCGCCATGGTCGAAGCTGTTATGCACGCCTGAAGCACGACGCACACACAGCAGCTCTTCTCAGAGAACGTGAGGTTACTGCATACCGTGACGAAACCAGGTGAGATCGTTGGTTCCATGTGTCAGCAGATCAATTGATGGCACCGTGTTTCGGCATGAATCGAAAACCAGCTGGTCCCTCCATGTGATGGTTGTGTCATGTTTCATGGTTGAACTTGGGAGTGCGCATCCCCCTTTCACAAGCGCGTGCTTCAACCGCACGAGGATAAGGGTGTGATGAAACGCGCTGAGATGGCGCCGAGTTCACTTGCCATTTGTATGCCGAAGGATCTAACGATCACCAAGTTTCGATTTTCACGGCCAGCTGGAGCGCAAAATGACGTGGATGCATCACAGTCTATTAACCTAACACAGTAGACGAAGTCTCCTTTAACAGCAGGACTCTGTTGTGAAAATGGTCGATCGAAGGTATGTTGTCAGTCCAGCAAAGACCATTTCATCAGCGCAATGTGCCGCCAGCTTCAAACAAGAGCAACTTATGCTCAAGACTGAAATGCCACGCAGCGCTTGATGATCACTAGACGCTTTTGGCAAATGCAAAACGGGTCGCGTACTGAGACACGGACGTTCTGCTGATACTATCTGATGTACTGGATTGTGTTATACCCGTATCCTAGGAGTGATGGTCGAGACCTACCCCACAGCCTCTTCCGCCTGCATTGGTTGGGTACAGCGCAAAAGTGAATGAGCTGCTGCATCAACATCGCGGGCGTATCAGCAAGCTCCACTGTCAGAGAGCAGCGCCACCCACACACTCGCGCGTCAGGCTCCCCCCTCCTGTGGGGAAAGGCTCTGCGCTGCGCGCGCCGCCACTGGCACGGCGAGCATCAGTTTGCAAGTGTCTTCGTCGACCACAAGTGCCCACCCTCTCCCCCTCTTCTCCCTCCCCAAAGCTTCCGCCATGAGCCAAGAAACCTACGTCGGTGCCATTGACCAGGGCACCACCAGCTCGCGCTTCATCATCTTCACGCACGGCGGTGAGATCGTCGAGTCGCACCAGCTGGAGCACAAGCAGATCTACCCTCACCCGGGCTGGTCCGAGCACGACGCCGAGGAGATCATCCGCAACACCGACATTTGTGTGAAGGAGACGCTCGCCAAGAGCAACATCGGTTTGCACCAATTGGCCGCCGTCGGCATCACCAACCAGCGTGAGACTGCGCTCATCTGGGACAAGAACACCGGCAAGCCATTGTACAATGCGATTGTGTGGCACGATGCGCGTACCGCTGACATCGTGCACCGCTTGAAGAGCGGCGAGGGCGAAGGTTTCCCAGGCGTCGGCGGCGACCGCTTCCGCGCCGCCACGGGTCTGCCGATCGCCACCTACTTCTCTGCCGTCAAGATCATCTGGTTGCTCGAGAACGTGCCAGGTCTCCGCGAGAAGGCGGAGAAGGGCGAAGCCTTGTTCGGTAACATGGACACCTGGTTGATCTGGCACCTCAGTGGGGGTGTGAACGGCGGTGTCCATGTGACGGATGTCACCAACGCCTCGCGTACCAACCTCATGAGCTTGGACACTCTGGACTGGAACGATGGCATCCTCAAGTGCCTCAACATCCCAAAGGCGCTCTTGCCAGTCATCAAGTCGTCGTCGGAAGTGTACGCCAAGGGTGCGGCTGACAGCGTCCTCGCGGGTGTGCCAATCGCTGGTGATCTCGGTGACCAACAGGCTGCGCTCTTCGGCCAGACGTGTTTCGCTCCAGGTGAGGCCAAGAACACGTACGGCACGGGCTGCTTCTTCATGATGAACACCGGCACCACGCCAACGCCATCGACCAAGGGTTTGTTGACCACGTTGGGTTACAAGATCGGCGACCAGCCTGCCGTGTACGCGCTTGAAGGCTCGATCTCGTACGCTGGTGCGCTCATCCAGTGGCTCCGTGACAACTTGAAGATGATCAAGGATGCTCCAGAAGTGGAGACCTTGGCCAAGCAGGTCGAAGACAACGGTGGCGTGTACCTCGTGCCAGCGTTCTCTGGTTTGTTCGCTCCTCACTGGCGTGACGATGCGCGTGGTGTGCTTGTCGGTTTGACGGCGTACGCCACCCGCGAACACATTGCGCGTGCGGCTCTTGAAGCCACCGCGTTCCAGACGCAGGAAGTCGTCCACGCCATGGAATTGGACTCTGGCGTGCACTTGACCAAGCTCAAGGTCGACGGTGGCATGGTCGTGAACCAGACGCTGATGCAGTTCCAGTCGGACATCTCGAATGTGCCAGTGGTGCGTCCAGTCGTGGCGGAAACCACCGCCCTCGGCGCGGCCTACGCCGCCGGTCTCGCCGTCGGCTTCTGGAAGACCATCGAGGAGTTGCGTGAGAACTGGAAGATCAGCGCCACGTGGGAGCCAAACATGGCGCCGGAGAAGCGCATCACGTACACCACGCAGTGGAACAAGGCCGTGCAGCGCACGCTCAACTGGGAGGAGCCATCCAACATGTAAGTTGCTGACGCCGTTTTGCAAACGCGATGACCAACTTGGGAGAAGCATGTTGGCTGATGCTGAACCGTTTAGGGATGCGTCCGACGCTGGGCTCGCGCACGAGCCATTGCAGGAGCTCAGCAGCCGTCTGTGAGTAGTAGATATCTAGGGACACAACATCATTTTTGCACATCTAATCTATGTCGAAATTCTGTGCACATTGTACCAAACAACGCCTGCATTTTCTATGGAGTCTACTTGCTATTTGGTGGAAACGGAGACGTTGTATTTCTCCAGGAGACTGGCCAACCGATCGGACGAGTACTCCCATTGCGGCTGCTGTGACGATGCGGACGAGTTGTTGGGTGCTACGGGTGTTGATGACAAAGTTGTCGTTGATGATTTCGTGATTGGAGCTGTTGCTAAGCTAATGGAGGGCGACAGAATGGTTTTAGAAGGCAATTGGCGCTGTAAATGCAGATCGTAGACCGATTTCCGCTGCGGTTGGTGGAACGATGCTGCGTGGTACTCGTCCTCTTCCTGGACGGAAGGCAGCGGCGCTGCTGTATCAAATCCATGCAATGATTCGTGCGTTGCAGGCGTCACACTATGAACAGAAGCTCGTAGCTCCTCGTCCAGCACGCTCTTCCCGAGCTCGTAGACCCACGACATGGGTTTGATCTCAGCTGTGAGTGGCGACGACGAAGGCTTCGCGTAGGACGACGGGAGCGACAGATTGGACACCGAGTCCCAGCAGTCGTGCTGGTACTCGTCGTGCTGATTGTTGCTCGACTTGAGCACGCTGAGTTCTATCGGCCGCAGTTTCACAGGCTGGCTGGTGGTTTTCTTCCTTGGCATCTTGGTCTTTGAATGCGTCGATCGGATCTGTGGTTGAGGTTGCAGTTGCATCTTGCGCGATTTGTTCTTCGCTCCGGGGTCCGGCTGACCGTGAGAGGAGGAGCTCAAGGTCGTTGACGTTGCTGTTGGCGCTGGCAGCGGGATGATGCGCTTGGGCTTCTGGCCGTTGACCAGCGGCGTCAGGTCCTGCGCGTAGCAGACGGCCATGTTCAATCGGGACTGTTTCTTCCTCTGCTCCTGCGATTTGGACTCGGGCAAAGATTGAGACGGCACGCCTCCTCCATCTATTGTCGAGTGCTTCTCCAAACCTGGCAATGTGAACGGATTGGGGGAGTCGCCTGCGAGGGAGTACGCGAGAACGGCTTTTCGCAGCGGAATCGGAATGATCTCTTTCATTCTCTTCTTCTTCTTGCTCTTGGTCGTCTTCTTGTGCAGCGGTGTGGACTGCGGTGCTGTGAAGCCATCGTGATGATCATCGTCTTCGTCCTCGGGGCTGCTCGATGAGACAGCGGCAGCGAATTGCTGGAACTTGCGCTCTTCGTCTCGCTTCTTCGCCATCGCCAACTGGAAGTGGCGTCTTCTTTCACGCGCGAGCTCCCTTTCGACCGCAAGTTGCTTGGCCTGAGCATCTTTCCGCGCCTGGATCTCGTCTTGCTGCCTTCGAAGCAGCTCCTGCTGGGATCGAAGCAACCGGAGTTGGTCCTGATACTTTGCCTCTGCTTGCACAAGTTGGCTCAGTTTCGGCAAAGGAGACGCTAGCGCATGCGGATGATTCACTGACGTGGTTTGCTGCGCCATCGTATAGAGGCATGCAGCGCAGAATGCCTGGCCATCCTCTTGGTTGGTCACAGCGTCAACTTTTCCGGAGTCATGATCCATTGGGGTCTCGATCAACCCAAAGCAATTGCAGCAAACGCTTTCTTTCCTCCTTGAACGCGGCTCTTCTCTGGGTTTTGTTGTTCCAGACTTTGTCTCAGGCGTCTTTGCTATAGTTTGCTGCTGCTGGCGATGCAGCTTCCACGCCTGCTGGATCACTGTTGCCGCCCACTCGCGCTCCAATTCTTCTTCCTCCATGACGTCTTCGTCGCCACTTTCCTCATGCATCTCGTTGCCGCTCGAGTCCTCATCATCTTCATCGCTGCTGGCATCATGGCTCGCACCAATCGCTTCATCCTCACTACCGTCTACCTCTTCTTCCTCAGTGGCAACGCCTGCTTGTCTCCGCATCTTCGCCGCCTGGAGCCATTCGTGCGCTGCGCTCTGCTGCATCGCCATCAAAGGCACTCATGAGCTCAATGACCATGGCCGCAAATAGCTTCCGGGTGCACTTTCTTCCATAATTAGCGCCATGACCTCAGGGTGAGCCACACAATGGCGGCGCAATCTGTCCAGACTCAAACTACGCGCTCCTTCCTCTGACGTCATTCAAACGAGCCACATTAAGCCATCGCCCCCATACCATTGGAGCACATCGATCACATGAGCTGCTCCATTGAGCGTCGTACTGTAAATGCCGCCATGTTTTTGTCCAACTTGAAGATCGGAAACCTCGCTTTACTGACTCGTTCCAATATTTCTCCCTCGATAAACACATATTTTATCAACAAAACAACTTCAATATGTTCGTAGAGCGAGGGACACGTGCACAGCCACCTTCGAACGCCACCAAGCCTTGAAACGCAATGAGGGCGAACGAAGCACCCGAGTCGCGCTCAGTGCGGATCTCTCCCTCTGCTTCGCTCTCCTCCGCCGCCACCGCCGCTCTCCCCTCCAAGTACCCATGTCGACAGCGTCGGTGGCCGTGTCCCCAGCCGTGTCCCCGGCCATGCCGTCGGTGCGGCACCCCAAGCACGCGGACCTGCAGCAGAACGTCGGCATGAAGATCGTGCTCGGTGGCATCGCCAATACGATCGCGTGCGCCATCACGCATCCGATCGACACCATCAAGGTGCGGCTCCAGCTCCAGAGTCTTGCGGCTCCGATCCACGCCAAGGCGGTCACGGACGCCGCCGCGGGCGTGATGCCGACGCGGTACTTGGGCTTCCGCCACGGACTCGTCACGATCCTCAAGGAGGAAGGCTTCATCAATGGCTGGTACAAGGGCGTGCAGGCGTCGCTCATCCGAGAGGCCTCGTACTCGTCCCTGCGCTTCGGGTTGTACGACGTCGTGAAGGAGATTTACGAAGACCGCGTGTTCCCGAACGCGAAGGCATCCATCGGCGGCACGACGCCGCTGTACATTAAGCTGCTCGCGGGTGCGACGTCTGGTGCCGTCGGCAGTGCGTTGGCGAGCCCCATGGACCTGGTCAAAGTGCGCATGCAGAGCGATCGCACGGGGCAGCGCTATGGGAATCACTTCCTCTTCGCGTGCAAGGACATCTACCAGCACGACGGCATCATCAAGGGATTCTACCGCGGCGTGGGACCGACCACGTTCCGCGCCATGGCGCTCACTGCTGCACAGCTGCCCAGTTATGACCACATGAAAGTGGTGCTGCTCCAGCATCCGTCGTTCGAAGAAGGGTTCACGGTGCACATGATCGCGAGTATGTTTGCTGGACTCATGGCGGCGACCGCGTCGTCGCCGCTGGACGTGATCAAGACCAAGGTCATGAACGAGTGTTCCAAGACGGCGGCGTCGCCCGACCAGTTCCAGAGCACGCAGCTCATCCGGCGAGCGTTCTTCCAGGTGCTGCACACGGACGGCGTGCGTGGCTTCTTCAAGGGCTGGCTGCCCAACTGGATGCGCCTCGGCCCGCACACTATCATCACGCTCATGGTGTACGAAGAGCTGCGCAGGATGATGGGGCTCAGACCGGTTTGATTCATGGGTCAACTTGCTTGTATTATGTATATAGTATGTCTTGTATACATCCCGTAGCTCTCTCTTAACATGGTGTCCAGCTTGGTTCTGCTTTTGCTTTTCTTTTCGTCTTTTACACGGTTGATATTAGGGACTGCGGCCTCCTGTGCTCTTGCAGCACGAACAGCGACCCAACGGCTCGGATCTCCCATCGCAGGATGACCAGCAGCACCTCAATGAGCCAGAACAAATTGCTCGGATCCTTCGCGACCACGGCGCCGCCAAACGAAAACATGCAGTCGGTCCCGTTCTCGTGGTCTTCAACCAGCACCCTGCAGCACACAGATATCCAGGACAACCGTCAGCTTTCTCATATTAAACCCATTTCCGCTTTGAGCTAAAGACGCACCAGCTAAACACATCCTCCCACCGCTCGCGCTTGCCGAGCTTGTCGAGATCGAGCGAGTTGTCCTCAATGCGCGAGGGGTCGAGACCGTGCGAGACAAACATCTCGCCTTTCTCGGTCTTGAACCGCGTCATGAGGAACAAGCTCTTCTGCACGACGTCGAGGTCCATTTGGTCGACCGTGCGATAGATGATATAGTTGTTCTCGTCGAGCTGCTGCACGATGTGGTAGCGCATGTTGAGGTACGGCGAGTACAATTGCACGAGCTCCTTCGGCTGAATCATCATTTCCCACGTCGCCTGGCTCACCTCGTCGGCACGACGGTGCGTGAACGTCTTCTGGAAACAAAAGCTCAGCACGCCGTCCATGAGGCACCGCCGGTCGGTCCACCCGAGCACAGTGAACCCTGGTGGGTTCGCTTTCTGGGCTTCAAGGTACGAACTGATCCGGTTGTACGCCACTCGACTCACCTCGAGGCACTCGCCGATCGAGAACGGCCGCAAGAGCACCATCTCCTTGGCGTTGTGCGCTGTGGTCTCCTTCTCTGTGTCTTGCTGCTTCACATCGAGCAAATGCTGTAAACTGCCGTGGGCTTTGTCGTGGTCCATCTGGAGGTTGCGTAGGTCTTCGTTCTCCTTGTACAGATTTTTCCGCACGCGTGCGAGCTCCAACAGCAATTGCTGACGGCTCGGCGATGGCTCGAGGGCTTCTGCTTCGAGGGCTATCTCGTCCGCATAATGCGCTGCGCGCTGCTCTTGTTCTATCAGAATGCGTTCGTACTCATCTTCAAGCACGTCGACCTGTGCACGGAGTTCATTCAGATTGTACTAAGGAAGGCATTATCAAAAGTGAGCATTAGAGTCAATGTCAGCCGCCATCATCCATTTTCGTTTGCTATCAAGACACGACAGCAGACGTACGATCTTTCGGTAGTAGCTCCGGCGCACTTTGCTTCGATTGCGTTCGCGCCGCTCGATCTCCACCAGCGTCAGCTCGCTCTCTTCTTTCTTCATCGAGTCGATCTCTCGGTACTGACGCGCTTGTTATACCAACTGCTCTCTGGACGAAAGGGAGGTTGACGTATACGCACGCGTCCAGTGCCTACAGCTGTTGGCTCTCACCGCGTTCTCTTCTACTCGCAAGAGACTCTCGAGCAAGAGCAGAGCAGCTTCTTGATCGTCGGACACGTCGTGCGTTCGCCTCGCAGCGCGCTCTGACTGCTTCACTCGGGAGTGTGCTGATCCAGCCACTGCAGCATGAACAACTGCGGAATCCTCAGCACAGACATAAGGAAGGAAGGAGGAGCGAGTCTCACCTGCCAAAGCCAATCATGAGAGTCAGCCGCCAACACAAAGTCTCACTTGGCGCGCAAAGACGGTTCAAAATCGATCCGCCTTGAGTGATACACTCGCTAATCTGATACTGGGGATAGATCACGGAACTGGAGAAAACGTTCTCTCTAACTATGCATTTCTCTAAATTAATATAGTACCTAGATGGAATGGGGAAGGATGATGAGTGGAATGGAGCCCATCTGCTGATGTCCAGAGCTCTGATGCGCATTCACTCACTCACTCACTCACTCACTCGACCCACATTGAAGCTCGATTGCCACTGTTGCCTGCCACCCTCGACGCATCCGTCATCAAACGATACAGCCAGGAGGTGCGTTTACTCGAAATGGTCCTCGGCTGACAAGAGTGGCTCAGGTGGTGATGATGCACCGCTGGGCTTTGTCTCGAGACCGAGTTTGCTTTCCCACTGCAACGCGATCAGCAAGTTCTCAAACAGCCAGAACGATGGACTCCGATCGCCCATGTTGTTCATGATTCCGCCGTGGGCCACTTTGAACCGACGCGTCTCGAAAATCGATGACGCAAAAGATGTACCATCGTGCGCTACGCCATTGGCTTCATCTCCTTCGTCACTGCTCTCTTCAACACTCAGCCAGTACATGGACTCCCGCCAAATCTTCTTCTTGTGCAACATGTATTCCGACATCGACTCCATGTGCAGCTTGTGCTCGGCCTTTTTCAACCCTTTGCAGATGATCAGACACCCGCCGTTGTTACCACGGTCAATGCGCGTCATCACGATCAGAGCCGTCGTGATTGAATCCTCACCCTCTTTCTCCATTGTCCGGTACAGTACGTAACTGTTCGAGTCGAAGATCTGCATGACATGGAAGCGCACGTGCAGCGTCCGCGCATACAGCTCGCTGTGCTTCTCTGGCGACGTCAGCGTCTCCCACGCCTTTTGGGCGACTTCATGAACAGCCTTTGAACTCGTAAACTGCTTTTCGAAGTAAAACCGGAACTCATTATTGTCGACGGCGTGAGAACTCTTCCAGCCGAGAACCTGGTTTTTCGCAGTCATCTCCTGCTTGCTCGCCAGAAACGACTCCACTTGGCTGAGGGCATCCTGCGCAAACCTCGTGAACGCCTCGAACGACATTTCCTCCATGATCAGCACTGGAGACGGGAAGGACACGCGCTCGCTATTGCCAGCGTCACCGTGCGCCGAATGGTCCATCTGGAAGCAACATCAACAAGAATATTAGCATTTCGCATGGATCAATTGATGTGCGGGTTCGAGAGCAACGTACGAGTTGGTAGTTCACATCAAACAGCCGCTGCAGTCGGAACGAGCTCTTCTCCCGATCTTCAAACGAGTCTTGGAGCTGCTGGTTCTCTGCCCAAAGCTCGTCACGAAGTCGAGACAATTCCATATAACGGAGCAA
Organism: Globisporangium splendens; assembly: GCA_006386115.1. NCBI lineage: Eukaryota > Oomycota > Peronosporomycetes > Pythiales > Pythiaceae > Globisporangium > Globisporangium splendens. The sequence continues at coordinate 148,167 of VFIW01000098.1, forward strand.
AAGCGCCGACTTTTTCGCGTTGTCTGCGTCGTCGTTCCCAGGAAGAAAGCGCCCTTCCCACTGCTGCAGCATGTCATTATACTGCCGTCGCAGGTCGTCCGCATGCGCGCGCAGTTCGCCAAGTGTTTCCTACAACAAATTGAAGACATGGACAAACAAGCATCGATACTAATCGTCTCATACAACAGAACAGATGCGGCACATATCCCCGTACGATTTTCCTGTAGTACGAGCGTCGGACCGAGTTGCGATTCTTCTCCTTTTTCTCCTCGTCTGACGCGAGCGACAGCGTGTCGTCGTCCTTTGTCTCCGCTGTCGCTTCCGCTAACGCAACTGGCGCCAAGGATGTTGACGACGCTGCTGCTTTCCGATTTCGGCGCTTTGGTCCTCCTGCTGCTGCTGCTGCTGGTGGTGGTGCGACCGCCTTGCCCCCATCTCTCCGGTCTCCACTTTGAGCGCTCGGCTCACTCCGCAACACACGCATGTGCGGCATCACCTCCACGATGTCTTCGCTAAGCAGCAGAGGGTGCTGCCGCTTGCTCCCTCGCTCGCCGTCGTTCCCTTCGCTCGGCGTCACACACTCGGATTACGGATGGCCCACATGTTCTCTGCCTCCACGTACCAAATCAGCTGCTAGCGAAAGCACATTGCAGCCCTATTGGAAAGTTATCGCCAATCGCCACGCAGAATCCAAAAATACTAATAACTGATTTGATAAAACTATGTGATAAATGCATTTTATAGCCAATACGCACGAGAAGAGAAATATTCAGATAAAATCGACCAATTCCATCTCCCAAGATATCAGTTTATGGAGGGGTTACTCAGCGCAGAAAATAGTCATTTAAAGAGCCAAGCATTTGCCAATCAAAGAAATGACAACTGAGGTCTCATATAGCAAATATATGCATGGAGAGGAAACTTCTTTGAACAGATGATTTCGGTTAGATTGCGCTTGGCGCAGGTGGTCAATTGAGAAATAGAAATCCTACAACTAGCAGGAATATGCTGTCACCGTGGCTGGTTCTGGAGGAAGGAGGGGAAGTCGCTTGTTCATCGGCGTATGCGCCGTCACATCGGGCAGGCATTCCGGACCGACATGCGCAGTATCTGCTCTGAGTGGGGACCATCGCGGCTCGCGACAGTTGACTTCCGGTCTTGGAGAACGGTGCGGCAATCAGACGGATGGCCGACAAACGGTAGGCTGGAGCAGAGAGGTGGTGTCTTTGAGGCAAAGCTGCAAAGACGCTATCGGAAGGGGAGTTTGTAATGGGCTAAAATCAGCCATTACATGAAGGTGGATCTGTCCCCAGATCTAGTGTGTCACACACCACCTTCAGTGTGCATTGTGGAGACACAAATAACAAAGGGATTACGGTACGACAGTCCCCACATGCACATGTGACGTCATCCCATGACGTCACGAGCGCTCTCTGTGCTGATCAGTGCACAATGTTGTTCACATGTACTAATCAGTACAGAGTGATGACATCCATGTACTAATCAAGTACTGAGGATGGTTCCTACGTGGGAAAACTGCACTGGTGATGAGACCGACGTTGTCGCCACCTAAAAGTGAGTGGCTGTAGCCAATCACTTTGAGGGAATTTTCACGGGACTTCAGTTCAAGCTTCTCGAAGATCTCGTGGTTCAACCTCAGTGTACCCAAGGTTTTAGATATCAGATTCAGAGGTTTTAGTGTGTATGTTAGGGTTTTGTTATAAAACCCTATAGGAGCCCTTGGGTATTTACATGTCGCGACAGGAACATAAGAATTTTAACAGTTGCAAATTTACCTCACGTACTCAAGTCGTCTTCTCCCCTCCAAGTAGGGAGATCGCTTCCTCAAGTCGCACAACGTGTGTGCAGTGTTTTGGGGAATGTTGTGAACAGCGCCCCATTACAATGGTAGCACTTGTGGGTCCTTCCAGCGACCAAGCCAAGCAAGGTTTTGGACGAAGCGGCTTTGAAGCACTTTCGCGCATTCCTGTCAAGACCTACTTCCGTCTATGTCTGAGAACAGAAGGAGTAGATGTGCCACTCGGTCAGCAGTACGGAAAAATGTCGAGTTGACGAAGAGGATTTTCCTCATTTGTCTTCTTATGAGTGGCCGGCGCTGGAGCGGATGCGAAAACGTCATAGGGGGAGGCCGCTGTAATCAGCCTGCTACGATCGGGGGGGGGTGGGCGTTTTTCTCTGAGACCAGAGACACGCCGCGGAGTTTCATGCCACCACGAGATTATGAATCTCGAAAGCAGGGTCGCAACCTGTTCGTCCTTCAGGACCGGTGCCGCTGAAGCTGGAGGTCTCTCCGTATCGTGGCGGAGGAGAAAGAACCTCTTTCCGAGGATGGTGCGTCGAGTTGGATGCAGTCCACTCAAGACAAACTCGTGACACAATGCAGGAGTGTTGTTTCGCGTGTCCAACCGTGCGGGTGAGTGCAAAGAGCTGGGCTTATGGAAAGCGTTTGTCGGATCTAAACTGCTTCTACAGCTACGAAGACTTCAAGGCAGAGCTCAAGGCAGCGTTTGAACCACCGCAGAGTGAGTTCCGTGCGCGCGCCGGGTTCCTCAAGCTTCGCCAAGGCCGTTTCGATCTGCATTCGTATGCACAACGAGCGCGCTTCCTGGTATCAAGCATCGTGGACGAGCCGATTGACGTTCCGACGCAAGTTGTGACGTTCATGACGGGTCTGAACGATGGTCCGATTCGGAACCAACTGTTCCGCGAGTATCCCAAGACGCTGGACGAAGCCATCAGCCGTGCGATGCAAGAAGAGTTCAGCATGAAGCAAGCCAAGTTCCAAGGGTTTCCGTCAAGGCCACCAAGACAAGCGAATGTCGCGCACGATGGTCCAGAGCCAATGGACATTTCGTACATTTCCACGCCTGGAAATGGACGTCCTCACAACGATGGAAAATGTTTCCGTTGTGGGAAGTCGGGTCACTTCGCTCGGAACTGCAAAGTGTCTTTGCCTGACCGGCAAACGACACAGGGTTCGCGCTCGAACAACTACGGTCGCGGCCGTGGGTTCGATCGTTCCCAACGTTCAAAAACGGGAACGACCAGTAGGGGCGGGGCCTCCTACTGGGCTCGAAAAGAGGACTGTGTTTGTGGATACACAGGACTCTGGCCCCAATGTGCACGATGCACATGCAGTTTCCACGAGGGAGAACAGTGTCAGTCAAACGTCAAGTTTGATCGTTCTCAAAGTTCATGTAGACGGTATTGCAACACCTCTACGTGCTTTGGTTGACACTGGTGCGTCGAACAATTTTGTTCGAAATGAAGTGATCGTCAGGCATGGTGTCTTCGTGCCTGATGCGAATGAAGACAAGACGATGGTTATTCGGTTGGCCAACGGGTCGACTGTGAAGATGCCGAAGCGCGTGGTGCGCTTGGCAATGAAGTGTGAAGATTTCCGAGGTGAAGACGAGTTCATTTTACTCGACCTCGATGACAAGTTTGATCTGATTCTGGGAATGCCATGGTTGAAGCGTTATCAACCTAGCATTGACTGGTTGAAGGTGAAGATCTCCGTTGACAAGTCACACGATGCTGACTTGAGCTGTGTGACAACGGATGAAGTGGTATGGGTGTACACATCTGTGGAAGAGATCCCAGATGACCCTCGTGATATTGCGGTGTGCGATGGCCCCCCATGTTCACGAGCGGTACCCATCTTGAAGAAGACTACTGGAGGTGGAGCAGTCAGGCGCCAGAAAAAGACTGTCTCCTTTGCCATCGACCCTAAGAGCGAGGCGATGTGCGTGGAAGAAACGAATGGGAAAAGAGCCGAAGAGCCATCCCGAGAGAAGAAGAAGAAAACCAGCAAGAAGAGTGTCCCGTGTGCCCCTGATCAAGGTACATGTCAAGGTGACGAAGGAAGTGTCCAAGCACAAGACATTTCAAGCGAGTTTGCGAATATCGCGGTCTACAATGAAGATGGTGACAGCAACGTAATGCGTCACATTGAAGTCGAAAATCCTCCAAGCTCAGTCGAAGAGTTGATTTCCTTGCCATCGATGAGCAAGAAGACGCTGAAGCGTAGCCTAGCGAAAGGCGAAATTTCGCAGGTCTGCATGATCGTCGATGTTGACGATGCAGAAGACATCAACACAGTATCAGCAACGGAGGCTGAAGTGTTCGATGAGAAGACACGGAAGGAAAGGTTCGAGGAGCAGTCATGGGACGCTCTCAAGACGAACCCCGTGTATGAACTTGTCAAGGAATATGAGGACATATTCCCAGACAAGGTGCCGGACGAACTGCCATTCGATAGAGGCGTTCGTCATGAGATTGACATAATTCCTGGCACGAAGTATTGTATCACACGGCAGTGGCCGTTGCCAAGAGAACAAGTCGTTGCGATCGACGAGTTCTTTGCGCAACGTGCCAAGGCTGGGCATGTGCGAGAGAGCAAGTCTCCACATTGTAGCCCAACCTTCTGTGTGAAGAAGGCAACTGGTGGTTGGCGCATCGTTCACGCTTTCAACAAGCTGAACGACGCTACCATTCCAGCCCAAACTCCGGTTCCACGCAAGGATATGATCCTTGATGGAATGGTTGGCAGTACTGTCTTCAGTGCTATCGATCTGAAAGATGGGTTCTATCAGATTCGAATGCGCGAAGATGATGTACCACTAACCGCAGTGAGTACCCCGAGTGGTATGCTGTGGGAATGGTTAGTGATGCCACAGGGTTTGAAGAACGCTCCTGCGACTTTCAATAGGATGGTCACGAATTTACTTCGTCCATTGAGAGGGTTTGCACCGAGTTACTTTGACGATATATTCGTTCATAGTAAAACCACGGGTGAAAAGTCTGACGTTGATGTTCATCTCGATCATCTCCGTCAAGTCTTTCAGGTCATGCGAGAGAACAAGCTCTACGCTAACCTGAAGAAGTGCATATTCTTTGCACCAGAGATCCCCGTTCTCGGCTGCTTTGTGGGAAAGCATGGTGTTCGAGTTGATCCGGAGAAGGTCAAAGCTATTGACGATTGGCCTGTGCCTCAGAACGTCAAACAGCTACGACAATGGCTGGGTCTGGCCAATTACTTGCACAAGTACACGCGCAATTATGCAGCGTTGGTGCAACCCCTCACACAGCTCCTGAAGAAGGACATTGAGTGGGAGTGGTCCAGTGACCACCAAATGGCATTTGCCGAAGTGAAGAGGAGTCTGCGAGAAGCTCCCGTGCTGGCAATCGCAAACCACGACAAACCTTTTCATGTGGTTTGCGATGCAAGCGACTATGCCATCGGTTGCGCCTTGATGCAACACGATGATGAGGGTCATGAGCGAGTTGTGTCGTATCAGTCACGACAACTCCGACCCGCAGAACGGAACTACCCAGTTCATGACAAAGAACTTCTTGCGATGAAGTATTCTTTGGTCAAGTTCCGTGTCTACCTGCTTGGCGAGGAGCGCTTTGCGATCTACACAGATCATGCGTCGCTGCGTACAGCGGTAAAGACTCCTCATTTGTCGCAAAGAATGGCGAGATGGTTCTCTTTCTTTGCAGAGTACAACTTTGTTGTACACTACAAGCCAGGCAAGACGAACATCTTAGCCGATGCGCTGTCAAGACGTCCGGATTACGATCCGAAGACCAAGAGCGAAGACACGGACGGAGCGTGTCGACTCTGTGAAGACATTCAAGCGATCGCAGTGCAAGCAACGACTACAGTGCGAGAAGACATTGTCGAAGGGTACAAGTCTGACGAAACATGTCAGGACTTGTTGAAGTATTTCAAGGACCCTTCTGACAAAGCACTGCAAGGTCTTCAGTCACTGGAAGAATGAGCTGTTCACAACAGTCCCCGAAACGCGGCACACACGCTTGTGCGACGAGGAAGCAATCCCGACTTGGAGGGAGGAAGAAGACTTGAGTACTTGAGGGTAAAATTGCAACTGAATTGAAAAGGTTATGGTTACTGTCGCTACTCACAATTGAACTTCAAGGGATCCTGCACGTTTTACAAATAAAACCTAAAACCTATGAATCTGATATATAAAACCTTGGGTACACTGAGGTTGAACCCAGGGGATCTTCGAGAAGCTTGAACTTGAAGTCCCGTGGAAAATTCCCTGCAAAGTGATTGGCTACAGCCACTCACTTTAGGTGGCAGACACACGTCGGTCTCATCACCAGCGCAGTTTCCCAAGTAGGAATCATCACTCAGTACTTGATTAGTACATGGATGTCATCACTCTGTACTGATTAGTACATGTGAACAACATTCTGCACTGATCAGCACAGAGAGCGCTCGTGACGTCATGGGATGACGTGACATGTGCATGTGGGGACTGTCGTACCGTAATCCCTTTGTTATTTGTCTCTCCACAATGCACACTGAAGGTGGTGTGTGGCACACTAGATCTGGGAACAGATCCACCTTCATGTAATGGCTAAGTAAAGACCATTACACGGAATTGGTCTCGTATAAAACTTGGTCGGATTCTCAACGTAGTGGCTGAGCAACTCCACATTGAACGCTGGGTGCAAACGCTTCATATTTGGAGGCAATACCAATCGAGCCACATTCTTGTTCACCATGGCGTCGATCTTAAACGGTCCAACCTTCTTCGCTGCCAACTTTGCTTTTTGAAGTGAAGTACTTCGGGCGACCGTCTTCAAAGATAGGTTCTTCGTGTCCAACATGACGAGATCGCCAGCTTCAAATTCCACATCGCGACGCTTCCTGTCGTAGTATTTCTTCTGGCGCTCTTGAGCTTGCTTGAGGTTCTCTTGGGCATGCTTAATGATTTGTTGGCGTTTCTCCGCAAAGTTCTTGGCAAACTCAGCGACATCTACTTGTTCGATGACTCCGTCCTCGACGCCAAACTCTTGGGCAATAAGATTGCGCACCTTTCTTCCCGTGTCGACCTCGAACGGTGTGAACTTGGTCGACTCATTAACGAGAGTTGCATGAGCAAACTCGATCGTTCCAAGGTGGCTCACCCAATCGTCTCCATGGTGTGACACCATGCATCGCAGCGCATCTTCCAACACGAGGTTCTGACGCTCGGTTTGTCCGTCTGCTTGCGCGCGATGAGATGTAGTCATGCTTAGCTTGATACCCATGAGCTTGGTCAGCGATTTCCAAAAGTCCGACGTGAACTTTGGATCGCGGTCACTGATGATGACCTTCAGCAAACCGTGGTGGCGCACCACCGCCTCGAAGAATACCTTGGCAGTACCTTCGGCATCTGCTGTCGAGTGTGTTGGATGATACTTCGGACGCTTCGACAACTTGTCCACCGTGACAAAGATGGCGTCAAAACCTTCGGATACTGGAAGTCCTGTGATGAAATCCATCGACACAACATCCCAGCACTCTTGCGGTGTCGGGATTGGCATCATCAAGCCGATCTTCTTCCGATTGTTTGACATCCATCGTGCACAGGTCTGACAACTGCCAACATACTCGTGGATGTCCTTCTCCAAGGTGGGCCTGTAGTACCACTGAGCTGCCTTTAGCTGAGTTCGACGAACTCCTGGATGAGCAGCCACTGGAGCATCGTGGAACTCTTGGATCACATCTGTGATCAGCTTGTTCGAGTTTGGGACACACAATCGCAATACCGGGTGCTTCGTTCGCAAGAACAGAAGACCATTGCGCTTCTCGAACTTGTCGTTCCCTTCGCGACTCTGCCACGCCTTGGCAAAACTCGGGTCGCGGGAATAGCCAGCTTGAAAAGCTTTCTTCGTCGCTTCGGACAAGTGGACACTTGCCCACTGTGCGTCGACGGTGTGGACTTGCTCTTGCCGTACTGCCACGGCGCGTCTCTCCCCCCGAAAGTCCACAGCGGAGAGGAAGGCGGAGCAATCCGAATCTGGCAAGTGACGTAGAAATGCCGCGGATACCACATGGCGAGAAATGGACTGCGACCGAGCGCGACACGCATCATCGCAAGCGTGCACTTCGGGAGTCGAAACCTTGGGCGACTCATCGGATGACTTGACTTCTTCCGGTCCTGGTCGAGACAAGGCATCAGCCACCATATTGATGCTGTCTTTCACGTGGTGCAGGACAAAACCAAACTGAGAGAAGAACGTCAGCATTCGCGCAAGCTTGGGAGTCACCTTCGGTTGATGCAGCATCCACCGACAAGCCGAGTTGTCCGTAAACACATCGAACTGACGACCGTGGAGGTAGTGTCGCCACTTGGACAACGCAACCTTGATTGCAAGCAGCTCCTTCTCATGCGCAGGCCACTTTTCCTCATAGTGCCCAAACTTCTTCGAATAGAAGGCTATGTGTAAGAGGCTATTGAGACAGACTCAAACACGGCACGCACGCGTGCGCTGAAGAGCAGACTTGAGGGGACTTGGCAAAAATGCAACTGAATTAATGAGCTTACTGGTTCCTGACACTACAGTAAAAAACCATAGGGTCCTAGAGGTTTTTAACTAAAACTAAAAGCACATAAAACTATGAATCTGATAGATAAAACCGTGGGTACACTGAGGTTGAACCCAGGGGATCTTCGAGAAACTTGAACTTGAAGTCCCGTGGAAAATTCCCTGCAAAGTGATTGGCTCGCGCCACACTTTAGGTGGCAGAGACACGTTGGTCTCATCACCAGTGCAGTTTCCCAAGTAGGAACCATCACTCACGTGTCTAGAGTACTGTTGTGCGTAATCACGCCGACTCTCAATGATTGCGAGCGACCAACACTCAACTCAGACACAGATTGCTCTGACGTCAGACGATGACGTCACCTTTGCATGTGGGGATCACTTTTATGTGTTTCACCCAATATCTTCGCACCCACAATGCACTTCCACAAGGTGGTGTGTGACACACACAAAGAGCCACCTTGCATGTAATGGCAGCCTTAGCCCATTACACGATCGCACAAATTTGCGAAATTTCGCCTTTCGCCAGGCTGCGCTTAAGCGTCTTCTTGCTCATCAACGGCAAGGAAATCAATTCTTGAGCCACACTTGGAGGATTTTCAACTTGTACGTGACGCACTATCTGGCTGTCACCTTCTTCATTGTAGACTGCGACGTTCACATATTCGCTTGAAGTGGCTTGTTCTTGTCGCTTCACTTCATCTTCTGCCTTTCTTGTGTCTTGATCAGGGACGCTTGCAGATCTTCGTTCTTCTTCGTCG